>CM064509.1:56948070-57009742 GCA_032716605.1 Paralithodes platypus | reverse complement strand
TGTTGTGTGTGTGTTCCTGTGAGATCTGACCTTCACATTAGTTCTGTCTCACACCTCGGTTAGTCTCCCATCATATTTGTCTTCCTTATTTGTTTGTTAGTCGTTAGTCTTACACCAAATGCTTACTTGTCTTTGTTTAGCTGTTGTATTCTAGTAGCATGCTTGTCTTGCTTAGTTGCTTTATTACAAGTCGCTAGTCTCATCCTACTTTTCTACTCGAATTATTACTCCCTCGTGTCACACCAAATTTGAGTTATGTATCTATTTCCGGTTTGCTTGTCCACACCATGTTTTTTATTTATTTACTTATGTTCATAATTTGACCAACACTGTTTATATATACAGTTTTTAGCATAGATAGCATAGATAACATGACAATTTATCTAGATTGTGTTGCACATCGTCAACTTGTTCTTTCAAGAGTACGCTATTTGCAATTTTTGTATCGTCAGCAAATTTTGAGATTGTGCAGGTGAGACCCTCATCTATGTCGTTGATGTAAATTAGAAAGAGAATTGGTCCTAGTACCGATCCCATGAGTGTACTTCCGCTACTTACATTGGTCCATTTACGAATGCCTTACCGTTTATGACTACTCATTGCTTATCTGTCGCTGAGCCCATTTTCTATCCATTTTCAACACAGAACCCGTCTTGTATTGCCACTGCGCTTTTAGTTTTTATCAGTACACGTTTGTGGGGAACTTTTGTCAAAGTCCTGTTGAAAATCCGGTATATAATATCTACAAAGCTTTACTCTCATCGTAGAGGTTGAGGATAGCGTGGAAGAAGTCTCAGAGGTTTGTTAAACCGGAACGTTTTATTTTCCGAAAGCCCTTTGGAGTATCTTTCAGTAAGTTAATATTGGCCTTCTAAGTGATATACGAGTCTGTCCCCTCTTATTACAGTTTCTAGCATTTTACATACATGTGAGGGGTTAAGCTAATTGTACGATAGTTACTGGGTAGGGACTATTGCATGCCTTTTTTTAGTAATCGGTGTTACGTTGGCTAGCTTCCAATAGATCAGGCAGAGTCCCAGACAGGGGGCAAAGGATTCATTGAATAGCAATGTCAGTGGTTTGGAGAGCTCATCCTTAGCTTCCTTTAGAACTCTATAGTGTAGGGGATATAGATAGTGCAAGGGGTATAGGTTATAGTGAGAGATGTAGTGTAGGTCATAGGTGTAATATAACAAATAGGGATATAAGGAAGAAGGGGTCTGCCTCGTATGGGCCTTCTGCTGGGAGGCCAGAACTTCTAGACCTTCCAGAACTTCTAGACCTTCCAGAACTTCTAGACATTCCAGAACTTCTAGACCTTCCAGAACTTCTAGACCTTCCAGAACTTCTAGACCTTCCAGAACTTCCAGAACTTCTAGACCTTCCAGAACTTCTAGACCTTCCAGACCTGCCAGAACTTCTAGACCTTCCAGATCTTCTAGAACTTCCAGACCTTTCAGAACTTCTAGACCTTCCAGAACTTCTAGACCTTCCCGAACTTCTAGACCTTCCCGAACTTCTCGAACTTCCCGAACTTCTAGACCTTCCCGAACTTCTAGACCTTCCCGAACTTCTAGAACCGTCCCACCTTCCAGAACTTCTAGAACCTTCCAGAACTACTAGACCTTCCAGAACTTCTAGACCTTCCATAACTTCCAGACCTTCCAGAAACTTCTAGACCTTCCAGAACGTCTAGACCTCCCCAACTTCTAGACCTTCCAGCAACTTCTATACCTTCCAGAACTTCTAGACCTGTCCAGAACTTCTAGACCTTCCAGAACTTCACTAGACCTTCCCAGCACTCTATGCCTTCCAGACCTTCCATAACTTCTAGACCTTCCAGAACTTCCCAGAACTTCTAGACCCTTCCAGACCTTCCATAACTTCTAGACTATTCCAGAACTTCTAGACCTTCCAGAACTTCTAGACCTTCCAGAACTTCTAGACCTTTCCCAACACTTCTAGACCTTCCAAAACTTCTAGACCTTCCAAAACTTCTAGACCTTCCAGAACTTCTAGACCTGCTCCGAAACTTCTAACTTCGAGACCTTCCAGAACGCTAGACCTTGCCAGAACTCTAGACCTTCCTAGACCTTCCAGAACTTCTAGACCTTTCCAAAACTTCTAGTCCCTTCCAGAAGCTTCTAGACCTTCCAGAACGTCTGACCTTCCAGAACTTCTAGACCTTCCAGACTTCTATACCCTTCAGAACTTCTAGACCGTCTCCATAACTTCTAGACCTTCCAGAACTTCTAGAGACCTTCCAGAACTTCTAGACCTTCCAGAAACTATCTATACCTTCCCGAACTTCTAGACCTTCCAGAACTTCTAGACCTCCAAAGAAACTTCTAGATCCTTCCAGTAACTTCTAGACCTTCCAGAACTTCAAGACTTCTAGACCTTCCAGACCTTCCAGAACTTTCTAGACCTTTCCGAGACTTCTAGAGCCTTCCAGAACTTCTAGACCTTCCAGAAACTTCCAGACCTTCCAAAACTTGCTAAGACCTTGCCCGAACTTCTAGACCTTCCAGAACTTCTAGACCTTCCAGAACTTTCTAGGAACCTTCCAAAGACTGTCGTAGACCTGTCCAGAACTTCTAGACCCTTGCCAAACGCTGACCTTCCAAAACTACTTTCGAGACCTTCCAGAACTTCTAGAACCTCAGACACTTCTAGACCTTCTATCCAGACCTTCATTGGATCTATACACTTCAGGACATTCGTATGCAAAAATTTCCATATTACCGATACCCAACTCCAACCATTGCACTTCTTTCGCCATTGTGTGATATAGGTTTAAGTGCACCACCCAACATATAATACAGGAGTGTACAACATGCCTTAAATCAGATGTGCCACAACAAATACCACACATGGTACTTTCATGAATTGCAAGGTACTATCATTGTTGTAATCACATCCCAATGATAATATAACCTTGGTACCTCTGTATGGTATCGGTCAGCGTGTTGGCAGCACGCAAATATATCCGGCAAACCGCTCCTGCTCTCTTCACGATGTTTATGCATCATTAACATCCAGGTCGGCACGTCTATCCGCATAGCAGTGCCCCTCCACTCTCTGGAATATCTTGTGGCTAATAAGAACCTATAAACTTATCTCTGGACTTAGTTATTTCTACAAGATCCTTGTGCAGAGAAAGGATGAATCAAGGTTGTGTGTAGCTTTATCAATGACAACCATACCACAAATAAACGTAGACCGGCGCCCGTTGCGCGTCGCGACCAAAATCAAAACGTCATACCCAACTCTGCCAAGGATTACCATCATTACTGATGTTACCACTATCATCATCACTACTACTATCATCATCACCATTACTATCACCACTGTCATCATCATCACTACTGTCATCATTATCACTAAATCTACAACCATCATCACTGCTATTATCACCATCACAATCATCACTACTACCGACATTATCCCCACTATTTGAAGGGGGGGGGTGGGGCAAAAAAACCATATTTATGGACCTAAAATCATAACTATTTGCAACAAATTCCATTTGTTTTTTTTTTAAAATAGGGAGCGATCAATCTGTAAGCACACCTGTGCCAGATGTCGCCAGATTCGCCAATTAATCCGTATCAGTCATTAATCGTCTCCCCATTGCTCACTATCCTATCTTAATCACTACTATCATCATTGATACCACAACTATCAACCCACTCAGTAGTACTACTATCATCACCACCATTTTGAACAAGGTCATTCATTACCTGAATTTAAACATCATCACGTACTACTATAACCAGGTCAGTTCATGTACTACTGTCACAAGTAGTTACCATCATGTATCCTATCACCATCATGCACGTACGTATGGCCATCATCAGGTCACCATTGCTAGTGATCTTCATCATGCACACAACTATTGTCAGCAGTCAACTCACAACTTTCACCATCCGCTCACTACAAACTCACCATCGATCACTAATACTCGCACCCACCACATCCACTACGTCATCATTATCACTTACAGACTAGCAATCATTTCATTTACTTGTCACCATCATCACTACTATTGAACTATGTGAACCCCTTTTTTGGGAGCGGTCGCCAGAAACCCAACTAAGAACCGGCCATTCATTGCTGGGAGGGGGAGGGGGGGGGGGGGGGGTGTAAAACCATATGTGTGGACCTAACATATCATAAACTATTGCACAAATTCCTAAAAATTCTTTTTTTGACTGACCGTTCGCATTCCACCGCAACAAATTAGTTGTCGTGTGAAATTTGGTGAAAATCCGTCCAACGGTCTAGAAGGGTGTTTTTCGAGACAGACGGACGCCACGACAACGACGCCGCCAACAGACATTTTTTTTATTCCGAGTGGTACCCACTATAACGGGGGTGGGGGTGGGGGGGGGGGGGTGGGTGCGATACCAAACTCCTGCTTACACAGAGTTGATAATTGTTTTAATATATGTTTAGTATCCTACTTTAGCCAACTCTTGCTGTAAGCATAGTTTTGGTATACGCCTCCTTTCCCGTACCCTTTAGATTGGGTACCACAGCACGAAAATACCAAAATCCTGTCGTCAAATCGTCTTTGTCGTCCGGCGTTGTCCGTCATGTCCCTCTGAACTCCTCCTAGACCGTTGGACGGATTTTCAGAACCGTAAATTTCACACGAACATATTGTGTTGCGTGGCCTGCGAAACGGTCGAGCCAGCCAAAAAAGATTTTTGACTTTATGCAATAGTTATGGGATTTTAGGTCCAAAATATGGTTTTAAGTATGAAAAAACCCCCCCCCCCGCCCGCTATGATGGCGAATTTTTTTAGTGTAATCACACTCTACAAGAACGCATATCGTTCTGGGGGCGAAACCATCTCGCCTCCGCATTTGCTAATTTAAGTTAGTTTTAGTTGGCATAAGACAGGTGGATGGGTAGTAATAGTGGGATTGATGGTGATAGTAGTGATGATGGTGATAATAGTAGTGATGATGGTTGTATTTGTATTGATGATGATAGTAGTAGATAAGATGGTGACATTAGTAGATATGATGGTGACAATACTAGTAGTGATGATGGTCATAATAGTAGTGATGATGGTGACAAGTAATGATGATAGTTGTAGTTATAATGATGACAGTAGTGATGATGGTAGTGACGATGGTGTGAATATTATTGATGATGGTGAGTAGTAGTGATGGTGAAAGTTGTAGTGATGATGACAATAGTTGTGATGATGGCAGTAGTAGTGATGATGGTGATAGTAGGATACATGATGGTAATACTTGTGACAGTAGTAATGATGATGGTTATAGTAGTAGTAATGATGTTAACTGTAGTAATGATGATTGTAAGATGGTGGTGATGATAGTAGTAATGATGGTTGATAGGTGTAGTATCAATGATGATAGTCGTGATTAAGATGGTAGTGACAATGGTGAGAGTAGTAGTGATGATTGTAATAATCAACTCTGCGTAAGCAGAGTTTGGTATCGCCCCCCGTATAGTGGGTACCACACAAAACAAAAAAAGTCTGTCGTCGTCGTCGTCGTTGTCAGTCTGTCTCAAAACTCCTCCTAGACCATTGGACGGATTTTCACCAAATATCACACGAACATTTGTTGCGTGAATGCAAACGTCAGTCAAAAAATATTTTTTTAATTTATGCAATAGTTATGATTTTAGGTCCAAAATATGGTTTGGTGATATATATAGTGATAATAATGACAGTAGTGATGATGGTGTGAGTATTAGTGATGATGGTGAGTAGTAGTGAGGATTTGTAAATTGTAGTGATGATGACAATAGTTATGGTGATGATCCTCATGTAATGGTGATGATGGCAGTAGTAGTGATGATGGTGACAGTAGGATAAATGATGGTCATATTTGTGCAAGTAGTACATGATGATGGTTATAGTGTAGTGATGATGTTAACAGTAATAATTCTGATTGTAAGATGGTGGTGATGATATTAGTAATAGATGGTTGATAGTTGTGTAGATCACTGATGATAGTAGTGATTAAGATGCTAGTGACAATGGACAGTGATGCTGGTGAGAGTAGTAGTGATTATTAGAATTTTAGTAGTGATGATGACCCTAGTTCTGAGTGATGATGACAGTACCCGTGATAATTGTGATTAACTTGTAGTGATTGTGATGTCCGTGTCGGACTGTCTGTTGAAAGTTGGCCTGATGATGGTATTAGTAGTGATGATGGTAACCCATCGCAGAGTTGGGTATGCCGTTTTGATTTTGGGGAAAACGGCACGTCTACTTTATTGTATATTTAAAATAAGAGCAGGAAAAAATATTGTGAAATAAATCCAATAGAAACGGTAAATACTGGTTGAAAAAAATAAATAGTATATGATTTACCTTCTTTTGTATGCTAATGATATATTTATAATAGTGTTAAACAACAATTATATTTATAATAGTGTTAAACAACAATTTTATGATTAATTTGACATTTCATTCAGTTACTTATTTTTCTCTCAACAGGACTGCCGGACTTAAGCAGCTAATTTGTTATAGAGGCTGTTGATTGGCTAATGGATAGGAGTATGATTAGTAAATCAAGATATCTTCATTATTTCATATCTACTTCTTAAATACTTTAATTACAAACAATTTCAACTATTGAGTCATGTTCTAGAGTGATATCCGAACACTGTGGTATAAAATGTCACATAAAATACAACATTAACGTAATTATTATAAAGTGAACACAGACAATATAACAAACATTTAAGACAAATCACTAAGCGATAGAGGAGACTGCCTGCCGAGACGAGACGGTTGAGTTCTTGAGCCTATCAGCCAATCAGGGGCTGATATCCTATCTTACCAACACCCGCAGTGACTTACCCTAGTGTTAGGAAGCTGCTGCATATGTTAAAAATGCAGAGGCTTGTGATTGGCTAAGGTGGGTGAGATGTAAGCCAAGACTCAGTCAGTCTACAAATCTCGCCTACATGTTGGCCTTATCAATTTGTATTTTGCTTGTGTTCACTTTATAATATCTATGTTATTAATGTGTTATATGTGATATATTTTAGCTCTCAGGGTTCGTATATCATTTAGATTATTACATTGTCATTAAAATTGCTTACAATTTTAGAGTATCAATAATATATATGGAATAATGAAAATATCTCAACTTTATCAACACAAATCAATCAACAACCAATCAGCATCTTCTGTATACAATATTCTACTCTACAATGAAACATAGAAATGTACTTAATAAAAACATATATCCATTAGATGCATCTGTTAAACACCACAATGTAAGAACAATTAATCTAAAATTATACTTGATGTTTTGAAATCACAAGAAAATAGATATAGTAAGTATTAGCAATGTTCACATTTGATTTGTTTATTCGTGATAAATTAATTAATCTGGTGACATCTGGCAATTGTGTCCACAGATTGAACGCTCCTATTACCGTCGCATTCACGCACCGAATGTTCGTGTGAAGTTTGGTGAAAATCCGTCGAACGGTCTAGGAGGAGTATTCGGACAGACAGACATACATTTCGGCCGGCATGTACCACTATACAGGGGGCGATACCACTCCGCTTACGCAGAGTTATAATTATGGTCTCACTATCTTCGCTAACCTCCACCCAAACACTTTCGTTATCATTATTTAGTCTAATACCTGATTTAATACAGCATTTTAATGAACTCCTGACAAACACTGCTATTCCGCTGCCCCTCCTACTTGTTCGGTCGTATTTAAACAAACTATTTCCTGGTATATGGAATTCTGCTAAAAAACATGTCTTGATTCTGTATTAATCCATATTTCAGTTAGCGCTATAATGTCTATATTTTCATTGCTAACAAGTACTCTAGGTTCATCCATTTTTGTTACATAAACTCCTACAGTTTGTATAATATAATCGCAATGTATTTCTTTTACTGGTATCGGATTTACCTTTATTTCTAACTGAATTCCCATCTTCCGTTACACCTTCAATATTTCTACTGGCAGTACAATTAATATCCTGTGACTGAAATATTCTATTCCTATCATATGTACCAGTACAACAATCAACCCTATCATATGTACCAGTACAACAATCAACCCTATCATATGTACCAGTACAACAATCAACCCTATCATATGTACCAGTACAACAATCAACCCTATCATATGTACCAGTACAACAATCAACCCTATCATATGTATCAGTACAACAATCAACCCTATCATATGTACCAGTACAACAATCAACCCTATCATTTTTTTTTTTTTTTTTTTTTTTTTCTATATTCCAACTTACTTCCTCTCGGGCATAGGCTGAAAGCCTTAACATTCACCGCTTTACAATGAACAGTGAAGCCCGTGAGGTCTTGTTCCAGTCTAGGGAGTGAGACATGTGAAGCACGTAGAGTCCAACGAGCACCTGCCATCTTGCCTTCACATGAGGCACGGTGCTCACTAATGGCCCGAAACGACCCCATCTCTGAAGCCACCTCGTTCCCGTGCTTCACTGTCTCACCACCTACACTCGGACTCTCACACTTACACACACACCACGCCACCTGTTGAGCAGATAACTCACCAGGCATTGCACCCCTATAGCATATTTTGAATATGGGAATATTCATACAGTGCTATTTAATCAGGGAACAATGAGGGTATTTTATTGAAGTTTCGGTGTCTTGTGGTAATGCACTGATACTAGGTACAGCACAAATTCCATCCCAATAATATCTTCCCATTGATACATCGGGATTTGAACCCGGGACCTTTGGATTACCAGGCCAGTGGCAAGACCACTCCACCACACCTCCCCTGTACCAGTACAACAATCAACCCTATCATATGTACCAGTACAACAATCAACCCTATCATATGTACCAGTACAACAATCAACCCTATCATATGTACCAGTACAACAATCAACCCTATCATATGTACCAGTACAACAATCAACCCTATCTAGACACTTATTCTTACTTTGGTTTTTCGAGTCATCCTCCTCCCTCATGTTTAGCCCTAATAGTTATATTTCAAGAAATTCGCCTCATTAGTTTGGCGATTTTCAGACCTTTTGCCCCATTCCTTTGCCAATATTAAGACCTTTCGTGCCATTCAGGTGTCGATTTTTTTTCCTGGCGAGCGATAGCGAGCCTGTATTTGAAGAGGAAACATTTTTCTACCGAAAAATTTAAAACTATATATCGAAGGGGGTCTTGTGGGTGTTTTTTTAAGTTTGATAGATGCTTAGAGATCAAACTAAACCCCCTCCTTAAACCATTGAGCCGAACCAGTAAATTATGCTGCACAATACCGTCTGAGCTTGTGGTGCTGATGTAAAAGAACAGTTGTATAAATCACTGATGCAAATAACCGCCGGTAATAATAATGACCTTAACCCATTCAGTACCGGGGACGCCCTTTTCGTCATATTCTGGCAACTATTAGACGATTGTATACAGCTTAGGAAGTTAGGAAGGACCTCAGGCAATAATATGGCTTCAAACTATCTCAACCAACCCTTTTTAACGACCACAGATCCTTCCTAAGCTGCATAATATCGTCTAAACATAGCTAGCATAATAGTAGAACACGCGTCGCTGGTACTCAAAGGGTTAATGACTGAGCCACGGACGGTAAAATAGAACACATATATACTGTAATACTTTAAGGGGAGATGGGTCGTTTTTCGAGATCCCCTTCTCCCTCATGTTAAGCCCCATTAGTTTTCAGATTTTAAGAGGTTTGTCCCAGTAGTTTGGCGATTGTAAGACCTTTCACCCTATTTCTTTGTCAATATTAAGACTTTTCGTGCCATTTAGGTGTCGATTCTTTCCTGGCGAGCGATAGCGAGCCTATAATTTATCTTGAAGGAGGGTCTTGGGGGCGTGTTTTTTTAAGCTTGATGAAGGTCTGGGGAGGAAACTAAAAGAATAATAGAAATATATATAAATGAAAACAAAAAATCCCCCCCCCCCTTGCCCCCTACCCCTTAAATAATCCCCCCCCCCCCTGCCCCCGACCCCTTAAATAGAACACATTAATATACTGTATGGACAACAATACTATAAAAGGCTCTGTACTCGTATGTATCAGAAAGTCCATTATTATCTGTTTGCATTGCCAAATTTGTTATGACTAATGCTAGTGTTTTGCATACAACGCAGATCTGTAACCGTGTATGTGAGTGTGTTTGTGTATACATATACAAATGCGTGCGTGTATTGTATGTACGTGTGTGTTGTGTATGTGTACTGTATATGGTCACGCGTGTACTCCAGAAAAAAAAATAAACTGTATATATATTTTTTTGTTCTATGTGATTGAGGGAGGCAAAAGGCAGAACTGCCTATAGCGAGTGCCTCCTCCATAGTTGAAAGAGTGACAGGGCCAAAATCAAGGGATGTTCGAGCCAAAATGCCTGGACACACGGAGTTTGAAGCAATTTAAGTCATAGGAAGAGGGAAAGACTGATTCTGGGAGAGAGTTCCAGAGCTCAGCTGTTGAGTAGAAGAAAGTTTGAGAGTAAAGTTTCACTCTTGGGTTGGAGAGTTGCACAGAGTAGGGGTGGGATTGAGTTGCAAGACGGGTACCACGTGCCCTACGTAAAGGAGGTGGTATACACTGGGAAAGTTCTGAGGAACACTGATTATTATAGTAGGATAGAATAGCGAGAGAGATGCAACATTGCGGCGGACAGAGAGAGATTGCAGAGAGTTAGTGAGCGGACGGGAGTTAATGATACGAAAGGCCTTCCTTTCAACTTTGTCTAGGAGAGCGGTGTGAGAGGACCCTCCCCACACATGTGAACAATACTCAATACAAGGACGCACTATGCCCCTGGACAGGGCAAGAAGCTGTGCAGGGGAAAAGAACCCCTTAAGGCGGTTGAGCACACCCAGCTTCTGGGAGGCTGCCTTAGCAAGACTGGTAATATGGTCCTTCCAACTGAGAGCAGAAGAAAAAGAGACACCAAGAATATTGAGAGAAGATGAAGGATTGATTTTTGTATTGTTGAAGAAGAAGGGATAGTCCGCTGGGAGATCCTGACTGGTAGATAGATGGAGAAATTGGGTTTTGGAAGCATTAAAGGTAACAAGGTTTTCTCTGCCCCAATTGGAGATAGTATTTAGATCAGAATTTAAGAGTTCTATGGCTTCATTACGTTTGTCATTGAGGGATTGCTGGCTGGGGCGTTCTGAAAAACTAATGGAGTAGTGTAAGGTTGAGTCGTCTGCGTATGAATGGATGGGAATTGAGGTACAGTTGAGGAGATCATTTATAAAAATTAGAAAGAGAATAGGAGATAGGACAGAGCCCTGAGGAACACCGGAGTTTATAGGGTGAGGAAGTGAACAATGGCCGTCCACAACCGCGGCTATGGAACGGCCGGAAAGGAATAGAGACAAAGGCACAGATGGAGGGATAGAAACCGAAGGAGGGTAGTTTATAAATTAAAGATTTGTACAGTATATACTGTATATAATTATGTATAGTGTGTGTTTGTAGTAAGTGTGTGTGTGTGTGTAATATGTCTATGTGTGTGTGTGTGTGTGTAATGGGTATATGTGTAGAGTATATGAGCAGGTTGGTAGGTATAAGGTTAGTATGACCCTACATGGACCTGTTGCCTCTCCTCCGCCTGACTGACTTCATCTAGCCAAGGTCAGCCACCACCACCACGACCACCACCATCTGTCATCCCCTATTCTCCTCACCCACCCACCCTACCATATCAGAACGCTTGACAGGGGATATACAAGGAGAAACACTATAAGGGCATGGTGGTTTGTGAACCTGAACGCTCGCCAGGGGAATGCACGGTATGAGGGCATGGTGGTTTGAATTCATATCCTCCTCACCTTCCCCACCATATCAGAACGCTGGACGGGAAATACAAGGAGAAACACTATGAGGGCACGCGGGGTTTGTGTTCATATTCTCCTCGGTCTCCTAGTATGTCTGAACGCTTAGCGTGGGAAACACAGGGACAAAGGGTATCAGGGCACGGGTTTTGTTGTGTTTATATTCTCCTGCCCCGGCATATCAGAACCAATGCCAGGGAAAATACACGCGCAGATTATTAAGTCAAGGGGGGTTTGTGTTTATGCTCTCCTAACTTATCCCGCCATATCAGAACCATTGCCGGGAGAAATATACGGGCAAAGAGTATTAAGTCATGGGATTTTGTGTACATATTGTCCTAACTTATCCCGCCGTATCAGAACCATTGCCGGGAGAAACACACGGGCAAAGGGTATACGATCGCGGGGGTTTAGTGTTCATATCCCCCCCCCCCCCTATATCAGAACCAATGCAAGGGGAAATACATGGGTAAGGGGTATGAGAGTACGGGGGTTGTGTGGGTGTGGAGGTCAATTATTGTTCCCACCTGCCCTCCCACAATAGAATGCCTGCCGGGGGAATCACTCAGGCAAAGGGTATGAAGTCATGGGTTTTTTGTGATTGTGTGAGCAAATTGGCAAGACTTTGGTATTTGACAATCTATAATGGATTGGTTTATTCAGTATAACGAACTTTGACCCCCGAACCACTATAATAGATTGTTATAACTTACACTATATTGCTATTCCTGTTAAGGGAGCCCACCTCGCTTGTTTTCTCTTTCTCTCCCTCTCTGGCTTGTATCCATTCGGCCTCATTCAGCCTACTGTTTTAAGACGCTTACCCCCGTCCAGGTGTCAATATTTTCCTGGCGAGCGGTAGCGAGCCAGCATATATATATTTTTGTTTGACAACAAGCTAAATTTGTAAAGCTTTTGATAGAAAAATGTTTTCGGCGAAGCCGGATTTCTCCATACAATGCTGGCTCGCTATCGCTCGCCAGGAAGAAATCGACACCTGGATGGGGATAAACGCCTTAAAACAGTTGGCTGAATGGGGCCGAATGGATACAAGCCAGGGAAAGAGAGAAAAGGAGAGAAAGATAAATAAAAGCCGGTGACCCCCCTTAATATATTGGCATAATTTACTAACACAAATTGGTGACACACCAACAAGTACACTATATTGACGCGCTCCACTATTAAACACCGACACTATTCTCATAACACCATAGCAAGATACTAAAATAAATGGACACTAATTTAATAACCGAATTCACGGTAAAAAAAAAAAAAAAATCACTATTCCCATTATCAATTTCGAAATCACCAACACAACGATTATATTTAAATGTTTTAGTCACTATGAAATTGGCACTTGTAACCATTACAAAGAGGCACTACCCATAATAGTGTACCCATTTATTCTTATTTACCATCCTGTACAAGTGATGATATTGTTGATGTTAGTGGTGGTGGTGATGGGGTAGTGGTGAGGTGGCTGTAGTGGTGATGGTGTTGTTCGTGTTAGTGGTGGTGGTGATGATATTGTTGGTGTTAGTGGTGGTGGTGATGTGGTAGTGGTGAAGGTGGTGGTGATGATATTGTTGGTGTTAGTGGTGGTGGTGAAGGTGGTGATGGTGTTAGTGGTGGTATGTTGAAGGTAAAGGTGGGTGGTCCTGGTGCTGAGTCCCCAGGCTGTACAGAGAGGGGAGGGGTGTGGTGGGGTGTGGTGGGGAGTGGGTAGGGAGGGGTGTGTTGAAAAAGGGAGAGGTGCATTGGAGAAAGAGGGAAGTGCTACCTTATGGTAAGGCTTGAGGGGGGAGAGGATGACAATTTGTAACAGAAAATGGGTGTCCAATGAAATTGAAAGGGAAACTTATCCATTATCCATTACAAAGGTATAACACATGTGAATGGAAAACCGAAAAGTATATATGTATTTTGTTTTAGCAATACGGCACGTGATAAATACAACAGGTGAACAAACAAAGGAAAGGGAAAGGAACGATTGCGCACAAAAGACAAAGAGACCCGCGGCAAAGATGGGAGTATAACTATGTCAAAATGGAACTCCGACACTCGCCACGCAAATTCGGTGGGGGAACTGGCCACGACTCGCCAATATAGACTTTGAGGTGAGCCAATCAAGAGGGAGGCTGACAGGGAGAACAAGGCGGTGGAGTGGAAAGGTAGGGTATAGAGCAGGAATACGTGACCCGGGAATTATATGTGACACGCCAAAGAGAGAGAGGGAGCGAAAGTAAGGGTTGGACAAGGGAGGCACAGTACTTTAAATCTAGTTCGACGAAAACTTAGATGATAGCTCGTGTGGAATTTGAGAGAGGGACTTTAACTTGATACTTCTACTGCGTGATTTCAACATTACTAGTAAAGGGCTATTATAAATACTTAAAGACATTCAAGGTTAAGTGATAATAAGTAACACCCCGTTCTTAACATTAATCATCAATTACAAACCCCAATGTACTTGAATAAACTAATGAAAGCATATGGTCCTCCCGGGATTCGAACTCGGGACACCACACCCAGAACATAAGCACCTAAACCATTACACCACCAACACAACATAAGATGACACCGTTTATAAAGAAATATTTGACAAACTATTTTGACTGCACATATGAGGACAGATGAGCCTGGTACACATGTTGTAGAGATAGATGGCTGTATTGCAACATCATACCTGGGTAATGCTTAACCCCATAGCACCCCTTAACACTAGGTAAAGTAAGAGAAGGTAGGACAACACTAGGTAAAGTAAGAGACGGTAGAGCAACACTAGGTAAAGTAAGAGACGGTAGAGCAACACTAGGTAAAGTAAGAGAAGGTAGGACAACACTAGGTAAAGTAAGAGAAGGTAGGACAACACTAGGTAAAGTAAGAGAAGGTAGGACAACACTAGGTAAAGTAAGAGAAGGTAGAGCAACACTAGGTAAAGTAAGAGAAGGTATGACAACACTAGGTAAAGTAAGAGAAGGTAGAGCAACACTAGGTAAAGTAAGAGAAGGTATGACAACACTAGGTAAAGTAAGAGAAGGTAGGACAACACTAGGTAAAGTAAGAGAAGGTAGGACAACACTAAGCAAAACAAGAGAAGGTAGGACAACACTAGGTAAAGTAAGAGAAGGTAGGACAACACTAGGTAAAGTAAGAGAAGGTAGGACAACACTAGGTAAAGTAAGAGAAGGTAGGACAACACTAGGTAAAGTAAGAGAAGGTAGGACAACACTAGGTAAAGTAAGAGAAGGTAGGACAACACTAGGTAAAGTAAGAGAAGGTAGGACAACACTAAGCAAAACAAGAGAAGGTAGGACAACACTACGTAAAGTAAGAGAAGGTAGAGCAACACTAGGTAAAGTAAGAGAAGGTAGGACAACACTAGGTAAAGTAAGAGAAGGTAGGACAACACTAGGTAAAGTAAGAGAAGGTGGACAACACTAGGTAAAGTAAGAGAAGGTAGGACAACACTAGGTAAAGTAAGAGAAGGTAGGACAACACTAGGTAAGTAAGAGAAGGTAGGACAACACTAGGTAAAGTAAGAGAAGGTAGGACAACACTAGGTAAAGTAAGAGAAGGTAGGACAACACTAGGTAAAGTAAGAGAAGGTAGGACAACACTAGGTAAAGTAAGAGAAGGTAGAGCAACACTAGGTAAAGTAAGAGAAGGTAGGACAACACTAGGTAAAGTAAGAGAAGGTAGGACAACACTAGGTAAAGTAAGAGAAGGTAGGACAACACTAGGTAAAGTAAGAGAAGGTAGGACAACACTAGGTAAAGTAAGAGAAGGTAGGACAACACTAGGTAAAGTAAGAGAAGGTAGAGCAACACTAGGTAAAGTAAGAGAAGGTAGGACAACACTAGGTAAAGTAGAGAAGGTAGGACAACACTAGGTAAAGTAAGAGAAGGTAGGACAACACTAGGTAAAGTAAGAGAAGGTAGGACAACACTAGGTAAAGTAAGAGAAGGTAAGAGCAACACTAGGTAAAGTAAGAGAAGGTCGGACAACACTAGGTAAAGTAAGAGAAGGTAGGACAACACTAGGTAAAGTAAGAAAAGGTAGTACACCCCTAGGTAAAGTAAGAGAAGGTAGGACAACACTAGGTAACTTAAGAGAAGGTAGAGCAACACTAGGTAAAGTAAGAGAAGGTAGGACAACACTAGGTAAAGTAAGAGAAGGTGGACAACACTAGGTAAAGTAAGAGAAGGTAGGACAACACTAGGTAAAGTAAGAGAAGGTAGGACAACACTAGGTAAAGTAAGAGAAGGTAGGACAACACTAGGTAAAGTAAGAGAAGGTAGAGCAACACTAGGTAAAGTAAGAGAAGGTAGGACAACACTAAGCAAAACAAGAGAAGGCAAAAACACACCAGGGAAAGGCAGGGTGGGAAAAGGTGAACAGCTAGGTGGAAAGGTGGAAACGGTGAACAGCTAGGTGGAAAGGTGGAAAAGGTGAACAGCTAGGTGGAAAGGTGGAAAAGGTGAACAGCTAGGTGGAAAGGGGGGCAAGCACACAAAAAGAGGTGGGCAGTGACAAGAAGGAACAGGTAGGATTACGCACGGTTGGGCAGGGTAGGGTATATACGACAGGTCACGACACAAATTACCTGATGAAAGAAATGAGAGCACCAAGTAGATTGGAGGGAGAGAGAGAGAGAGAGAGAGAGAGAGAGAGAGAGAGAGAGAGAGAGAGAGAGAGAGAGAGAGAGAGAGAGAGAGAGAGAGAGAGAGAGAGAGAGCGAGAGAGAGCGAGAGAGCGAGAGAGCGAGAGAGCGAGAGAGAGAGAGAGAGAGAGAGAGAGAGAGTAAAGGAGAGAGAGAGTAAAGGAGAGAGAGAGTAGACGGGTAGAGAGTAGACGGGTAGAGAGTAGACGGGTAGAGAGTAGACGGGTAGAGAGTAGACGGGTAGAGAGTAGACGGGTAGAGAGTAGACGGGTAGAGAGTAGACGGGTAGAGAGTAGACGGGTTGAGAGAAGGTGGTTGAGACTAAAGCAGGACAGAGCTTAGTAGGAGAAACCAAAAATCAATTACAAATACCGGTAAAGCATTAAGGGGGGATGGGCCGGTTTCTCCCTCATGTTCAGCCCCATTAGTTTTCAGATGTTAACATGTTTGCCCCATTAGTTAGTCGATTAGAAGACCTTTCGCCCTATTTCGTCGTCAATATTTAGACCTTTCGTGCTATTTAGGTGTCGATTGTTTCCCTGGCGAACGATAGTGAGCCTGTAATGTTGGAAGAGCCGGCCTTCGGCCGGAATTTTTTCTACCAAAACATGTACAAATTAATCTAGAAGAGGGATTTAATGGATGTTTTCTTAAATTTGATGGAGGTCTTAGGGAGGAAACTAAAAAATACATATGAATAAATCGCCCCAAAAAGTGAACCATCCCCCCTTAATGGTCATAATAGAAAAGAGCAACCATTGTGCATCTGAGGAGAGAGAGAGAGAGAGAGAGAGAGAGAGAGAGAGAGAGAGAGAGAGAGAGAGAGAAAGAGAAGAGAAAGAGAAAGAGAAAGAGAAAGAGAAAGAGAAAGAGAGAGAGAGAGAGAGAAGGGTAAATCGGCAACACAATAAACCAGGAACCGTACGTATGATGGAGAACAAGAAGCGGACAATAACCAAGGATATATATATATAGGATTGGACTGAGAATGTTGTGGCTTGTATCCATTCGGCCCCATTCAGCCTACTGTTTTAAGACGTTTACCCACATCCAGGTGTCAATATTTTCCTGGCGAGCGGTAGCGAGCCAGCATTTATGTATTTTTGTTTTGACAGCAAGCTAAATTTGTACATTTTTCGATAGAAAAATGTCTCCGGCGAAGCCGGATTTCTCCATACAATGCTGGCTCATTACCGCTCGCCAGGAAGAAATCGACACCTGGATGGGGATAAACGTCTTAAAACAGTTGGCTGAACGGGGCCGAATGGATACAAGCCAGGGAAAGAGAGAAAAGGAGAGAAAGGTAAAACAAAAAGCCGGTGACCCCCCTTAAAGCGTACATTGATTATTTAGATTTTGCGTATTCGGATAGCATTGATTGAGTGCACATCGATACATTAGGTTACCATAGTGCTGTGGGGATATGTACAGTCAACTCGTATGATCCGAAAGCTTGATGGAGGTCTAGGGAAGAAACTAGAAATTGAAAACTCCCATAAACAATTACAATAGGGGGGGGGGGGGGGGCCTTAATCCTTTCAGTACCGCTGTCGTCCTTTTAACTTTGCTCTGGCTACTCCATTCTATTCAGCCTACAAAGGGCCTTCAGCAATTAACAGGCTTCAAACTATCTCACTTATCCCTATTTTTACTACCATCAATCGTTCTTAAGCTGCGCAAAATTGTATAAATATAGCTAGAATAAAATGTGTAATACGTCGCGGGTACAGAAGGGGTTAAGGGGAGGGGAAGGTAAGACTTAAGCCGGTATCACACGAGAGCTTTTATAGTCAACATTCGATGATCAAAATTTGTCTGCCAACATTTCAAAAATATTTTGCACTGGTATCGGAAACTAGACTGATGGTAGATGAATTTAGGTAACCGAAATATTTTAAATTTTAACCTCATAAGCTGCCAGACCAGTGTTAAGGATAAATGTTGAGGGAAACAGTGCTCGTGTGATATCGGCTTTATATGGACTAGGAGGGGATCAAAGAGCGGTTGTCAGGATGATGTTAAGAGAGTATAAACGTGGATATTTATTAATGTGAAGGTAAACCACAGTGGCGTGGCCCACCTGTCTACAGTAAGGTTCATTGGTTAGCTAAATCCGCCCTTCCCTCTGTTAGCCTTATTAGGGACCCATTTACCTTCCTTAGGTTTCATTGCATCTTGTCTTCATTGCATCTTATCGTTCTTATGCAATTACTGTACTGTACTCACACGATTCTAAGAATTTCTTCTTCAATCGAGTTGTCAACTTGTGAAATGGGCTTCCCCAAGACGTTATAGACTGCAGCACCGTTGATTTTTTTAAACTTCGCCTTGACAAACATCTTGCCTCAAACCCGCGACTGACTGTGTTTATAAATGTAAAACTATATTTCCTCCCCTCAGATCCATCAAGGATTATTGCGTTTATAAATTACTAAGATGTTACTCTCTTTTCCGCAGATACACGAAAGATCACATATAACTGTGTTATGTTACTAAGCCAACTGTTCCCTACCAACTTCCTAATCCTGCCACGGTCATTAGTTCTAGGGCAGTAGTTCCCTTTCCAATTTTCCCTTACCAACTCTAAACCACTGTTTGGACACTTGATCCTCAGTGTTTTGGAGGACAAGCAGCCTAGAGAGGTCGCTAGATCTGTTGTTGCTTGATTTCCTTTGTACTCCTTTGTACTCTGTATTGATGGTACGATTAGTATCATTAGTAAAATAGGCCCATGTTGCACATAGCCAAGACATTGATCATTTGTGCCTAATTGTGACTGAATTATTGTATCACAAACAATTATTGTATCGTAATATATTATTGTCTGTCCGCATCCACTCTGTGGAACAGTAAATAAAGGTTATTAAGTATCTCTCACTCTCTCTCTCTTCCCCCGAGACGTTATAGACTGCAGCACCGTTGATTAATTTAAACTTCGCCTAGACAAATATCGTGCATCAAATCCGCGACTGATTGCGTTTGTAAATGAATAACTTTATCTTATCCCCCCCTCAGTTACAAACCCATCTAACCCTACTAATCCTACTAACTTCCAAATTCTGCCACGGACATTAGTTCCAGGGCAGTAGTTCCCTTTCCAATGTTCCCTTACCCACTCTAAACCACTGTTTGAACAATTGATCCTCAGTGTTTTGGAGGACAAGCAGCCTAGAAGTGTCACCAGACTGTTGTTGCTTGATTTCCTTTGTACTCCTTTGTATACTCTCTCTCTCTCTCTCTCTCTCTAACAGACGGTAAGCACAGGCCAAAAGCAGAAGGGTTTAAGATCACAATCACCCAGGTATAACATCATCTGGACTGCCTGGACCTGCCCTATCTTATTAGCATATTATTAATCCCCCTCACACTCCATTGGCAAGGGGTTCGACAATGAAAGACGGGAAGTGAGTGACGGAGAGTAAAGCCGGTACCACACGAGAATAAAGCCGGTACCACACGAGAGTAAAGCCGGTACCACACGAGAGTAAAGCCGGTACCACACGAGAGTAAAGCCGGTACCACACGAGAGTAATGCCGGTACCACACGAGAGTAAAGCTGGTACCACACGAGAGTAAAGCCGGTACCACACGAGAGTAAAGCCTACCGGTACCACACGAGAGAAAAGCCGGTACCACACGAGAGTAAAGCCGGTACCACACGAGAGTAAACCCGGTACACACGAGAGTAAACCCGGTACCACACGAGAGTAAAGCCGGTACCACACGAGAGTAAAGCCGGTACCACACAAGAGTAAAGCCGGTACCACATGAGAGGAAAGCCGGTACCACACGAGAGTAAAGCCGGTACCACACGAGAGTAAAGCAGGAACCACACGAGAGTAAAGCCGGTACCACACGAGAGTAAAGCCGGTACCACGAGAGTAAAGCCGGTACCACGAGAGTAAAGCCGGTACCACACGAGAGTAAAGCCGGTACCACACGAGAGTAAAGCCGGTACCACACGAGAGTAAAGCCGGTACCACACGAGAGTAAAGCCGGTAGCACACGAGAGTAAAGCCGGTACCACACGAGAGTAAAGCCGGTACCACACGAGAGCTTTTGTAGTCAACATTCGATGATCAACATTTTTCTGGCAACATTTCTGGAATATTTTGCGCTGGTTTAAAAAACTAGATTGATGATAGATTAATATAGGTAACAGAATTATTTTAAATTTGAACTCGTAAGCTGCCAGATAAATGTTGGATAAATAAATATCAGGATACATGTTGAGGGAAAAAGCGCTCGTGTGATACCGGCTGAAGATCACAAAAGAGACGAGAAGGAAAGGGAAGGTATATTGGTAGCTAGACAACATGGCAACGCAACAACAAGGTCATATGGCACCGTTTACGCTATAATAAATGCACTACTAACAACTTAATAGTTCGGGAAGATAGAGTGGTAGATACTATAGATTATATATACAGGGTGTCCCGCGAGTTTTGTCAAATACTTCCAGAGATGAAACATTAAGTAATTCTAAGTATAAACTGTTATATACACATAGGCTTTTCGGGGCATTGTTTTGTAGTCATGGACCCTTAAAGTCGGCATTTTGGTGTTTTTTGTAATTTGTAACCCTGTTTTTCTTCAATAAGATGAGGAAAGGAAAAAAAACTATAAAGTGTATTATGAAACATTATATCAATACTTTAAACTGAATATTACAAGAAACCAACAAAACTTAATTTTAAGCTCATCATCGCGGAATGAAGAAAGGAGCTACAGAGGATTTTTTTATGTTTTCTGTCAGTTTAAACCCATTTTTCGAGTAATAGAAATGAATAGCGATAACGATAAATTCTGTATGATGGTGCATGGTATCAATACTTAATGAAAACACCAAACAATCCTCTGTAGCTCCTTTCTTCTTTCTGTGATGATGAGCTTAAAATTAGGTTTTGTTGGTTTCTTGTAATATTCAACTCCATGTCAAGGGAATATGAAGTACGATGAAGAGAAGTTTTTGGTGTCAATTTGAATTATTGATATCATGCTTCATAATACACTTTATAGTATTTTTTTTCCTATCCTCATCATATTGAAGAAAAACAGGGCTAGAAATTACAAGAACCACCAAAATGCCGACTTTAAGGGTCCATAACTACAAAACAATGCCCCAAAAAGCCTATATGTATATAACAGTTTTTACTTAGAATTACTTAATATTTCATCTCTGGAAGTATTTGACAAAACTCGCAGGACACCCTGTACTGTATATATATATATATATATATATATATATATATATATATATATACTGGAGAGAAAGAGAGAGAGATAGGTAAATTATGGCGTACGTACAATACCAGTGGCTAAGGCATACCACAGTACAAAAAAAAAAAAAAAAAAAAAAAAAATCGATAGGGAATAAAATAACACCATATGGACTACGAGGACCCACCCTATCCTATTAACATATTATTTATACCCGTCACCCCCGATTGGCAACAGTGATACGATGAAGGGTAAAGGGGGAAAAGGGGGGGGGGGGTAAAGAGGGAAAGGGGGGGGGGGGCTGTAAAGGGAAGTATCACACGAAACCTTCCACTGTCCATTTTCATTATCGATATATTTTTCGGCAACATCTATGGGATCTATTGCATACATTATATACTGTATATATATATATATATATATATACAGTAAGCTTGAAAAAGCTGACCTCATAACCTACCAGATCCGTATTGACGACAATAGTTAAAGGAAATAGAATACTTGGAAAACCAATTGGCACACCCACAATCAAACCTGCTAACATTGAGACCCTCGAAC
This sequence comes from Paralithodes platypus, assembly GCA_032716605.1. Taxonomy (NCBI): domain Eukaryota; kingdom Metazoa; phylum Arthropoda; class Malacostraca; order Decapoda; family Lithodidae; genus Paralithodes; species Paralithodes platypus. The sequence continues at coordinate 56,987,454 of CM064509.1, read as the reverse complement.
GTGATATACATGAACACACAGTAAAGCTAATATCATGAACAAAGTTCAAACCAGAGGAACAGAGAGGTCTGGACCTTGAAATTATTTAAAATATGCTGTATATTTTTCCTAACTGTAAATATGACTTCCAGTAATGCATGCTATATTGACAAACAAGATATGCCAACATGTTTGATAGATGTTATTCATAAGAGAGGTGACGAAGGAGGATTGTGCATGTCCAGTACCCTTCCGTAGATACTGTATTATAATATCCCACACTTTATACTATAGTGAGATGTATGTTACTCTTTAAGGGAGCCCACCTCGCTTTTGTTTTATCTTTCTCTCCCTCTCTCTTTGGCTTGTATATATTCGGCCCCATTCAGCCTACTGTTTTAAGACGTTTACCCCCATCCAGGTGTCAATATTTTCCTGGCGAGCAGTAGCGAACCAGCATATATATATATTTTTGTTTTGACAGCAAGCTAAATTTGTAAATTTTTCGATAGAAAAATGTCTCCGGCGAAGCCGGATATCTACATACAATGCTGGCTCGCTATCGCTCGCCAGGAAGAAATCGACACCTGGATGTGGATAAACGTCTTAAAACAGTTGGCTGAATGGGGGCGAATGGATACAAGCCAGGGAAAGAGATAAAAGGAGAGAAAGAAAAAAAAAACGGTGACCCCCATTAAGGGGAGATTTCCACTTGAGGGAGTTTTTTCTTGACTCCTTTCTCCCTCATGTTTAGCCCCATTGCCTTTCTAATTTTAAGACGTTCGCCCCATTATGTTGATGATTTTAAGAACTTTCAACCCATTTATGTCAATTTTAAGACCTTTCGTGCAATTTAGGTTTCGATTTAATCCTGGCGAGCGATAGCGAGCCTGTAATTTAAGAGGAACCGGCTTTCAGCCGGGACATTTTTCTACCGAAAAAAGTACAAATTTATCTTGAAAGGGGCTCAAGGGGGTGTAATCTTAAGCTTGATGGATATCTAGAGACCAAACTAAAAACCTCCCCTTAAGATGACTGAACAGGGAACAACACATATAATAACTATAATAAATATGGAATTATATCTGGCAATGGGCAATATCTTCAAATGTTAAAAGAAATTATTGATTTGAATATCTGGCCAATAATCTCTAAATAGTGGTGACTAGAAGAATGCTAATGCCTGATAAACTAGTCCAAGGTTGTGTCATAGGTGAGGCGGCGGTGAGGGAGCCCATCTCGTTTTTTTTTTTTTTGATCTACCTCTCTCTTTGGCTTTTATCCATTCGGCCCCATTCAGCCTACTATTTTAAAACGTTTACCCCCATCCAGGTCTCAATATTTTCCTGGCGAGCGGTAGCGAGCCAGCATATATATATATTTTTGTTTTGACAGCAAGCTTAATTTGTACATTTTTCGATAGAAAAATTTCTCCGGCAAAGCCGGATATCTCCATACAATGCTGACTCGCTATCGCTCGCCAGGAAGAAATCGACACCTGGATGGGGATAAACGTCTTAAAACAGTGGGATGAATGGGGCCGAATGGATACAAGCCACAAAAAGAGAGAAAAAGAGAAAATAAAATAGTCTGAGGTTGAGTCACAGGTGAGGGCGGCAGTGACTGTGCCGAATGCTAATATCACTGTTAGCTTAAGGGAGCACACCTCGTTTTGTTTCTCTCTCTCTCTCTCTGCGAGTTGTATCCATTCGGCCCCATTCACCCTACTGTTTTAAGACGTTGTTCCCCATCCAAGTGTCGATTTTTCCCGCGAGCCAGCATACAGTATTTAAAAACAAAATGTTTTTGACAGCAGGCTAAATTTGTACATTTTTCGATAGAAAATGTCTCCGGCGAAGCCGGATTTCTCCATACAATGCTGGCTCCCTATCGCTTGCCAGGAAGAAATCGACACCTGGATGGGGATAAACGTCTTACAACAGTTGGCTGAATGGGGCCGAATGGATACAAGCCAGAGAAAGAAAGAAAAAGAGAGAAAACACGCAGGTGACCCCCCTTAATGAATACAGGAATCGGGAAGGAAATGATGCGAGTGATGAGAATAATAAGTGAAGAATGATGTATTGGGTGAATATCATAATATAAATACGGTAATATTTACTGAAAAGGTGACATAATTGACAAACGTGTGGTAATCCTGTCACGTATGGCGTTGTAAAAATAGACCAAGTATCTTATTGGGGTGGAAACTAACACACACTTCGTACTCACTCACTCACTCACACTCTCTCTCTCTCTCTCTCTCTCTCTCTCTCTCGGCAGCTCATTTGAGCATAAATCCAAAGAAGTTATCCTAACCCTTTACAATTCCTGAGTCCGCCCTCTTCTGAAATACTGCGTTCAAACCTGGTGCCCTTATTACCAAAAAGATATAGACAAGCTAGAACGAGTTCAACGTAAAGTTACCAAAATGATACCTAGCCTAAAGAACAAACCATACGAGGAGCGTCTTAGAGATAAGAGGGAATACTGCGTTCAATCCTGGTGCCCTTATTACCATAAAGATATAGACAAGCTAGAACGAGTTCAACGTAGAGTTACCAAAATGATACCTAGACTAAAGAACAAACCATACGAGGGGCGTCTTAGAGAATTAAATTTATTTCCTTTAACCCAGCTCAGATTAAGAGGCGACTTAATTCAAGTGTTCAAAATCATCAAAGGCATCACAATATGAACTGTAGTAAGTACTTCACTATCGACCAATCTAATTACACGCGGGGAAACGGTTGCAAAATTATCGGTAAATCTTTTAACTCGCACGAATCTAAGAATTTCTTCTTCAATCGAGTTGTCAACTTGTGGAATGGGCTTCCCCGAGACGTTATAGACTGCAGCACCGTTGATTCATTTAAACTTCGCCTAGACAAATATCTTGCATCAAACCCGCGACTGACTGCGTTTGTAAATTTATAACTTTATTTTATCCCCCCCTCAGTTACTAACCCATCTGTCCGCTACCTGGAGTTGTTTCGGCCACCTCAGCGGCCTCGGCGAGAGTTGCTCCCCCCCCCCGACTAACTTCCTAACCCTGCCATGGACATTAGTAGTTCCAAGGCAGTATTTCCCTTTCCAATGTTCCCTTACCCACTCTAAACCACTGTTTGGTCACTTGATCCTCAGTGTTTTGGAGGACAAGCAGTCTAGAATGGTCACTAGATCTATTGTTGCTTGATTTCCTTTGTACTCCTTTGTACTCTCTCTCCTCCCACGCTAACCTTGGACCTGCACAAGACACACATTTTTTCCCCATCAACCCACCCCTAAATCTGGACGCAAGTATGACAAGGACAGATATTTTAGAACCCTTAGTAGACAAAAAAGTGGAAATACGATCCTACCTCCATTTACTGCTGGTTGAGTGATTTTGTAAAGGCTAGGAGATAAAAGAAAACATTGTATATTTAAGATGGGCGGGAGGGCTGGGTGCATGTTAAAGATGGGCGGGAGGGCTGGGTGCATGTTTAAGCCCATTATGTTTAGGCCCCTTCTTCCTCATGTTTAGCCCCATTAGTTTTCAGATTTTATGACGTTTGGCCCATTAGTTTGTTTATTTTAAGACCTTTCGCCACTAGTCTTTGTCAATATTTAGACCTTTCGTGCCCTTTAGGTGTCAATTTTTTTTCCTGGCGAGCGATAGCGAGCCTATAATTGTGGAGGAACCGGCCTTCGGCCAAATTAATCTCGTAGAGAAATCTAATTGATATTTCTTTCAGTTTGATGGAGGTCTAGGGAAGAAAGTAAAAAATAAATGAATACAGTAAACTATATATATACATTAATAAACCCCCCAAAAATAACCACTGTCCCCTAAGGCCAATATGTTTTGGCCATTCTTAAGTGGGATGGTGTGTAGATCTCTTCAGCTAAGAAAGTGTTCGTGTACACCAGAGAGAGAGAGAGAGAGAGAGAGAGAGAGAGAGAGAGAGAGAGAGAGAGAGAGAGAGAGAGAGAGAGAGAGAGAGAGAGAGAGAGAGAGAGAGAGAGAGAGAGAGAGAGAGAGAGAGAGAGAGAGAGAGAGAGCCGAGAGAGAGCGAGAGAGAGAGAGAGAGAGAGAGAGAGAGAGAGAGAGAGAGAGAGAGAGAGAGAGAGAGAGAGAGAGAGAGAGAGAGATACGTGACTATAATATCTATATCTTTTCTCGTGTTTAGCTCTATCCTGTATTGGGCTATTTCCTAAACCTCTTATTATATACCTAACACACCCTCACACTCTTTTCCTTCTCCCTGTTCGCACGGCAGCTATTTCCTTCTATGCAACCCACCCACATTCCCTGCTTTTATCTCTTCCTCGCCACCATCCCAGAAATTCATAGCCTATCTAGTATATAATTGTAATAAAAGATCAAACAAATATAAAACAGTTAAGGGGAGGCTGGCCGTTTGTTTGGTCTATTCATTCATTTATTCATATATTTTTTTTAGTTTCCTCCCTAGACCTCCATCAAGCTTAGACAAAAAAAAAATAGACCCCCCCATCAAGATAAATTTTTACATTTTTCGGTAGAAAATTTTCCTCTTAAAATTGCAGGCTCGCTATCGCTCGCCAGGAAATAATCGACACCTAAATGGCACGAAAGGTCTTAAAATTGACAACGAAATGGGGCGAAAGGTGTTAAAATCGCCAAACTGATGGGCCGAACGTCTTATAATTTCAAAAGTAGTGGGGCTAAACATTAGGGAGAAGGGGGTCCAGAAAAACGGTCTGCCTCCCCTTAATACATAATACTAAGAACTGAACACTGGACTGAACCGGCGTATGCGTTATGACCCTATTTTACTCATACGCCGGCTAGCTCCTCCTTCAACTCCTTTTATCGCGAACAGGATTTGTTTTTTTTTACCGAAAAATTTACATATTTTTCTGGTAGAGTGTGTGTGTGCGTGTGCGTGTGTGTGTGTGTGTGTGTGTGTGTGTGTGTGTTTTGTTTTGTTTTTAAGCTTGATAAGAGGTCAGCAATGGAACGAACTAAAACCCCCTCCCCCCATAAATAATTAGGTTTATTAGTCAAATTATCTATATTAATGTAATTATCATTATCATTATATCACCATTATCATATACATCTAGCGATCACCATGGTCATTACAGTCCCTTCAGAACTCCCGTGATGAGACCATTAAGGGGGGTGACCTGTTTTTGTTCTGTCCTGTTCTATCTTTCTCTGGCTTGTATCCATTTGGCCCCATTCAGCCTACTGTTTTAAGATGTTTATCCCCATCCAGGTGTCAATTTCTTACTGGTGAGCGGTAGCGAGCCAGCATATTTTTTATTTTTGTTAGACAGCAGGCTAAATTTGTACATTTTTCGATAGAAAAATGTCTCCGGCGAAGTCGGATTTCTTCATATAATGCTGGCTCGCTATCGCTCGCCAGGAAGAAATCGACACCTAGATGGGGATAAACGTTTTAAAATAGTTGGCTGAATGGGGCCGAATGGATACAAGCCAGAGAAAGAGAGAAAAGGACAGAAATAACAAAAATCAGGTCACCCCCTTAAACACGCACTAACTGATTCTGTATAATATCTGAAGTGCCCCAAAGGTAGCCGTGTGTTCAATGACTCTTACTCTAAAAAAAACAAAAAACAAAAAACAAAAAACAAAAACAAATTATCTACTCAACATTTATTTCCTTCCTTACTCATAAAAAAATATACAACTATTTTTGTCTTCTCTTAATAGACGCGGTACCTATTTTCTCATATTATTTCCTGGAAGGCCATATTACCACTCTCGTTTAATCAGTTTTTATATACTGAACAGTACTCACCATTTTAGCAGATCTTACAATCACGCAACTAGGGCCTCTCACCTGAAATAGAAAACAAATAATTATAATGTATGCAATAATAATATTAATATAAATATCATTAATATTAATAGCAATGACAGTATTACTAATATTAAAAAATAACAGTAATACGAAAAAAGAAACAATACCTTATTACCAATTAAAATTATGTTGATGATTCACATTCAATATTATCATTGAATATTCAACAAAGGGGTATAAACTTAGGGATATATATATACACTATATATATATATATATATATATATATATATATATATATATATATATATATATATATATATATATATTGTACGTGTTTGAGAGAGAGAGAGAGAGAGAGAGAGAGAGAGAGAGAGAGAGAGAGAGAGAGAGAGAGAGAGAGAGAGAGAGAGAGAGAGAGAGAGAGAGAGAGTAAAAGGAGGAGCAGGATAAATTAGTTGATTACTAAGTGGACGAAGACTGATGGCCAGGCTTACAACACACACTAAAGACAACAACAAATGATGGGAAGAATGTTCACAGAATAATGAAGAAAAAGACATAAAAGTCTCAGTTTTAAGTGATAATATACACTAACAATCTCTAAAAAGGGTGGGGGGGGGGGGGGGATGGACCCTATTCTCCCAATTAGTTTTGAAATTTCAAGACATTCGCCCCAATAGTTTGGCGATTTTAAGATCTTTCGTCCCATTTCTTTATCAATATTAAGACCTTTCGTGCCATTTAGGTGTCGAAAGGGAACCTGTAATTTAGGAGGAACCGGTCTTTGGTCATTACACTTTTCTACCGAAAAAAATTATACATATATTTGGAAGAGGGGTCTTACTCAACTGAATCTCTATATTAATTCTTGAACTTATGTTTGCATTTTGGAGGTTTGTTAAATCAGTTGTAGGCTTCAAAGTGTATGATAACTATTGGTGGCGACTGACGGTAGTTTATGTGTTATGGTGATTACCGCATATATTGGTTCACCTGCCTCCCCCCGGTACGGTTCATCAGTCATACGGAACCAGGTACACAACACACAGGCGGACTGACGGTACACTAGTCTATATTCACACGTTCACAGGTAAATAGTAAACTCAATGCGAATAATTCCTTTAAATGAATTTTGTGTATATTGTATTGGATAATCATTAAAACATTCAGATTAATATTATTATACAGGATGTAAAATAAAAAAATATAGTTAATTAAACTTAACACATTTTCTCTCCAGATTCAGTATATAAACTAGAGGAGCACTTGGTATAGCGCCTACCTTTACCTACGCTGGCTGGTTCTTCACCATTAATAACACAGGCCTAAATTTTCTGTTGAGTTCTAGGAAATGATCCGGATCGCCTCATAAATTGAATCACATTTTCCTTTCCGCATATCAGATATGCCCACCAAATTTCGTGTTTAGATACATACATACTTACATACATACATACATACACACAAACAAACACACGGAAGTGAAAAAATAACCTCCGTCCAACTTCGTTGGACGGAGGTTATGGTTTTGGATGATCATGGGTAAATGGTGATTAAGACATTTTCCTGTTTTTGACAGATGTCTTTTCTAATTATATTTATCTTTAATCTATGGATTGTTGAGTCCCCCTTCCACTCGTTGCGGGGAATCGGGGATAAGTTAAAGAGAGTGGTTGGCTATTATGTCATAATTAATGCTGCACTATAGATAAACACAGACAGCATATAGTATCTCTCTCTCTCTGATATATATATATATATATATATATAATATATATATATATATCTATATATATATTATATATATAATATATAAATATATATATAGAGAGAGAGAGAGAGAGTGAGAGTGAGAGTGAGAGAGTGAGTGAGAGTGAGAGAGAGAGAGAGAGAGGTTATGAATAATTTGACTATAGGGAATTCCTATGTATGTTATACACATATACAGTTTGTCCCACATAATCTATTCCGGTGGGGTCGTGATTTGGCAGCATTGCACGCACCTCCTCAACCCCCCTCCCTCACTCCACCTCAATACCAATAGGAGGTGAGTGAGGGAGGGGGGTTGGGAAAGTGGGTGCAGCGCTGCCAAATGATGACTCCCAACGGAGTAGAATATGTGTGGCAAACTGTACATGGGAATATCGTGTGACGCCGTCTCTTTGATCCATTTACATTATTAAAATACCTATGGCCAAATGTTTCGCGACCACTCTGTATATATAGTGTATACGGTACCGGTATATACAGTAGATTAAAATATAGTTAGAGAGATATAGATGAATACATAGAAGCACACACCCCAAAACAATAATAATAACAATAATAATAATAATAAAATAAAATATATAATACGAAAAGTGGGGATTGGGCCTGAGTAAATAGATAGATAGATAGATAGACAAACAAAAGACTACCTACAGCACAATGTATGTAAATCATTGAATCTAACATGCAAACAGAAGGGTTGGGTAAAGAATATATTACGTGTGTGGGGCAGGGAGCCTTGTAAGACACCAACCCACATCATAACTCACACACCAGCCTTCACGTCACGCCTCCAGCCACAACAAGCACGCCCCTGTTGCCCAGGCTCAGGGGCATCTATATATATTTTGTTTTCAGCTACATTTAGACGATTTTATGAATCTTAACCCGTTCAGCACCATGACGTATTTTAACCTTTGATTCTGGCTGAGATTATATTATTGTTTGCAGTTTAAGAAGGACCTATGTTATTAACCCTCTCCGACATATGACACATTTTTGAGCCTATTGGGGATACTTTAAAGCCTTTGTTACCATCAGGGGTATTTAGAAACCTTTAGTTTAGTTACTTCAACCTCTGCAGTTGTCTTTGAGTTAGCTGTGGGCAGACAACTAATTTTGGAGAGGTAATTATAAGATTGAGAGAACTGTATTTCTTATTGCTAATCTGGCAACCTCTGCGTCATAAATGCGTGAAAGGGTTAAGAAGGTTTATTTAGATCGAATTTACCCAATTGAGTCGTACGGGTAGATTTTATACCAAAGAAATTGGTCTAATGGTAACCAGAATATGACAAAAATTACGTAATGGTGGTGAAGGGGTTAAGAAGGATATATATGGTAGCTACTATGATTAACTGAGATAGTCTGCAGCCTGTTAATGTGTAGACGTCCTTTCTAAGCTGAATAAAATCGTCAAATAGTTGCCAAAATATAATGAAACATATGTGGTTATATAAGGGTATATATGTTATTATGGACACTGTAATTACCCTTCCATACCCATATTGTTTTAGTGTAGGCTACCAACTTGTACAATTATCCACATTCACAAACATGATCATTATATACTGTAGATACCCGGTACAGACGCCAAGATTCCCAGCTGATCCAGGGATATTAATAGTTAGGATATTCTGACTATGTAAATACAGAAAAGATAAATTCAAAAACATAAATGAACAAACCCTTATAGATTAATTTTGCATAATGTGTTCGACATGGCTCCACAAAAGCTTTAACCCTTTCACGCATTTATGACGCAGAGGTTGCCAGATTAGCAATAAGAAATGGAGTTCTCTCACTCTTATAATTACCTCTTCAAAATTAGTTTTCTGCCCACAGCTAACTCAAAGACAACTGCAGAGGTTGAAGTAACTAAACTTAAGGTTTCTAAATACCCCTGATGGTAACAAAGGCTTTAAAGTATCCCTAATAGGCTCAAAATCGCGTCATATTTCGGAGAGGGTTAATAGCGTAAATATAAGTAGCACTGGGCCAATTCGATAGCCTGCCGGGTGTTCCTTAAAATGTATCGTAACTATTGATATAAAATAATCCTTGTTTAAACGAAGCTTAGGCTAACCCCGATACACCTGAAGCAGAGACGAAAGTAGCACATTTGAAAGTAGAAAATATATAGAGTAGATAATGGTAAGAGTAGAAAATAAAATAAAAAGTAGAAAATAGAAAGTAGAAATAGAAAGGTGAGAAAATAGAAAGAGTAGAAAAGTAGAAAGAGTAGATAATGGACGGAGTAGAAAATAGAAAGGGGAGAACATATAAAGGGGAGGAAATAGAAAATATAAAGTAGAAAAAATAAAGAGTAGAAATAAGAAAGTAGAAAATAGAAAGAGTAGAAAATATAAAGGGTAGACAATAGCAAGAGTAGAAAATTGAAAGAGTAGAAAAACAAAAGTGTATAAATTAGAAAGCGTAGAAAAATAGAAGGCGAGCGTCGCCTCTCTCCTACAAATTCCAACTAATATTTATCGTGAAAAATTCGGACGTTTTGTTGCGAAACTGCATAAATCTTAAGCCAGGATATTTTCTTCAGGTTTCTCAACGGCCTAACGGGACCGAAGAAATCGGGGACAACCCTTTTCTGGGCTCTTCCCCCTGCTGAACTGGCTTACGGGGGGTGACCTGTTTTTGTTCTGTCCTTTTCTATCTTTCTCTGCCTTGCACCCATTTGGGTGCAAAACATCTTAAACGTCTTAAAATAGTTGGCTGAATGGGGCCGAATGGATACAAGCCAGAGTAAGAGAGAAAAGGAGAGAAATAACAAAAAGCAGGTCACCCCCCTTAAGGGGGCCCACCTCGTTTTTTTGTTCTCTCTCTCCCTCTCTCTTTACCTTGTATCCATTCGGCCCCATTCAGCCTACTGTTTTAAGACGTTTACCCCCATCCAGGTGTCAATATTTTCCTGGCGAGCGGTAGCGAGCCAGCATATATATTTATTTTTTGACAAGCAAGCTAAATTTGTATTTTTTTTTTCGATAGAAAAAGTCTCCGGTGGATTTCTCCCTAAAATGCTGGCTTGCTATCGCTCGCCAGGAAAAATCGACACCTGGATGGGGATAAACGTCTTAAAACAGTTGGATTGAATGGAGCCGAATGGATACAAGCCAGAGAAAGAGATAAAAGGGGAGAAAGATAAAAAATAACAGGTGACCCCCCCTTAACCCTTTCTGTACCGTCGACGTCTTTTGAATTATATTCTAGCTCTTGGTCCTGTACCAAAGGCTGATTTCTTGTCAGTTACAATCTCGCTATCACTCGCCCAGAAAAAAATCGACATCTGAACGGGTTGAAGTGTCTTATTATCGCCAAACTAATGGGGTGAAACTTCTTATTGTATTCAGCTTAAGAAAGGCCTCAAGAAAGTAACAGGCTTCGAACTATCTCACTTAAACCATTTTCACTACCACAGATACTTTTTAAACTACACAAAATCTACTGTATAGCAAGAATAGAGCTAAAAAAAAACGTCACCGGTTAAGGGGACGTTCCTCATGAATTACAGACTCGCTATCGCTCACCAGGAATAAATCGACTCCTAAATGACACGAAAAGTCTTAATATTGACAACAAAAAATGGGGCGAAAGGTCTTAAAATCGCCTAACTAATGAGCCGAACGGCTTAAAATCTGACTGAAAACTAACGGGGCTAAAACATGAAGGAGAAGAGGGACCAGAAAATCGACCCATCTCCCAATAACCCTTTCTGGACGAGGGGGGGGGGGTCACTTTTCAGTCTATTCTGGCTAGCGCTCGCCCATTCTACTCGGCTTAGGAACGACGTACACAAATATGTGGGGCACAGACTTGTTTGTTTTAAGGGGGCCCCACCTCGCTTTTTTCTCTTTTTCTCCCTCTCTCTTTGGCTTGTATCCATTCGGCCCCATTCAGCCTACCGGTACTGTTTTAAGACGTTTACCCCCATTCAGGTTTCAATATTTTCTATATATTTTTGTTTTGACAGGAAGCTAAATTTGTACATTTTTCGATAGAAAAATGGCTCCGGCGAAGCCGGACTTCTCCATACTATGCTGGCTCGCTATCGCTCACCATGATGAAATCGACACCTGGATGTGGATAAAAGTCTTAAAACATCTGTCTGAATGGGGCCAAATGGATACAAGCCAAAGAAAGAAAGAAAAGGAGAGAAAGAAAAAAAAAGCAAGTGACCCCCCCTTAATACTGACTTCCACATATAATATCATAACATTAAAATAATAATCGTCTAATGATAAAGGAGAACAATTACGAAAGAGGTTGATGAGGAGAGTCGCACAATATTTTTTACAGCCATCTATTCTCATTGATTCTGGTCTGGAAGTCTCTCAATTAAGGGGGGTCACCGGCTTTATTTTTATCTTTCTCTCCTTTTCTAATTTTCCCTGGCTTGTATCCATTCGGCCCCATTCAGCCAACTGTTTTAGGACGTTTATCACCATCCAGGTGTCGATTTCTCTCTGGCGAGCGATAGCGAGCCAGTATTGTATGGCGAAATCCGGGTATCGCCGGAGACGCTTCTTTTATCGAAAAATGTACAAATTTAGCTTGCTGTCAAAACAAAGATATATATATGCTGGCTCGCTACCGCTCGCCAGGAAAATATTAACACCTGGATGGGGGTAAACGTCTTAAAACAGGAGGCTGAATGGGGCCGAATAGATACAAACCAAAGAGAGAGGGAGAGAAAGAGAAAGAAGGACGAGGTGGGCTCCCTTAAACCTTTATGAAAATGAAGCCTGTTAAGATGACCTACATTCAGTCTATTTGTCGATGTCAGTGAAAACAAGAATCCCAAAATGTTACCAGACTGAATTTACCCATCCGAAGTAGCCACCAAACAAAATAGTATGTATGCTACTACTACTACTACTACTATTACTATTACTATTACTACTACTACTATTACTATTATTACTACTACTACTACTACTACTACTACTATTACTACTACTATTACTACTACTATTATTACTACTACTAATAATATATATAAACAAATACACAAATATAATGAATAAATATAATACAAATACATAATAATGATAGAGCAACAATAATAATAGTAAAAATAACAATAAAAATAAAAATAAAAATAATAATAATAATAATAATAATAGTAACCAAAAAAATCATGAAAATAAAATCTATATAAATAACCAAATAAAACCTTGAGTGACTCCGCCCTTTGATCACTGTGTCTCACCGATATCTGTCTAGAGAGGGATAATACAGGAATGTGTTGTACTGGTATATTATGTACATTTATATACACTTCTTTCATTCATTTATATATCTAACTATATTAAGGGGAGACTGGCTGTTTGTTTGGTCTATTAATTCATTTATTCACATTATTTTATAGTTTCCTCCCTAGACCTCCATCAAGCTTAGAAAAACACCCCCTAGACCCCCCTTCAAGATAAATTTGTACATTTGGTTCGGTAGAAAAATGTCCCGGCCGGAGGCCGGTTCCTCTTAAAATTGCAGGCTCGCTATCGCTCGCCAGGAAATAATCGACACACGAAAGGTCTTAAAATTGACAAAGAAATGGGGCGAAAGGTGTTAAAATCGCCAAACTAATGGGCCGAACGTCTTATAATCTCAAAACTAGTGAGGCTAAACATGAGGGAGAAGGGGGGCCAGAAAAAACGGTCTGCCTCCCCTTAAACTAGCTGTCAATGCACCAGTAGCTGTTTAAGAGAAGTACAGGGATATGCTTTACAAAATATATACTGATTACTATAGCTCTAATATATACTGATTACTATAGCTCTAATATATACTGATTACTATAGCTCTAATATACTGATTACTATAGCTCTAATATATACTGATTACTATAGCTCTAATATATACTGATTACTATAGCTCTAATATATACTGATTACTATAGCTCTAATATATATACTGATTACTATAGCTCTAATATATACTGATTACTATAGCTCTAATATATACTGATTACTATAGCTCTAATATATATTGATTACTATAGCTCTAATATATACTGATTACTATAGCTCTGATATATACTGATTACTATAGCTCTAATATATACTGATTACTATAGCTCTAATATATACTGATTACTATAGCTCTAATATATACTGATTAATATAGCTCTAATATATACTGATTAATATAGCTCTATTCAATTATTTCTATGTAATGTATATAAACTTGATTATCAAAATGTATATGCCTCTGTATCTGAACCAGAGTAAGTCTCAATATGAAATTACACCACGGACATTCTTTACAAATACTTAATGATGACTGCAACTCTATTTAAGGGGAGGTTTTTAGTTTGGTCTCTAGATATCCATCAAGCTTAAGATTACACCCCCTTGAGCCCCTTTCAAGATAAATTTGTACATTTTTCGGTAGAGAAATGTCCCGGCTGAAAGCTGGTTGCTCTTAAATTACAGGCTCGCTATCGCTCGCCAGGATAAAATCGACACCTAAATTGCACGAAAGGTCTTAAAATTTACGGAAATGGGGCGAAAGTTCTTAAAATCGCCAAACTAATGGGGCGACTGTCTTAAAATCTCAAAAGCAATGGGGCTAAACATGAGGGAGAAAGGGGTCCAGAAAAAAATCCCTCAAGTCGATATCTCCCCTTAAGTATCAATACACATAGTAATTTACTGATCAAACTATTGTTTTTATTTTTTTATTTTTTTTCGGTCTCGCCCAGTTTTTGGCAATGTGTATATCAATGTTTACCGGGTATAGATTTAACAGTTCTCCCATTCATGAATTGCTCTATGTTTATCCGTTTACATATCTATCTATATTTAAATCTACTGTATCTGCCTGTATAATTGCATCTATTTTATTATTCAACTGTTCATGAACTGTCACCAGTTATAATGTCAAACGTCACAGTTCAGTAAACTTTTCTAGTGTGAAGAAAGAATTGACAAACATTGTTTTGTATCAGATGTTTTGGCGAGTACAACAGAGACACGCAATACCTCTGTGAGGACATCTTAAGGAGTAGGTAGTTGCTTTTCCTGGACCCCTTTCTCCCTCATGTTTACCCCCATTTGTTTCGATATTTTAAGACGTTAGTTCCATTAGTTTGGCGATTTTAATATTAGGACCTTTCGTGCCATCCCGGTGTCAATTGTTTGCTGGCGAGCGATAGTGAGCTTAAAATCTTAGGAGGGAATGTACAAATTAATCTCGAAGGGGGGTGTGGGGAGGGGAAGGGGGGGGGAGAGAGAGAGAGAGAGAGAGAGAGAGAGAGAGAGAGAGAGAGAGAGAGAGAGAGAGAGAGAGAGAGAGAGAGAGAGAGAGAGAGAGAGAGAGAGAGAGAGAGAGAGAGAGAGAGAGAGAGAGAGAGAGAGAGAGAGAGAGAGAGAGAGAGGAGAGAGAGAGCTAGAGAGAGCTTTCCACATCAAGGCTTATAGACAATATTGATATACTGTAGAAGTCCTACAACCTTGCTCCACATGAACTCCACATTATACAGGTGATCTCAGGTGAACCAGTTTGTCATGACCTCGGAGCCTATATATCACAGCGGGGGCCTGGATAATCCCACGCACGAGAATGAATTGGAATATTACAGAGCTAGAGAGTGAAATTAAGGGGGGTCACCTGCTTTGTTTATCTTTCTCTCGTTTTCTCTCTTTCCCTGGCTTGTATCCATTCGGCCCCATTCAGCCAACTGTTTTATTACGTTTATCCCCATCCAGGTGTCGATTTTTTCTGGCGAGCGATAGCGACCCAGCATTGTATGGAGAAATCCGGCTTCGCCGGAGAAATTTTTCTATCGAAAAATGTACAAATTTAGCTTGCTGTCAAAACGAAAATATACATATGCTGGCTCGCTACCGCTCGCCAGGAAAATATTGACACCTGGATGGGGGTAAACGTCTTAAAACAGTAGGCTGAATGGGGCCGAATGGATACAAACCTAAGAGAGAGGGAGAGAAAGAGAGACAAAAGCGAGGTGGGCTCCCTCAAGTCACGCACTCTGAAAAGAATCCCAAGTTTCTAGGAGGCATTTAAGGCAATAGATCTGACGTAACATGTCCAACTAGTGCTATATTAATATTATACAACAAGGATATAGCATTTAAACCAGCGATTGAGAGCTATGTAGGATTTAGGAGGAATTTGTAATAACATTTAATTGTATTCGCATTATGGGAAGCAATACTGCTTTCCTCCCATACTATAATTTAGAAATATTAATTAAGTATTATAAGAAACTACAGTTTAACAGGAAATGTATATAATAGTTACATAGTATATGGACCATCTACAGCCAAACTAGACAAAACAATTTACATGCCAGCAATGAAAATATTCAAACCAGGCTTGTGGGTGCAGGTGCTGCTGCGGGGAAGTAGGTTAGCATTGGCAATACTGTTTACATCTTCCACACCACTAAACATTTGAAAAACAATTTGCACGGATAACGGACGACTTGGATTTCGATTATAATATATTTGTTTTTTAGTCATTCATGTGTTAAAACAAAATATATATATAATTATTTACACTCAAACATGATTAAACAAAAACTCCAACTCCTCGACGTGGGCCGCGAAAGAAAGAGCAGACAGCCGGGAGACAGCCAGCCAAGGACACTGGTAACGCCCAGACAGACAGACAGACAGGCAGGGATTAACACCGGAAAGAGTTTGGGAAGGAAGGGAAAGGATGGGCACCTGTCTAATAAGGGGCGGGGAATCATGGGTGGAACAAAGAGATGGACGGTGATTGCTGTCTCATAAACACCATCTGAAGAGGAACACTTTAATGACGTTTCAAAAGCTATGGGTGAGTAGATGTGCAATCACATAGAAAAAAAAGAATGATGCTAGTGTATATATCCATTTTGCCTACTTATCAGGGTTCGTATTAACAATACCTCCGTTTGCATAATCACCATGTACTATAGGTGTCTATTTGTATTTCATAAACAACCAATGTTAATCTTATATCTATTCGAATACCTGTATACTTAAATTATTAGTTCTTTGTTACACGCTATCAATACATTATGTCTCCTTTGCATGCGCGCGCGCGCATGTGTGTGTGTGTGTGTGCGTGTGCAATTCACCACTCGCAATTCACCACTCGCAATTCACCACTCGCAATTCACCACTCGCAATTCACCACTCGCAATTCACCACTCGCAATTCACCACTCGCAATTCACCACTCGCAATTCACCACTCGCAATTCACCACTCGCAATTCACCACTCGCAATTCACCACTCGCAAACCACCACATGAATTTGAAAGTTCTTAACCCATACCATTCACTGACTGAAGTGTACTATGCTACCGAACACAATACTATACTATAGGTAGCGCCAACGAACTTGACAATAATCTGTACCCCTAAACTTCTTAGAACTCAAAATGAATGAAAGCAATTGGGCTAACATTTCTATCATTTGGGAAGAGTCCACCAGGAAATAGGTGTGGATATTTACAGTCAGTTTGTTCAAGGTCCTTTTGAGTTACGAAGAGGTCAGGGATCGAGATAATTGGCAAGTTCGTTGGCGTAACCTATACCAATATGGCGAATACTGTAAAAAAGCTATCCTAACGTTCCTTATAAATAACTGGAGGGTGGGCGTGGCAGGGCGTTCGTCGACAACACCAATCACTGTCTTCCTACCATCAACGGATTTTTTATTACAGGAACCTAATTAAATAGAACTAAATCAGGATATTTTTTTCCGATACGTCAATACGAACTGGTCTCTTTACACCCATCACTGTCTTCCTTATACCACATTAATTTTCCACATGAACAGAATAATATTTAGCCTTAAAGGGACCGACCTGCTTTATCTCTCTGGCTTGTATCCATTCAGCCTACTGTTTCAAGACGTTTCTCCCCATTCAGGTATCGATTTTTCCTGGCGAGCCATCATTGTATGGAGAAATCCGGCTTCGCCGGAGAAATTTGTCTACCGATAAATGATCAAATTAAATCAGCTGTCTAAAACATAATCCAAAATATGCTGGCTCGCTATCGCTCGCCAGGTGTAAATCTACACGTTGATGAGGATAAACGTCTTGAAACAGTAGGCTGAATGGGGTCGAATGGCTACTACCCAGAAAGAAAAAAAAACAGGAGAAAAAATAAAACAGTTCACCCCCCTTAACTGATTAAAAATAGTAATTATTGTATATGAACATCGTACAAATTTCAGTTATTGTTTTTTTTTTTTTGGGGGGGGGGGGGTACGAATATGGTTCGCTTGACATCAACTCAATTATAATTAATGATTATTATTATTTTTTAACTCTGCAAATTTAAGTTCGACCGTGAGTAATTTTTTGTTTGTGCATGAGCATTTTCTACTTGGAATTCACTAATCTATTACGTCCATATTTCTTACAATATATAAGCACCATTTTTTTAGAACATCTGCACACTAAAACATTATGGGTGTGAAAGGGTAAATACACAGGTCATAATAATCTACCCTTATAAATGTATATATTGGTAGTAATAAAGCCATTTAATATATGGATAGAAGGTATAAATCACTATTTTATATATGTTTAATACCCTTTTTATGGCCTTGATTTTTTACAGTGTGAGTCTGTATAAGGCGGATGCACAAGGGCGCTTTTTCCTACACTCTTCAAAAAAGCAAGGGTAGAAAAATATAGGCATAACAAAGATATATAAGATCATGTGTGGTATAATGGTGATTTACCTTTCTATATGATATAAGATGGATTTATTACCCCCAATATACCTTTAAATGGGTAGATTATTATGGACATTAATCTAGAGTGCATACTACTTGATCTGACATTTTATTCTAACACTAATTTTGATTACGTTGACGTGGTATCAAATGACCGACTGAATGCAGAACTGTGTATTATACTTCATGGCCTAACAGATTTGCAAAACAAAAAATGGCGGAAAAAACGTGAATCGTAAGAAAAACTTTCAAATGTTTTTTAAATGTTCTAAACAAATAATATTAGTAGTATTTGTTTTATTTTATTTTTTATTATTACTATTATTGTAAAAACTTGGATATCCTATGTACTGTATACATTCAGTCAAGGCATGTTACTGAACGACATATTTGTATCTGTTCCGGTGCCATGTGTAAAAAACGAGGGAGTGTCTCTGTTCAGCCCTTTTGTGTAGTTTATCCTACTTGATAGTATAATAAACTATCCAATATTTGAAGGGGCACCGGTACAGTCAAGAGCATACATGGAGACGCACACATTTGAATCAGTGTCCAATGTAAACGAGACAGCATAATACTTAAGGGGACCCACCTCGCTGTTTTTCTCATTTTTTCCCTCTCTTTTTTGCTTGTATCCATTCGGCCCCATTCATCCTACTGGTTTAAGACGCTTACCCCATCCAGATGTCAATATTTTCCTGGCGAACGGTAGCGAGCCAGCATATACAGTATATATTTTTATTTTGACAGAAATGCAAAATTTGTAAATTTTTCGATAGAAAAATGTCTCCGGCGAAGCCGGATTTCTCCATACAAAAGAAAGATAAAAAAACAGGTGATCCCCCTTAAATATAGCCCAGGTGCTTCAGAACTTGGCTTAAGAGGTTGAAAGTATGGAATTGGGGTAACCTTTATAACGGTATATGATAAGAACTGCACATTCCTAACAAGTATTAACTAATGCTTTCGAAAGAAGCATTAATGTGCGTAGGAATATAAACGTAATTGAAATACAAATAATACTTATTAATTTGTACTGAGCTTTGTTTAATATGAATATAATGAAGTGCTAATACATAAATAAATTAAACATATACGGAGAGAGAGAGAGAGAGAGAGAGAGAGAGAGAGAGAGAGAGAGAGAGAGAGAGAGAGAGAGAGAGAGAGAGAGAGAGAGAGATAGTGAGAGTGAGTGAGAGTAAAAGAGAGAGAGGGGGGGGGGGGCTGCAACCTGCCAGCAGTAAGGTATGGCAGGGTACATACATACTGTACATACATACATACATACATACCAGCTACAGTGGGTACAAAGACCAAAACAAGTGCTGTATGGGAGACGGTTCCTACGCACCACCAGACCTCTACAGGGAAAAAATTAACATTAAGGTTTGTATTATAAGACATGTTTGGTATTCCATATTGTTTAACTGCCTACGTTTAAAAGCTTTAGTTACACTGCAGTATATATATATATATATATATATATGCTAAATGTCCACAGGGAAGGAAGGAAAATAAACACGGAGTGTTTATTTTCCTTCCTTCCCTGTGGATATTTACCATATTATAAGTTCGTGTTTGTGACTTTCTTGCATATATATACAGTATATGTGTGTTTACCTATAACTCAATGGTTTATGTATTTAGATATAGGCATGTATACTACTGTTGGTAAACATTAACCACTTCACTCTTAAGTTTAGCCATTGTCGTTTTGATTTCGAATGTAGAAGATATTATATTATCCATAAGTTGACTAAATACATATAATTTGAAGCTATCCACGAATATTTTTGTAGCTCCCATAAATACATTTAAAGTTTTTTTCTTCTTCTCAAAATTAAAGATATTGAACATATTTTCAGTAGTGTTCTCAGTCCAATGCAATCTTGTTTCATTTCATTCTGGCCACGAGTCTAATATTGTGTACAGCTCATGAAACACCTCTTGTAATCAAGGTGTTTTATATAGACTCATTTTTTGCCTCTTGTAGACTATGATGCGTTTTACCAATATATTCTATCTATCTATCTATCTATTGCCTGACGCCGTGATCCCCGAAGGGGTGGCCACGAACGAACCGCCCCCATGCACCTCTGTCCCCAGTCAGTCGACGCCCCTCCCCCCAACCAGCACCACCTTCGTTCATGTACTTCCTCACTCCATCCTTCCACCTCATATTCGGTCTACCTCTCCCCCTCTGTCCCTCCACCTCGCTCTCATACACCCTCTTCGCTTCCGTAAGTCAGTGTCGGGATTACCACACTGTCATGCAAGGACTTCTTCACTTCCATACTGACCACCCTATTTCTTGTTACTGCTTTTAGCGTTCCTACAACCCTCTTCCCCTGTTGTACCCTCTCCCGCACCTCTTCATCCATAGTCCCATCTTTACTCAACACACTGCCCAGATACTTAAAAGAGTTGACGATCTCCATAGCCTGACCATTCAGCTTCACCTCACACTCTGTGACTTCACCCCTTTCGAAGACCATAACCTTGCTCTTCCCCGTATTTACCTTCAAATTCCGTTTTTCGCACACTGTTCCAAACTCATTTACCAGACCCTGCAACTCCCATTCATTATCACTCATCAGAACTGTATCATCCGCAAACAGCAGTATAGGTAGCTTCCACTCAATTTCTCCCTTTTCAGCGATACACCAACATCCACTGCTCTTGATAGTATTTCTTTCATAACTCCATCCATATATACAGTAAACAACCACGGGGACATCACACCCCTGTTTCAAACCAACATTCAGGTCAAAGAACTCGCTCTGCTCACTCTCCACACGTACTGCCGCCTTTGCACCCTCATACATGCTCTTCACTGCTTTCAGCAACTTGCCCTCTACTCCATATATTCTAAGTACTTTCCACAAACCTTCTCTATCCACTCTGTCATAGGCCTTCTCCAAGTCCATAAAGGCAACATACACCTTTTGTTTCTTCTCCAGATACTTCTCCACAACACAATTCAGGGTAAAAATCTGATCTACACATCCTCTTCCCTTCCTAAAACCTCCCTGCTCGTCGCCTATTCCATTTCTCCGTTCTCACTCTCACTCTCTCAATCACTACCCTACTGTATACCTTCCCTACTACGCTTAGAAGACATATTCCTCGGTGGTTACCACACACTCCTCTTTCCCCTTTGCCCTTATATAGGGGGACTATTATGCCAGTCTTCCAGTCACCGGGTGCACTCCCCTTCTCCCATGCTAGTTTGCACATTTTCCATACCCATTCTATCACTATCTCACCACCATACCTCAACATTTCCCCACACACTCCATCTGTTCCTGGTGCTTTCCCCAACTTCACTCTTTTCATGTCTTCCCACACTTCTGACCTCCTGATCCCCACCTCCTCCTCCACTACTTCTCTTCTTCTCCCTCCCATACCATATCCAGCTATGTTTGCTGGCTCTTCATTCCTTTCATTTAGCAACTCACTGAAGTACTCCCTCCATCTTTCGACTCTCTCTTGCTTCTCGGCTAGCATTCTCCCATTCTTATCTTTCACACCCTTACTGTTTCCCTTGCTACCTTTCCTAACTTTCTTGACTTCTTTCCAGAACAGTTTCTTACTCTCCCTCCATTTTACACTCAGATTCCTTCCAAATTCCTCATCTACTCTTCTCTTACTTTCCTTCACTACTCTCTTCACCACCCTCTTACTCTCCACGTATCTCGCTCGTTTCTGTCTCTCGGAATCTTCATTCCCTCTGCTACCCAACCACTCTCTATATGCTTTCTTCTTTTCTTCCACAGCTATTCGTACCTCTTCTGTCCACCATGCTGTACCTTTCACTCCCCTCCCTCTTCTCCTCACTCCACACACCTCCTCACATGCTGCACAGATCTCATCCTTAAAACACCTTGCTCATCTCCTCCACTTCCTCCATAACTTCCAGGTCGAACCCACCTAGTCGTCTTTCCACTGCTCTCCTGTACTCCTCCCTGATTTCCTCCTCCTGCAACCTCTCCACCTTCCTCACCATTCCACCCTCCTCTCGCCTCCCTCCCGCCCTCCTCACCCACTTCTTTTGTATCCTAACCTTAGCTACCACTACATAATGATCAGACAGACCCCCTCCAATACCCCTATACACCCTAGCATCCATCACAGATTTCTTCATTCGTTCATCCACACATACATAATCAATCAATGACTTTCGTTCCACCACTGTCTTATCCTTCATCGTCAACATCCGTTTCCACGTGTACCTGTGGATCATTCTGTGTCGGAAGAAGGTGTTGGCTATCCACAGCCTCCTCCCCACACATACGTCCACAAGTGCACTACCATTCCCATTCACCTCTGATGGTACCCCCCACCCTCCCACCACTCCCTCAACTTTCCTATCACCCACCTTACCATTCATATATATACCAATATATTCTGACCATCAATTGACGATCTTATTAAGCTTTGGATAGATTTGTGAGAGTCAGAGGCATAATCGAGTTGGTTTTGACCCCTTAGATTCCTAGAAGTCCTTCCTTAACTGAACAGGATCGTCTAATGATAACCATACTAAAGTGTATAAGAAAGGGTTAACGTAGCAAATAAACTCATCGAGGTCATCCATAATCTTTGAATTATACGTCCAGGTGTACAACGCCAGTGTGAACAATATGGCGACTTTAGTAACTAGATTGGCTCCAACACCCAACCCTTATCCTTCTATCCCTCCTGGGGCTAATAGGGGGTTGTACACGGGCGGAGGGTGGGCGTTAAGGGCGGAAACCAGGGCCCCGGAATATAAAACTACGCCCGTGTGTGTGTGTGTGTGTGTGTATGTGTGTGTGTGTTCGTGTGTGTGTGTGTGTGTGTGTGTGTGTGTGTGTGTGTGTGTGTGTGTGTGTGTGTGTGTGTGTGTGTGTGTGTGTGTGTGTGTGTGTGTGTGAGAGAGAGAGAGAGAGAGAGAGAGAGAGAACGAGAGAGAGAACGAGAGAGAGAGAGAGAGAGAACGAGAGAGAGAGAACGAGAGAGAGAGAACGAGAGAGAGAGAACGAGAGAGAGAGAGAACGAGAGAGAGAGAACGAGAGAGAGAGAACGAGAGAACGAGAGAGAGAGAGAGAGAGAGAGAGAGAGAGAGAGAGAGAGAGAGAGAGAGAGAGAGAGAGAGAGAGAGAGATAATAGATTTGTTCTTCTTTTTCTTATAATTATATATATATATATATATATATATATATATATATATATATATATATATATATGTATGTATGTACCGTATGTATGTATACACACAATACCGCTCTAATAGTATATCTTAATTTATTTATTACATTTATCAAATATCGTAAATGAGTGAAGGTAAGGTTAGCCACATGTACGGAATGCCTCATCATGGTTACATAAATACAGAACACTAATTGAAGGGCCAGGGTAAGCTATCCGTCTGTCTGGAGCTGGAGGCGAGTATCGAGCCAGACATGCACCTTCGATGTCGGAACACTTCGCCAACTCCAACCAAAACAATGCTGGTAAACCCTCAATTATTTCTTATCTGCGAAACCAAAGTACTGCTTACTCAACCTTAGGCATTTACAGTTAATCTTATTCTAGTTTCACGTATGTTCAATTACTCATAGTCTAAACTAATATATATATATATATATATATATATATATATATATATATATATATATATATATATATATATAAGACGAGGTTTGATTACTGCCGGAATGTCCAGACAAACGCCCGCCTCTGCTACATCGAATTAAGGCGGATTCACACAGCCATTCTTTCAAGCAATTTTTCTTGGCAACTCAGAAGGTGGAAGGCGTATAAAAAAAGGTTGTAAAAGTTCAGCTAACTATAATGCTCTAACTTTAGTCTATTTACCGACACCAATTCGAAGAAAACTCCCGACACGTTGCCAATATATAGTTGCCGATCAAAGTTGCCGATCAGTGGTAGTGTAACACCGACACAGCCATACATTTCCGCTGGATCAAAGCCGCTTGTAACGGGTACAGTCAAGTGCAAATGTCCCGTCTTATATTTACAATTCCTCTCGACATACACTTAATATTTCTTAGGAAAGCTGAATTAAGGGGGATCACAGGCTTTTTTACCTTTCTCTCTTTTGCTCTCTTTCCCTGGCTTGTATCCATTCGGCACCGTTCAGCCAACTGTTTTAAGACATTTATCCCCATCCAGGTGTTGATTTCTTCCGCATTGTATGGAGAAATCCGGCTTCGCCTCTGACATTTTTCTATCGAAAATGTACAAATTTAGCTTGCTGTCAAAACAAAAAATATATATGCTGGCTCGCTACCGCTCGCCAGGAAACTATTGACACCTGGATGAGGTAAACGTCTTAAAACAGTAGGCTGAATGGGGCCGAATGGATACAAGCCAAAGAGAGAGGGAGAGAAAGATAAAAAAAGCGAGGTGGGCTCCCTTAAGCCCGACTAAAGGCATTGTTCAGGTGAGCTAAGAACTGTCTATCGCTTCTAACGTAACCCAGTCAGTACCGGTGACATCCTTTTAACTCCATTTTGGCTACTAGCAGACGATTTCATTCAGTTTAAAAAGAGCCTCCAGGAATTAACAGGCTTCGAACTATTTCACTTAGCCCTTTTTACTACCACAGATCGTTCTTAAACTGCACAAAATCGTCTAAATATTGGCTAGAATAAAATTAAAACGACGTCGCCGGTCCAGAAGGGGTTAAGAAATACACGAGGTTAACCCTTTCAGCATACCATGACGCCTCTCTCCCTTATATTGTAGCTGTCACTAAATTATTTTATCCAGCTTAGGAGGATCGTTTTAAGGGAGCCCACCTCGCTTCTTTTTCTCTGTCTCTCCCTCTCTCTTTGGCTTGTATCCATTAGGCACTATTCAGCCTACCGTTTTAAGACGTTTGTCCCCACCTAGGTGTCAATATTTTCCTAGCGAGCGGTAGCGAGCAAGCATACCGGTATATATATTTTTGTGTTGAGAGCAAGCTAAATTTGTACAGTTTTCGATAGAAAAATGTCTCCGGCGAAGCCGGAATTCTCCATACAATGTTGGCTCGCTATCGCTCACCAAGAATAAATCGACACCTGGATGGGGAAAAACGTCTTAAAACAGTTGGCTGAATGGGGCGGAATGGATACAAGCCAGGGAAAGAGAGAAAAGGAAAGAAAGATAAAAAAAAAACGGTGACCCCCCTTAACTTCTTGATTCGTAGCGGGCATTCCTAAACTGAGGTTAATCATCTAAGGATAGCCAGAATGTACTGACAAAAGTTCGGCCTGGTACTGGAAGGGATGAGATGACGGAGATAGGACAATACTTTTGACCCTGACTGTACTTAGCGCCGGATTTGGCAGGGTACGAACAAGGCCCAAGAATATATTGTGGCTGGCGATTTCCGGAAAAAAGTAAATATATATATATATATATATATATATATATATATATATATATATACAGTATATATATATATACAGTATATATATATATATATATATATATATATATATATATATATATATATATATATATATATATATACAGTATATACTGTATATATATAATCAAGAAAATAGATATACCGATAAGAATAATACAAAATACAAATAATAGAATAAAATAGAATACAATACAGCATAACAAAATAGTTAAATACACAACAAAAATATAAATGTAAACGAGTATATACCGTAAACGAGTATATACCGTAAACGAGTATATACCGTAAACGAGTATATACCGTAAACGAGTATATACCGTAAACGAGTATATACCGTAAACGAGTATATACCGTAAACGAGTATATACCGTAAACGAGTTATATACCGTAAACGAGTTATATACCGTAAACGAGTTATATACCGTAAACGAGTTATATACCGTAAACGAGTATATACCGTAAGTGTTTGTTTCCAGGAATAAGAAAACATTGCGAGACAAGCTAGAAAGGCAATGTGACCATCAGAATTATATTGATTTCATATTTCCTTTGCCTGTTCAACAAAATAATTATATAAGAGAGAGAGAGAGAGAGAGAGAGAGAGAGAGAGAGAGAGAGAGAGAGAGAGAGAGAGAGAGAGAGAGAGAGAGAGAGAGAGAGCGAGAGAGAGAGAGAGCGAGAGAGAGAGCGAGAGCGAGAGCGAGAGCGAGAGCGAGAGCGAGAGAGAGAGAGAGAGCTAGAGAGAGCTAGAGAGAGCTAGCGAGAGAGAGAGAGAGAGCGAGAGCGAGAGCGAGAGCGAGAGCGAGAGAGAGGAGAGAGGCGGGGTAAAAATAACCTACTTTGTTTAACAGTAGAAATAATATAAACCTGAGTGACGAAAAAATATATATCATAAAAAGGCAAAAGGTTAAGCAAGCAACCCGACCAAAGAAACATACAAGTGTTAAGACAGCTCGAAGACAAACTGCACATTTACCGCTAATTAAACTATATCAAGAACGAGAGATTAAACCAATATTTCCAGATACCGTGCGAGAAAAAATGACCAAGATCAACATGGAAGCCAGACAGTAAGCGAAATAATATTATTCTCCAGGCTGAATATATAATATTATTCTCCAGGCTGAATATATAATATTATTCTCCAGGCTGAATATAATATTATTCTCCAGGCTGAATATATAATATTATTCTCCAGGCTGAATATATAATATTATTCTCCAGGCTGAATATATAATATTATTCTCCAGGCTGAATATATAATATTATTCTCCAGGCTGAATATATAATATTATTCTCCAGGCTGAATATATAATATTATTCTCCAGGCTGAATATATAATATTATTCTCCAGGCTGAATATATAATATTATTCTCCAGGCTGAATATATAATATTATTCTCCAGGCTGAATATATAATATTATTCTCCAGGCTGAATATATAATATTATTCTCCAGGCTGAATATATAATATTATTCTCCAGGCTGAATATATAATTTAGTTTAGTCAAGGCGAAAACTGAAACAACCGTAATGAAAACGGCAATACGTCTTGCGTTGAAGGCAGGGAAAATGGATTATATTAAGGGGAGATTTCCACTTGAGGGATTTTTTAACTGAACTCCTTTCTCATTCAGGTTTAGCCCAATTGATTTTGAGATTTTAAGACGTTCGCCCCATTAGTTTGGCGATTTTAGGAACTTTCGCCGCATTTCTGTACATTTTAAGATCTTTCGTGTCATTTAGGGGTCAATTTTTTCCTGGCGAGCGATAGCGAGCCAGTAATTTAAAAGGAACCGGCCTTCGGCCGGGAAATTTTTCTACCGAAAAATGTACAAATTTAGCTTGAAAGAGGGTCTAGAGGGTGTAATTTTAAGCTTGATGGAGGTTTAGGGAACAAACTAGAAACCTACCCTTAACTGGACACTGATTGCGCTATTAAGTCATGTCTCATCTATCATTACGTTTGGCTCTCTCTGTGCTGTATTGATGTCCGTCAGATGTTGAATAGGGTGAGTAAGTGTAGGAACAGGCTTGTATATCTCACTCGCAAGGAAAAAATCTACTTTAGATACTGCTGATACCAATTATGGATCAAAATATACTTGGTACCGAAACATCACTTATTAGGCCGACTGAGCACTATAAGACATAAATCGTGGCATAAAGCTATACCGAATTAAGGGGGGGGGGGTGACCTGTTTTGTTCTGTCCTTTTCTATCTTTCTCTGGCTTGTATCCACTTGGCCCCATTCAGCCTACTATTTTAAGACGTTTATCCCCATCCAGGTGTCAATTTTTTACTGGTGACCGGTAGCGAGCCAGCATATTTTTTAAATGTTTTTGACAGCAGGCTAAATGTGTACATTTTTCGAAAGGAAAATGTCTCCGGCGAAGCCGGATCTCTTCATAAAATGCTGGCTCGCTATCGCTCGCCAGGAAGAAATCGACACCTAGATGGGGATAAACGTCTTAAAATAGTTGGCTGAATGGGGCCGAATGGATACAAGCCAGAGAAAGAGAGAAAAGGAGAGAAAAAAACAGGTCACACCCCTTAAATCGTATCTTCCCATTGATATTTTGAGTAATACTTACATTCTGCGGTTTTGCTTAGCTGTTCGAGGATTCAGTTTGGGCCACCATTTATGTTTTACAGTAATCAGTCGCCTGCACAAGTAGTTGGTAAACTCCTATATGATACATTTAAGACCATGACCAATGAATGAGGGGAAAACTGACCGAGACATGTGTTAATGGGAAATGTTTCAAAATAATATGTCCTCAGCGTGTTCGAAATATGTCCTCAGCGTGTTCAAAATATGTCCTCAGCGTGTTCAAAATATGTCCTCAGCGTGTTCAAAATATGTCCTCAGCGTGTTCAAAATATGTCCTCAGCGTGTTCGAAATATAAATCAATGTTCACTGCCGGCGCTTCAACAGTCACTTGCACTTGTAGCTGGTAGAATATTATTATGGTAAACATGAGATAGTAAACATTGGATGAAGGAAAATACTGACTACGGTGTGTGCTCAAAGGGAAGCTTTCAAAATGTGTAATCAGCGTTTAGAAAACTATTCAGCAGCATTTGTACAACCCTTTACTGCAGGCGATCGTACAGTCTAAACCAATAGTTCGTTGAAAATCTTACTCATAAACTGTGGAATTTGAATATGTATGTACAGTATGTATGTATGTATGTGTGTATGTATGCATGTATGTATGTATTACACAGGCACGTATACGAGGGGGTGGCCGACTCGAGACAGAGCCCAAACAGGGACAACACAACACACACACACAACTAGGTCACCCAGGAGAAGACCCAGAGACCCAGGCCCATTTGGGGACCCCAGCAAAAAAAATCCAGGTCCCAGACCACCCACCTCCTCTGTGGTGGATGGGTGATAAGTTTCCACCACCTATTTATTTCCTGCGAGGCGTAAAGGAGATCGGATCGGGGGCGGGGGTGGCGGGGGGCCAGGTATCCTTCTCCCCTTCAATAAAATCTACCTAAGAACAAAAAGATACAGAGATAGGAGCGAGGGAACGAGTTCGTGTTCCCGGACCCTAAAAATAGAAGAATAGGAATTTGAAGTGACTAATTTTTCCTTGAGAGTCCCCATGTGTTTCCAGTAGCCCGTGACTAGTTTTTATGAATGTCATAGAACCGTCATCAAGGTTTTCGGCAAACTATTGATTTGGAGTAGTTTTGGAGCCGAAAACCTGGTCTCACCTCCATAATTTCAACTCTGATTATCTTTCATTTAAACACAAAATATGAAGTGTGTGTGTGTGTGTGTGTGTGTGTGTGTGTGTGTGTGTGTGTGTGTGTGTGTGTGTGTGTGTGTGTGTGTGTGTGTCATACTATCGATTTTCACACAAAAGGACAAAACCAAAAAGGCTGGGTACAGAAACAGAGAAAGAAACATGCAAACACCCCAAATAGTAAAACAAACATTAACCACATAAAACACTGAGCTAAAAAGATAAACCGATATATATCTAAAAGTAATCTGTGAATTATTTAATGTAGATATTTCCTGCTACCATGATATAAACATTATAATATATATCTATCTATATATATACCGGTACTGTATATATACATTTTATATATACTGTAAATATATATATATATATATATATATATATATATATATATATATATATAGAGAGAGAGAGAGAGAGAGAGAGAGAGAGAGAGAGAGAGAGAGAAGAGAGAGAGAGAGATAGAGAGAGAGAGAGAGAGAGAGAGAGAGAGAGAGAGAGAGAGAGAGAGAGAGAGAGAGAGAGAGAGAGAGAGAGAGAGAGAGCAGGGATGAGTGGAGAGGGTAGGTGAGGGGGGAGATAGGAAATAAAATATATATACTGTCTGTAGATAGATAGATAGATAGACAGAGAACAGTAAAGTTCCCGGAAGACCTGCCACTCCCTGTCCAACAGTGGTAGACAGGAACACACACACACACACACGGAAAGACAGACAGGCACGGGGCTCACCTTGCTGTAACTGAGAGAGAGAGAGAGAGAGAGAGAGAGAGAGAGAGAGAGAGAGAGAGAGAGAGAGAGAGAGAGAGAGAGAGAGAGAGAGAGAGAGAGAGAGAGAGAGAGAGAGAGAGAGAGAGAGAGAGAGAGAGAGAGAGAGAGAGAGAGAGAGAGAGAGACTGTGTGTGTGTGTGTAAATGCACTTGATAATTGAGTATGTAAGGTATATCCTACGAGAACCAGGTGATATGAATATAAATGACAAAAAAAAAACATACTGATGAAAGGAAAAGGTGTGAAAGATAGTAGTAAAACTGATAGTAATAATGAGAATATTAAGGGGAGGGTTTTAGTTGATTCCCTACACTTCCATCAAACTTAAAATTACTCCCCCTAGACCCCCTTTCAAGATAAATTTGTACATTTTTCGGTAGAAAAATGTCACGGCCGAAGGCCGATTCCCCTTAAATTACAGGCTCGCTATCGCTCGCCAGGAAAAAATCGACACCTAAATGGCACGAATGGTCTTAAAATTGACAGAAATGGGGCGAGGGTTCTTAAAATCGCCAAACTAATGGGGAGAACGTCTTAAAATCTCAAAAGCAATGGGGCTAAACATGAGGGAGAAAGAGATCCAGACAAAAATCCTCCAGGTGGAAATCTCCCCTTAACAGAGTCCATTCGGTACAAATAAAGTAGCATTTTCAATAAATCGGATAAAAATGATCATAGGAAGTAACGCTAAAGGAAAACCTTATATAATATAAATTGCAAAAAAAAACAAAAAAAAACAGGGAAGAATGAAGAGAAAAGGAAAAGGAAAGGAATATCAAAAACAAAATTAGAATAAACGAGGAACAATGAGCGGTGAAAAGAAACATGAGATCAATACAACAAAAATAAGAAGCCTGACGGAGAATGAAAGGAGGAAAGAAACAGGAACGAAATAAGAAACATATCAGAACACACGGGGAAGAATGAGAGGAGCCAAGAAACAGGATAGCACTAAGAAAATATAAAAGAAACCTGAGGGAGAATGAGAAGGAAAGAAACAGGAAATAAATAAGAAAATCAATGAAGAATGAGCAGATATAAGAAACAGGATATAAATAAGGAAACACACATTAAACCTGACTAAGAATGAGAGGAGGAAAGAAATATAAAAGACATAAGATAAACGGAGAAAGGAGAGGAAAGAAACAGAAAAGACATAAGAATAACGGAGAAAGGAGAGGGAAGAAACAGAAAAGACATAAGAATAACGGAGAAAGGAGAGGAAAGAAACAGAAAAGACATAAGAATAACGGAAAAGGAGAAGAGGGAAGAAACAGAAAATACATAAGAAAAACGGGGAAAAGGAGAAGAGGAAAGAAACAGAAAAGACATAAGAATAACGGAAAAGGAGAAGAGGGAAGAAACAGAAAAGACATAAGAATAACGGAGAAAAGGAGGAGGAAATAAACAGAAAAGACATAAGAAAAACGGAGAAAGGAGAGAAAAGATACAGAAAAGACATAAGAATAACGGAGAAAGGAGAGGGAAGATACAGAAAAGACATAAGAAAAACGGGGGAAAGGAGAAGAGGAAAGAAACAGAAAATACATAAGATAAACGGAGAAAGAAAGAAAGAAACAGAAAAGACATAAGAATAACGGAGAAAGGAGAGGAAAGATACAGAAAAGACATAAGAAACACGGAGAAAGGAGAAGAGGAAAAATACAGAAAATACATAAGAAAAATGGGGAAAAGGAGAAGAGGAAAGAAACCGGAGATAAGAAAGAATACACCTGACGGAAAATGAGAAGAAAAACTAAATAAGAAACGAAACCAGACCACCACAATCCGAGTTATTAAAGGGGTAGTGCTTGATTTTTGGTCTATGTATTTATTAATTTATTTATTTTTGAGTTTCCTCGCTAGACCTCCTTCAAGCTTAAAATAGCACCCCTTAAAGATCAATTTGTACATTTTTCGGTAGAAAAATGTCCCAGCCGAAGGCCGATTTCTTCGAAAATTACAGGCTCGCTATGGCTCGCCAAGAAAAAATCGACACCTAAATGGCACGAAAGGTCTTAACATTTACAAAGAAATGGGGCGAAAGGTCTCAAAATCGCCAAACTAACGGAACAGACGTCTTAAAACCTCAAACCTAATATGCTAAACATGAGGAAGAAGGGGGGCCATAAAAAGCGAGTACTACCCCCTTAAATTCAACATCCCTGACCAAAGCAAGGATCCTCCGGCCCCAGGAACCGGTATAGGAGTCTGTATGCAATGATACCAAAGAACTCGACAAAGAAAATATGAAAAAACAAACACAAACACATAATATAATAACAAAGAAAATAAGAACAAACATTAAACATTAAAATTATAATAAAACACATACGAAAAACACGTAAATAAAATAAGAACACAAACATAAAATACGTTCAAACAAATATAACACGAACAAACACACAAACAATAAGAGCAAACTGAAAAAAATAGGAATACAAAACAAAATAGAGCAAACGCAAAAAACATAATACGAACAAAGAAAATAAGAAACACAATAAGAAAATATGAACAAACACAAAATAAGAGGAAATACAAAAGAAAACAAAATACGAACAAAGAAAAATTAGAACAAACACAAACACATTAGACAAACACAATACAATAAGAATGAGCACAACACACAATTAAGAACCAACAACATAACAAACACATAACCTAAAACCGCAATATACAGCTGAAAGCCGCAGAAAATAAATACTAAAAACTAGAAGACAGTCAAGAAAATAATACCAAACCAAAAAGCGCGGGAATTATGCAAAAATAACATAAGAAACGTAAATCTTGAGCATACAAAAAACTGAATGGTGAACAGCTAAAATATAATGTTGTAGAAAGCATATATATACTGTACATAGATTTGAATGGAATAAATAAATATATTTGGATGGGAGGGGGAAAATAAATTTCATTGAAAAAATAGACATATAATTGTGCAAGAATTAAGTAAGTCAGGAAGAAATTATGATATAATTATATACGGTATATAATAGAAAGCGAGATTATGTTTTATTAGAGAAGGATAAAAAGACGAATGGAAGATGTAGACAATTTCGGACGATATAAGTAAATAGATTGAGGTATACGAGTCAAGTATATTTTAATAGATATATATAATACATCTGAACGAAAAACAAGTGTGCATGAAGGGTGAAATGAAGCATAGTTGGTAACCATAATTATTTAGTTAAGGAAACCAATGCAAAAACAAAATAATAATATATAATGTGCTAAGTTAGGAGGAAGGAAAGGAGATAAATCAAATAGGAACACTTAAATATAATTTAGAGAAAAATAAATAAATAAAATTTGAATTAGTAGAAAAATATATTGATAATAGAAGTGAAATAAATTTGCAGGGAGGAAAAAGATATTCGGATAAGAGTAAATCAATTCTGATCAAGGATATAAATACATGGAGATTTAAGAAGGTAATACATTGAGACGAGTAAGAAAATAAATTCGCTAGTAACCAGAAGTAAATCCGCCTGGTGGAAGTAAATAAATTCAAATAAAATGACGTAAATAAATCTGCCTAACATAACGGGGAGGCTCGTGTCTTGTTCTATGCTGGTGTGGAGGTGGAGGAGGAGAACAAGGAAGAAAGGGGAAGATGGTGAACGGGAGGAGTAGTACGTGGAGCAGGATGGGGAGTGGGTGGAGGAGGAAAAGGAATGGAGGAGGAGTGGATGGAGGAGGAAGAAAAAGGGAAGAGTAGGAAGAAGAAGGGAGGGGGAGGAGGGGAAAGAAGGAAGACGAAGGGAGGGGAAAGAAGGACGACGAAGGGAGGAGAAGGAAGAAGAAGGGATGAGGAGAAGGAAGAAGAAGGGAGTGGGAGGAGAAAAATGAAAGGAGTGGGTGTAGCAGGGAGAAGGAGGAAAAATATAAATGAAATAGAAAAAGAAAAGAGAGGGCAAGGAGAAGACAAAAAGAGGAAAAGGAAGATGATGAAAATATATAATAATATGGATAAAACTCGTTCTATCCCACCGAACACATCTTGACTTCACTCCCACATAACCTGCACAATATATTTACCGTGTGTCAGGAGAAGGATAAATACAAGGAAGAGGAGTAACAGAAGGATAAATACAAGGAGGAGGAGAAGGAAGAGGAGTAACAGAAGGATAAATACAAGGAGGAGAAGGAAGAGGAGTAAGAGAAGGATAAATACAAGAAGGAGGAGAAGGAAGAGGAGTAAGAGAAGGATAAATACAAGAAGGAGGAGAAGGAAGAGGAGTAACAGAAGGATAAATACAAGGAGGAGGAGAAGGAAGAGGAGTAACAGAAGGATAAATACAAGAAGGAGGAGAAGGAAGAGGAGTAAAAGAAGGATAAATACAAGGAGGAGAAGGAAGAGGAGTAACAGAAGGATAAATACAAGGAGGAGAAGGAAGAGGAGTAAGAGAAGGATAAATACAAGAAGGAGAAGGAAGAGGAGTAAGAGAAGGATAAATACAAGAAGGAGGAGAAGGAAGAGGAGTAAAAGAAGGATAAATACAAGGAGGAGGAGAAGGAAGAGGAGGAGTAGAAGGATAAATACAAGGAAGAGGAGTAAGGGAAGGATAAATAGAAGAAGGAGGAGTAGAAAGATAGAAGGAAGAGGAGTAAGGGAAGGATAAATAGAAGGAGGAGGAGAAGGAAGAGGAGGAATAGAAGGAAGAGGAGGAATAGAAGGATAAATAGAAGGAAGAGGAGGAGCAGCAAGAAGGAATAGGACACGTAAAGATGGCAGGAGGAGAAGGAAGGGAGGTTTGGTACTGCAGTAGTAAGAAATGGAGGAAAGAGAAGAGGAAGCATGATGAGAAGGGGATAAGACGAAAGGGAAGACGAATGAAGAATGGAGGAGGAGGAGGAAGATAAAGAAGAGGAGGAGGATGAAGAAGAGGAGGAGACAGAGTAAGAAGAAAAAGAAGGGGGAGCTGTTGTATTGTGCTATCCTATGAGAACATCTTGACTTCACCTCCCATAACCTGAACCAGATACTGTATGTCAAGTGAACAGGAGGATGGGGGGGGAGGGGGGGGGGAGGAGGAGGTGGAAGTGGAAGGAGAGGTCGTGCTGGAGACAGAGAGAGGAGATGGAAGGGGAGGAGAATGGCGATATGTGGTAGGAGAAGATAAAGGGTTAAGCAATAGGAAAAGATAAGAGAGAGAGAGAGAGAGTAGGAAATTATCTTAAACTAAAGAGGAAAGGAGGAGGAAGGAGGGGGAGAAGGAGGAGAAGGAAAAGGGGGGTGGGGTAGTAGGACAAATAGAATAGCAGCAAATACTAAGGGTAACAAAAACCATCTCGTGTCTTGTTCTATCCCATTGAGAACATCTTGACGTGACCTCCACAACCCGGGCCAGATACTGAAGTCTATGCCAGGGATGGAAAAATAAGAGTAAGAGGAGGAGGAAGACGTGGAAGAGGAGGACGACGTGGAAGAGGAGGAAGACGTGGAAGAGGAGGAAGACGTGAAGAGGAGGAAGACGTGGAAGAGGAGGAAGACGTGAAGAGGAGGAAGACGTGGAAGAGGAGGAAGAAGACGTGGAAGAGGAGGACGACGTGGAAGAGGAGGAAGACGTGGAAGAGGAGGAAGACGTGAAGAGGAGGAAGACGTGAAGAGGAGGAAGACGTGAAGAGGAGGAAGACGTGGAAGAGGAGGACGAAGACGTGGAAGAGGAGGACGAAGACGTGGAAGAGGAGGACGAAGACGTGGAAGAGGAGGACGAAGACGTGGAAGAGGAGGAAGACGTGGAAGAGGAGGAAGACATGGAAGAGGAGGAAGACGTGGAAGAGGAGGACGAAGACGTGGAAGAGGAGGACGAAGACGTGGAAGAGGAGGACGAAGACGTGGAAGAGGAGGAAGACGTGGAAGAGGAGGAAGACATGGAAGAGGAGGAAGACGTGGAAGAGGAGGAAGACGTGGAAGAGGAGGAAGACGTGGAGGAGGAAGAAGACGTAGAGAAGGAAGACGTGGAGGAGGAAGAGTAGGAAGATAAAATAGAGAGAGAGAGAGAGAGAGAGAGAGAGAGAGAGAGAGAGAGAGAGAGAGAGAGAGAGAGAGAGAGAGAGAGAGAGAGAGAGAGAGAGAGAGAGAGAGAGAGAGAGGGGGGGGGGGATGAGAAAGGTGAAGCGAAAATAAAATAATAAAAACACAGAATATGAATACATACGATGATAATTATTATACGAACAGGTATTCCATGATCAAGGAGTGGGAAGACGAGTCAATAAGGAAAACTGAAGAACACCACAGCGAGGAAGAAAGAGTATAATACTGAGGCAAAGGATAGACTAGATCAAAGAAAAGGAGGCGAAGAAAGAAAATAACAATATAGACTTAAATAATAAAACAAAAATAAAGTATAACGAGAAAAAAAGTAAACAATGAATGGCAAAACATTAAGAAAAAGAATGATGCACGAAAAAATAGGGAAAAAATAAAGACAAAAACATAGAAAAATATAGAAATATAATGGAAAGAGGTAAAAAGAAGCTGAAGAAAAATATACTTAAAAACTCAATGGAGAAATTTTATATAAACACAAAATATAACCCTGAGAGGTAACGGGAGACACAGACAGATCTGGAGCAAGCAGGCAGGAGAGAGAGAGAGGTGGGGGAAAGGGGGTGTCAGAAAGAGGTGAGAGTCACAAGAGGGGGGGGGGGGGGGGTGGGGGGTTTAGCTCCGAACAAAAGGGGTGGGGAATTCAGAAAGGGGGATGCGGCCGATTATCAGAAAGGGTTGGGGAGAGGGGGGGCATGGGGAGTATCATAAAATGAGGGAGGTCAGAAGAAGAGGGGGCTGTCAGAAAAGGGAGGTTGTCACAAAAAGAAAGGGAGAGTTAAAAAAAAGGGGGCAGTGATTTTAAAAACAGGGGGGGGGGGGGGGATCAGGAAATACCTCGCAGGGGGTCGGTGTTCGTGCAGTGGGTATCCTTGTCGACTCAACTAGTACGGTAGGCCATTTAACCCAGTGGCTCCCAACCACTACCAAATATACCAGAGCCAACCAAACCAGTGACTATTCAACGTACTAACCTAACTTGACCTAACCTAGCAGACCCATGACTTAAATATACCCCGATGGTTGTTTTTTTTCTGGACCATCTTCTCCCTCATGTTTAGCCCCATTAGTTTTCAGATTTTCAGATGTTCGGCCCATTAGTTTGGTGATTTTAAGACCTTTTTCTTTGTCAATATTAAGACTTTCCCACAATTTAGGTATCTATTTTTTCGTGGCGAGCGATAATGAGTCTATATTATAGTAGTAACCGGCCTTTGGCCGGGACACTTTTCTATCGAAAAATGTACAAATTTATCTTGAAGGGGAAACTTGGGGATATATTTTAAGCTTGATGAAGGTCTATGGAGAAAATTAATTATGATAATTTAAATATAAAATATATACGCAAATCAATACGCCCAGGGAGGCTGACACCTCTCATTTGACCCCGAAGCCACATTTTCATCACGATTTTTTTCGTTTTTGTCTAAAAATGCTTCTTTTAACGATAGGAGAATAACAAAAAAAAAATAGGATGGGCATAAACACCCATATCGCCATCGCATAACCCCCCCCACCACCCAACCAAATTTGACCCACCCATCACCGCCCAATAATTTGTATTTTTTGGTCTAAAAATGCTTCTTGTCAAACAATAGAAATATCATGATGACCAAACCACACCATATGACAATCCCTAACACCCCCATATAGAATATACCTATATATTATAATTCACTACCTTGTGCACAACCCATAGGCCTATAATATTATAGTCTACCATAAAATTATCTGGCCTACTATCGTTTCCTCTAACTACAATGTAGAAAACGCGCGATTTTAGGAGTATCTACACCAGTTCTCAGCGAACAAATCGAGACAATAACCTTTTTTCTCTTCGTCTGGCGATTTCCAGAAATCATATGTTAGTAACTGTCAAATTGACACTACTAAAAGTGTATATTGCTTCTGCTTTCGGTTCCCCTTCTACACACTATATTGGGACTATATGGCACCTGTTTTGGTGTGGCTCAAACTGGCCGCTCCTCTGATATGTTTCCCTGAATCGACCGATTTTATGTCGAATATTGCGCCACAAACGTATAGTTATATATATATATTTTGTCATGCAACCTTCAATTATTCCATATGGGAAAGCGAGCACCTACAAGTTAGTAGGTGATGATTGTAAGATACGCCATAACAAAAATTGCGGGAAATTTGAATGCGTTTTCGATGTTTTGTAATATTTTTATATCTAATGCGATGAAATTAACGCACCGCGCAGCGCACATAAAGTGATGAATTTTTCAGGATTCGTAGCATTTTCCATTGGGTATTAAACTGGTATAAAGCCAGAAACACAAAATCTCTTATATACAGGGTGACGTAGGTTTGTAAAAGGCAGCCTCCCTTCAACCAATTCATGGGTTTGCTATTATTACTCAGTCTAAATATTGACTAACTTTTAATTTTTTGTTTAATGTATTGAACTTAAAGTAACCCCTTCTGTACCAGCGAACGTCTCTAAATTATTTTGATCTGAGCTACCTTTAGACATTTTATAGAAGCTTAGGAAGGACAAATGATAGTAGGCGGAATATGATTTACTGAGATAGTCTGGAGTCTTTTAATTTTAGCTGTCTTTCCTAAGCATAACAATGTGTCTAAATGGCTTCCAGAATCTAATGCAAAGACGTCTCCGGTACTGTTACGCGTTAAACCCCGATTATTAATTTTGGCAAACTGAAAACAAAAATACGGACCCTGATATTTTGCGATTACATTAAAATTGTGCATTATTTTCTGCCATAAGTAGATATGGCATTATGCTCCTAAGCCATCATTAAGTTTTAAATATGTCAGATACAATACATCATCAGAAAAACCCTAAGTATTGTACAACACTATCTCCAGAGTTTCTTTTTCTGCAACGAAACGAAGCCACATGCTTTCTAACTGGTAAGAAAATTAGTCGAAATTCTCTTAATATGATACTGTCTATTCTTCTCCAGACTTCAAGAAAAGAATACTGCTAATTAAGTTCATCCCCTCAGACTGTTCACACGCACCGCACCTCTCTGCTCCCTCCTCCCCCCCCCCCCCCCCTTCCCCAGAAGAAAAAATAGACAAATAAAAAAAAGAGAAGGAAAGGAAAAAACCCT
>CM064509.1:56879841-56947970 GCA_032716605.1 Paralithodes platypus | reverse complement strand
ATAATTGAGTATGTAAAGGCAATCCTACGACGGAGACCAGTGGATATGAATATAAATATGACAAAAAAAAAAAAAAAAAAAAACATAGTTGAGGAAAGGAAACGGTGTGAAAGATATAAGTAAACATGATAGTAATAATGATGACTATTAAGGGGAGGGGTTTTATTTAGTTGATTCTTCCTTACACTTCCCATCAATACTTAAAATTACTCCCCCTAGACCCCCTTTCAAGATAAATTTGTAAACATTTTTTCGGTAGGAAGGAAGGAAAAGAAAAAGGAAGGAGAATAGGATTAGGGCCAAAATGTCACGGCTCGAAGGGCTCGATTCACCTTAAATTACAGGCTCCGCTTATCGCCCGTCGCCACAGGAAGGAAAAAATCGACACCCTAAATGGCAACACGGAATGGTCTTAAAAATTGACAGAAATGGGGCGGAGGGTTTTTCCTTAAAATCGCCACCCAAACTAATGGGGAGGATGAGAATAACGTTCTTAAAATCTCAAAATAGCAATGGAGGACTAAACATGAGGTGGAGAAAGAAGATCCAGACAAAAAAATCCTCCAGGTGGTGGATTGTGGGTAAAATCTCACTTAACAGAGTTCCATTTCGGTACAATAAAGTAGCATTTTCAATAAAATCGGATAACAAATCTTATTAATTATTAATATAAAAATGATCATAGGAACGTAAGACACGCTAAAGGAAAAACCCCTATATAATATAAATTGCAAAAAAAAAACAAAAAACAAACAGGGAAGAATGAAGAGAAAAGGAAAAACGGGAAAAAGGAATAGCAAAAACAAAAGTTAGAATAAACGAGGAACACTCCAATGAGCGGTTGAAAAGGAAACAATTGGAGATCAATACAACAAAACATAAGAAGCCATGACGGAGGGGAATGAACGGAGTGGAGAAGAAGGAAGGGGAAAAAGAAACAGGGAACGAAAAAAGAAGCATATCAGGAACACAAGGGGAAGAAGATGATGGAGGAGCCCAAGATTTAGAAGAAACAGGATAGCACTAAGAAAATATAAAAAGAAACCTGAGGGAGAAATTGAGAAGGAAAGAGATGAAGAAAAATGGAAATAAATAAGGAAAATCAATGAAGATATGGAGCAAGAATAAAAGAAACAGAGAGTAGGAAAATAAGGGAAACACACCATTAAACCCTGACTAAGCAATGAGAGGGAGGGAAAGCAAAAGAAATATAAAAAGACATAAGGATAAACGGAGAAAGGAGAGGATACGAAAAAGAAAACAGGAAAAGACATAAGAATAACGGAGAAAAGGAGAGGGAAGAAGAAACAGGAAAAAAAAAGAATATAGAATAAACGGAGGAAAGGAGAGGGAAAAGAAAGAAACAGAGAAAAGACAGTAACGAATAACGGAGAAGGAGGAGAGGGAAAGAAATCAAGAAAAAGACATAAGAAGTAACGGAAAAGGAGAAGAGGGAAGAAACCAGAAAATAAATAGGAAAAACGGGGAGAAAGGAGAAGAGGAAAAGGGAGAAGAGGATAAGAAAACCGAAAAAGAAAGACATAAGGAATAACGGAAAAGAAGAGAAGAGGGAAA
Source organism: Paralithodes platypus (assembly GCA_032716605.1). NCBI lineage: Eukaryota > Metazoa > Arthropoda > Malacostraca > Decapoda > Lithodidae > Paralithodes > Paralithodes platypus. The sequence continues at coordinate 56,946,395 of CM064509.1, read as the reverse complement.
GAAAGAAACAGAAAACGGACATAAGGAATAACGGAGGAAAAGGAGGAGGAAATAACAGAAGGGAAAACGGAAGGAGGAAATAAACAGGAAAAAGACCATAAGGAAAAACGGGAGAGAAAGAAAGGATGAGAACGGGAAAGGAGAGAAAAGATACAGAAAAAGACATAAGAATAACGGAGAGAAGGACGAGGGAGAGATACAGAAGAAAAAGACAAGACACAACGGGGGATAAGGAGAAGAGGAAAAGAAAGAAACAGAAAATACATAAGACTAAAACGGAGGAGAAAGGGAAAGAAAGAAAGAAACAGAAAGAAAAAAGAAACAGAAAAGACATAAGAATAACAGGAGAAAGGAGAGGAACAGGCCGATACCAGAGAAAAAAGAATAAGACATATGAAACACGGAGAAAGGAGGAGAGAAGAGGAAAAAAAATACAAGAAAATAAACAAATCCATAAGAAAAATGGGGGAGAAAAGGGGGGAAGAGGAAAGAAACAGGCGGATAAGAAAAGAATAAAGAATACCACCTGACGGAAAAAATGGAGAAGAAAAAACTAAATAAGAAACGGAAACCAAGGACCACCACAATCCGAGTTATTAAAGGGGTTAGTGCTGGTTGATTTTTTGGTCTATGTATTTATTACATTAATGATTTGATGTTTCCTTCGCTGAGGACCTCCTTCAAGCTTAAAATCGGCACCCCCTTAAAGATCAATTTGTACATTTTTCGGTAGAAAAATGTGTCCAGCCGAAGGGCCGATTTCGTCGGAAAATTACAGGCTCGGCTATGGCCTCGCCAAGAAAAAAAAAAAAATCCGACACCTAAATGGACACGAAAGTCGTTTTTCCTAACATTTACAAAGAAATGGGGGGCGAAAAGTCTCAAAATCGCACCAAACTAACGGAAAACAGACGTCTTTTTCTTAAAACCTCAAACCTAATATGCTAAACATTGAGGAAGAAGGGGAGGGCCATAAAAAAGCGAGTACTACCCCCTTAAATTCAACATCCCTGACCAAAGCAAGGATCCTCTCGGCCCCTAGGGAAGGAACCGGTTTATAGGAGGTCTGGTGTGATGCAATGATACCAAAGAAACTCGACAAAGGGAAAATATGAAAAAAAAAAAAAAAAAAAAAACAAACACAAACACATAATATAATAACAAAGAAAAGAAGAACAAACATTTTGTAAACATTTAAAATTATAATTAAAAAACACATACCGAAAAACACGTAAATAAAATAAGGAACACAAAACATAAAATACGTTCAAACAAAATATAACACGAACAAACACACAACAACAATTAAGAGGGAAAAACTGAACACAAATTCGGAATACAAAACAAAAGAGCAAAACACAAAAAACATAATACGAACCCAAAGAAAAATAAGAAACACAATAACATAGAACAATATGAACAAACAACAAAATAAGAGGAAATACAAAAGAAAGCAAAAAATACGAACAAAGAAAAAATATTAGAACAAACCACAAACACATTAGACAAAAAACACAATACAATATAGGAATGAGCACAACACACAATTAAGAACCAACAAAATAAAAACACATAACCTAATAAACCGCAATATTACAGGCTGAAAGCCGCAGAAAGATAAATTACATACTAAAACTAGAAGACAGGTCAAGAAAATAATTTACCAAACCCAAAAAAAGCGCTGGGAATTAGGGCAAAAAAAAATAACATAAAGAAGAAACGTAAATCTTGGAGCATACCAAAAAAGCCTGAATGGTGAACAGCTAACACTATTCTTAAAAATATACATGTTGTGAGAAAAGCACCTCTATATACTGTACCATAGATTTGAATGGAATAAATAAATATTTTTGGATTGGGAGGGGGTGAAAGAAAATAACTTCATTGAAAAAATAGACATATAATTGTGCAAGAATTAAGTAAGTCAGGAAGAAATTATGAGATAATTAGATTACGGTATATGTCAAATAGAAGCGAGGGGAGATTATGTTTTATTAGAGAAGGATAAATAAGACGAATGGAAAGAAGATGTAGACAATTTTCGGACGATATAAGTAAATAGATTGAGGTATACGGAGGTCAAGTATATTTTTAATAAAGATATATATATACATCTGAACGAAAAACAACCGTGTGCATGAAGGGTGAAATGAAGCATAGTTGGTAACCATAATTATTTAGTTAGGAGGGAAAAACCCAATGCAAAAAAACAAAATTAAATTAATTATTATAATGTGCTAAGTGTTAGGAGGAAGTGAAAGGAGATAAAATCAAAATCAAATAGGAACACCTTAAATATAATTTAGAGAAAAATAAATAAATAAAATTGAATTAGTTGAAAAATATATTGATAAATAGAAATGAAAGAAATTTGCAGGGAAGGAAAAAGATTATTCGGATTAAGAGTGAAATCAATTCTGATACAAGGATATAAACAGGATGGGAGATTTAGAGAAAGGTAAAATACATTGGAGGACAGGGAGTAAGAAAATAAATTCGCTAAGGTAACACAGAAAGTAGGAAATCTCGCCTGGTTGCCGCTGACAAGTAAATAAATTCAAATAATAAACTGACGTAAATAAATAATCTGCCGAACATAAACGGGGAGGGCTCGTGTCTTGTTTCTATGCTGGTGTGGAGGTGGAGTACGAGGCAGGAAACGAGGCACAAGGGAAGAGAACGAAAGTGGGAAGATGGTTGCACGGGAGGATTATAGCTAGGTAGTAGAGTAGTACGTGGGTTGGAGCAGGAGGGGAGAACAGGTGGCGTTGGGTGGAGGAGGGAAAAGGAATGGAGGAGGAGTGGATGGAGGAGGGCAAAGAGAAAAAGGGCAAGAGAGAAGAGTAGGAAAGAAGAAGGGAGGGGGAGGGAAGGGGAAAGAAAGAGGAAGACGAAGGGGAGGGGAAGAAAGAAGCAACGACGGATAGGGAGAGCGGCGAGCCAGGGAGAAAGAAGGAAAAGAGAAGAAGGGATTGAGGAGGAAGGAAGAAGGATGGGAGTGGAGGAGGGGAGGAGAACACAATGAAAGGAGTGGGTGGTTGTATTGTTTAGCAGGGAGAGAGATTGTAGCAGGGGAGAGCGGGGGAGAAGGAGGAAAATGAAAAATATAAAAAATAGGAGAAAAATATAAATGAAAAAAAATTAGAAAAAAGAAAAGAGGAGGGCAAGGAGGAAGACAAAAAGAGGGGGAAAAGGGAACGATGATGAACTTATATAAAATATTGGATTAAAAACTCTTTCTATCCCACCAGAACACATCTTGGAGTTCACTCCCACATAACCTGCCACAATCATATTTACCGTCTTGCTGTCAGGGAGAAGGAGAAGGATAAATACAAGAGAAAGGAAGAGTAGTAACAGAAGGATAAGTACAAGTATAGTAGGAAGAGGAGTAACAGAAGGATAAGATTAGCAAGTGGAGGAGGGAATGAAGGATAAGAGGAGGAGTAACAGAAGGATAAATACAAGGAGGTAATGAAGGAAGAGGAAGTAAGAGAAGGATATAAAACTAAATACAAGAACGGAGGAGAAAGGAAGGCAAGAGGAGTAAGAGAAGGATATAACATTACAAGACGGAGGAGGAGAAGGAAGAGGAGTAACAGAAGGATATAAACCATACAAGCGGAGGGAGAAGGAGCAAGGGAAGAGGAGTAACAGAAGGATGTAAATACAAGAAGGTAATGGAGGAGAAGGCAAGAGGGAGTAAAAGAAGGATTAAATACAGGATGAGGCGACGGAAGGAGGAGTAACAGAAGGAGAAGGAAATATACACGGAGAGGAGGAGAAGGATAAAGACGGATGTAAGTAGATTAGTAGCAGAAGGATTAAATACAGGAGGAGAAGGAAAAAGAAAGAGGAAGTAGAGAGTGAAAGAAGAGGAGTAGGTAAGAGAAGATAAATACAATGAATGGAGAAGGTAAAAGAAAGAGGAGTAAACCAAGAGAAGGATAAATACAAGGAAGGAGGAGGAGGAAAGAAAAGGAAGAGGAGGGTAAGGAGAAGGATAAATACAAGGAGGAGGCGGAAGGGAAGAGGAAGGAGTAGAAGGGATAAATAGAAGGAAAAATGAGGAAGTAAGGAGTAAGGGAAGGATAAAATAGAAGAAGGAGGAGTAGGAGAAAGATAGAAGGCAAGAAGGAGAGTCGTAACCGTAAGGGAAGGCCTTTAAATAGGAAAAAGGCGGCGGAGAAGGGGAAGAGGGGGAGGGAATAGAAGGGAAGAGGGAGGAAGAGATAGAAGGATGTACCAAGAGGCAGAGGGGGGGGGGGAGGAACGAGGAGGACAGCCAGCAAGAAGATAGAGGAAATAGGACACGTAAAGATGGCAGGAGGAGAAGGAGGAAGGGAGGTTTGGTAATGCCAGTAGTAAGAAATGGAGGAAAGAGAAGAGGAAAGCATGTATGATGAGAAGGGGATAAAGACCGAAAGGGAAGACGAAATGAAACGAGAATGAAGAATGGAAGCATGGGAGGGAGGAGGAGGAAGTATAAAGAAGAGGAGGGAGGCATGGAGGATATGAGAAAGGATGAAGAGAGAGGAGGCGCAGAGTAGGTGTTAAGAAGAAAAAGAAAGAAGGGGGGACGCTGGTTGTATTGTGCTATCCTATGAGAACTCTTGACCTTCCCCTCCTCATAACCTGAACCAGATACGTGTATGTCAAGGTGAACAGGTAGGTGGGGGGGGAAGGGGGGGGGGGGAAGGGAGGGGGGGAGGCGGAGGTGGAAGGAGGAGGGAGGTGGAAAAGTGGAAGGAGAGGTGCGTGCTGGAGACCAGAGAGAGACAGAGAGGGAGATGGCAAGGGGAGGAGGGAAAGAGGGAGAAGGAAGAAATGGCGAATTATGTGGTAGGAGAGATAAAAGGGTTTAAAGCAATAGGAAAAGATGTAAGGGAGAGCGGAGAGAGAGTAGGAAATTATCTTAAAACTAAAGAGGGAACGGAGGAGGAAGGAGGAGGGAGAAGGAGGAGAAAGGAAAGGGGGGTGGGGTGTAGGGTAGTAGGACAAATAGAATAGCAGCAAATACTAAGGGTAACAAAAAACCATCTCGTGTCTTGTTCTATCCCATTGAGAACATCTTGACGGGACCTCACAACCCGGGGCAGATACTGAAGTCTATGCCAGGAGGATGAAAAATAAGAGTAAGAGGAGGAGGAAGGACGTGGAAGAGGAGAGACGGGGGAAGAGGAGGAGACGTGGAAGAGGAGGAAGAGGAAGAGGAGGAAGAAGACGTGGAGAGGAGGAGGAAGACGTGAGAGGAGGGAAGACGTGGAAGAGGAGGAAGAAGACGTGGAAGAGGAGGAACGAAGGTGGAAGAGGAGGAAGACGTGGAAGAGGAGGAAGAAGAGGGGAGGAGGAGGAGACGTTGGAGGAGGACGAAGACGGGAAGAGGAGGAAGACGGGAAGAGGACGAAGACGTGGAAGAGGAGGACGAAGACGTGGAAGAGGACGAAGACGTGGGAAGGGAGGAGAAGATGGAAGGACGAAGGTGGAAGAGGAGGAAGCCGTGGAAGAGGAGGAAGAGGAAGAGGAGGAAGACGTGGAAGAGGAGGACGAAGACGTGGAAGAGGAGGACGAAGACGTGGAAGAGGAGGAGGAAGACATGGAAGAGGAGGAAGACGTGGAAGAGGAGGAAGACGGAAGAGGAGGAAGACGTGGAAGAGGAGGAAGACGGAAGAGGAGGAGACGTGGAGGAGGAAGAAGACGTAGAGAAGGAACGTGGAGGAGGAAGAGGTAGGAAGATAAAATAGAGAGAGAGAGAGAGAGGAGAGAGAGAGAGGGAGAGGAGAGAGAGAGAGAGAGACTGAGAGAGGAGAGAGACGGAGAGAGCGAGAGAGAGAGAGAGAGAGAGAGGAGAGAGAGAGAGAGAGCGAGAGAGAGGGGGGGGGGGGATGAGAAAGGTGAAGCGAAATAAAATATAAAAAACACAGAATATGAATACATACGATGATAATTATTATACGAACAGGTATTCCATGATCAAGGAGTGGGAAGACGAGTCAATAGGAAAACTGAAGAACACCACAGCGAGGAAGAAAGAGTATAATACTGAGGCAAAGGATAGACTAGATCAAAGAAAAGGAGGCGAAGAAAGAAAATAACAATATAGACTTAAATAATAAAACAAAAATAAAGTATAACGAGAAAAAAGTAAACAATGAATGGCAAAACATTAAGAAAAAGAATGATGCACGAAAAAATAGGGAAAAAATAAAGACAAAAACATAGAAAAATATAGAAATATAATGGAAAGAGGTAAAAAGAAGCTGAAGAAAAATATACTTAAAAACTCAATGGAGAAATTTTATATAAACACAAAATATAACCCTGAGAGGTAACGGGAGACACAGACAGATCTGGAGCAAGCAGGCAGGAGAGGGAGAGAGGGGGGGGAGAGGGGGGGAGAAAAAGAGGTGAGAGACACAAGGGGGGGGGGGGGGGGTTAGCTCCGAACAAAACGGGTGGGGAATTCAGAAAGGGGGATGCGACCGATTATCAGAAAGGGTTGGGGAGAGGGGGGGGCATGGGGAGTATCATAAAATGAGGGAGGTCAGAAGAAGAGGGGGCTGTCAGAAAAGGGAGGTTGTCACAAAAAGAAAGGGAGAGTTAAAAAAAAGGGGGCAGTGATTTTAAAAACAGGGGGGGGGGGGGATCAGGAAATACCTCGCAGGGGGTCGGTGTTCGTGCAGTGGGTATCCTTGTCGACTCAACTAGTACGGTAGGCCATTTAACCCAGTGGCTCTCAACCACTACCAAATATACCAGAGCCAACCAAATCAGTGACTATTCAACGTACTAACCTAACTTGACCTAACCTAGCAGACCCATGACTTAAATATACCCCGATGGTTGTGTTTTTTCTGGCCCCTCTTCTTCCTCATGTTTAGCCCAATTAGTTTTCAGATTTTCAGATGTTCGGCCCATTAGTTTGGTGATTTTAAGACCTTTCACCCATTTCTTTGTCAGTATTAAGATCTTTCCCACAACTTAGGTATCTATTTTTTCCTGGCGAGCGATAATGAGTCTATATTATAGTAGTAACCGGCCTTTGGCCGGGACACTTTTCTATCGAAAAATGTACAAATTTATCTTGAAGGGGAAACTTGGGGATATATTTTAAGCTTGATGAAGGTCTATGGAGAAAATTAATATGATAATTTAAATATAAATATATAAGCAAATCAATACGCCCAGGGGAGGCTGACCCTTCATTTGACCCCGAAGCCAAAATTTCACGATTTTTTTCGTTTTGTCTAAAATGCTTCTTTTAACATAGGAGAATAACATAGGAGGGCATAAACACCCATATCGCATCCATAACCCCCACCCACCCAACCAAATTTGACCCACCCAGCACCCCCAAATAATTTGTATTTTTGTCTAAAATGCTTCTTTCAACAATAGAAATATCATGAGGACATAAACACCCATATGACATCCCTAACACCCCAATATAATACATATATATATAATAATTCACCCATTTGCACAACCCATAGGCCTATAATATTATAGTATACCATAAAATTATCTGGCTACTATCGTTTTCTCTAACTACATTGTAGAAAACGCGATTTTAGGAGTATCTACACCATTTCTCGCGAACAAATATGAGACAATATCCCTTTTTCTTTCGTCTGCGATTTCCAGAAATCATATATTAGTAACTTCAAATTGAAACTACTAAAATGTATATTGCTCTGCTTCGTTCCCCTTCTACACACTATATATGGGACTATATGGCACCTGTTTGGTGTGCTCAAACTGGCCGCTCCTCTGATATGTTCCCTGAATCGACCTATTTTATGTCGAATATTGCGCCACAAACGTATATTTATATATTATATATTTTTGTCAGCACCTTCAATTATTCAATATGGGAAAGCGAGCACACTAAGTTGTAGGTGATGATTGTAGGATACGCCATAACAAAAATTGCGGGAAATTTGAATGATTTTTCGATGTTTTGAATATTTTTATATATAATGCGATGAAATTAGCGCACGCGCGCGCACATAAAGTGATGAATTTTTCAGGAGTCTTAGCATTTCCATTGGTATTAAACTGGTATAATGCCAGAAACAAAATCTCTTATACAGGGTGAATTAGGGGTGTAAAGGTCAGCCTCCCCTTAACAATTCATGGGTTTGCTATTACTCATCTAAATATTTGACTAACTTTTAATTTTTGTTTAATGTATTGAACTTAAAGTAACCCCTTCTGTACCAGCGACGTCTCTATTATTTGATCTTAGCTACATTTAGAAGATTTTATGAAGCTTAGGAAGGACATATGGTAGGTAATATGATTAATTGAGATAGTCTGTAGTCTTTTAATGGGTAGATGTTCTTCCTAAGCTGAACAAATTGTCTAATGGCTTCCAGAATATAATGAAAAGACGTCTCTGGTACTGTACGCGTTAAACCCCGATTATTAAATCTTGCAAACTTAAAACAAAAATACGGACCCTGATATTTTTCGATTTACATTAAAATTGTGCATTATTTCTGCCATAAGTAGATATGGCATTATGCTCCTAGCCATCATTATTTTAAATATGTCATATACAATACATCATCAGAAAAACCCTAAGTATTGTAAACACTATCTCCAGATTTTCTGCAACGAAACGAAGCCACATTCTTTCTAAAATGTAAGAAAATTAGTCGAAAATCTCTTAATATGAGACTTCTCCAGAATTCAGAAAAGAATACTGCTAATTAAAGTTCATCCTCCTCAGACTGGTTCACCGCACCGCACCTCTCTCTCTCCTCCCCCCCCCCCCCCCTTCCCCAAGAATAAAAATAGAAAAATAAAAAAAAGAGAAGGAAAGGAAAAACCCTGACACTACTCTTCTCCCTCATGGAATACAATAATGAACAGAAATATGGCTTACGGAACACGATATTAAACAGGAATTATAGTACAAACCTTGCTATTTTTTTATCAACGCGTCGGGAAAGAAAAGTACTACATTACGTACTAATAACCCCTCACCCCCCCCCCCCCCCAAAAAAAAAATACATATATACAGTATACTGGTATATACTGTATATACAGTATACTGTATATATATATATATATATATATATATATATATATATATATATATATATACTGTAAATCGATAACAAATAATAATATTATTACGCTATAAAAATAATGTTTGAATAAATAGTACTATGCTTTTTATATCAGCTAAGAGGAATCCTAAACAAAAGAATCATTATATCCTACTTACCTCCAGTCAAGGATGGAGAAGTATGTAGTACTCATATACGCCATACGCACCACAAAGATAATGACAACTACTTTTTGCTAGACTATAACACTTAGAAGCAGTCTTATTTTCTTTACTGCCGCACATGTAAAGACAATGGGTTCCACTTATTAAGGGGGGTCACCGGCTTTCTTTTTATCTTTCTCTCCCTTTCTCTTTGGCTTGTATCCATTCGGCCCAATTCAGCCAACTGTTTTAAGACGTTTAACCCCATCCAGGTGCCGATATCTTCCTGGCGAGCAATAGCTAGCCAGCATTGTATGGAGAAATCCGGCTTCGCCGGAGACATTTTTCTATCGACAAATTTAAAAGTTTAGCTTGCTGGTAAAACAAATATATATATATATATAGACTATAATAATATATATATATATATATATATATAAACATATATATATATATATGCTGGCTTGCTACCGCTCGCCAGGAAAATATTGACACCTGGATGGGGGTAAACGTCTTAAAACAGTAGGCTGAATGGGGCCGAATGGATAAAAGACAGGGAAAAAGAGAAAAGGAGAGAAAGATTAAAAAAAAACGGTGACCCCCCTTAACGGTCGGAGAAGGGTTGACGAGGAAATTATTGTCAATCATGTTACAAGCTCAACGAGACGACTCATACCCCACATTCACAGGCAGGCAAACGGGAAGAAAAATAAATAAAAAAATAAAAAATAAAAAAATAAATAAATAAGGACTGACAGAGAAGTACAATACTATAATACCTACCAATTCAGGCTTGACATTTATAAATCTGTTATAGTATTTGCTTTTTTGTTTAAAGCATACGAGAGAGAGAGAGAGAGAGAGAGAGAGAGAGAGAGAGAGAGAGAGAGAGAGAGAGGAGAGAGAGAGAGAGAGAGAGAGAGAGAGAGAGAGAGAGAGAGAGAGAGAGAGCTTAATAAGCAAGGCAGAGAGGGAAAGTGCGCGCGTGTTTGTGTATGTATGTATGTGTGTGTGTGTATTTAGGCTGCGTGTGTATGTGTGCGCCTGTGTGTGTGCGTAAGTATGTGTGTATGTACGCCGGGAGGGGGAGCTCAAATGAAGCGGGCCCACAACAAAATACTCCTGCTAATTACCCACGAAGTCGATCGACTAAAATCCATAAACCATTTTTTGTGTACGAGTATTTAAGAGGATCCGAGATTAGAGCCGCAATGAAGCAGATCCACGAGAAAATAACCTCCCTTTTATTGACCACGAATACGATGAAGGAAAAACTTATATTATCATTTTACGTTTTTTTTTTTTTTTAGAGTGGTATGAAGAGCAAAAGAGGAAGAGGGAATACAGAGGATCCACGAAATATATCTTGTTTTTTTCTTTTTTATCATTCTCCCACTGAGACGGCCAGGAATTTAACCCTTTGACTGCGAATGACGCCTTTTCATTTATTATATTTTGGCTAATATTTAACGATCATGTTTATATTGAAATGTATGTCGATAATAAAGGTTTACAGTAAAATGACCTCTATTATCTCCTTCAATACTATTATACCTTGATTTACTGTATTATGGGCAACATTTGTTAACCCCTTCACTAGTAACCCCTTCTGTACCGGCAACGTCTGTCTAATATTACTCTACCTATATTTAGACACTTTTGTGCAGCTTGAAAAGGATCTGTGGTAGCAATAATAAATAATAATTTCTTCTTATCTTCATAACAGAAAAATATGTGTAATGGTAGATGGCCTTTATTCTCAATTTCACTCAATAAATGCTGGTGTTCCCCAGGGATCAGTTTTGGCCCCAATTCTGTTCCTCATTCATATCAATGATCTCATATCTACCACTCATAATCCAATACATTCCTACGCAGATGACTCAATACTCCACAGTTCCTTCACATTTACCAATTCTTTCACCCAACCCGATCTTATAAATTCAAAAATAAACACTGCAATTTCTCTGAACCAGGACCTTTCTAGAATTAATGGATGGGGACAAAAGAATCTAGTTTCCTTTAATGCACAGAAAACCAAGTACATTCAATTTTCGAACCGACAGAATCTCACTGACTATCATATATTTTTTAATGATGTAAATATTCCCACTTCCCCTAGTATTGACATTCTCGGTGTAACATTAACTACTAACTTGAGCTGGACACATTATGTTAGAAGCATTGCTAAGAATGCCTCTAAAAAACTGGGACTCCTGTACAGAGTTCGAGAATTCTTCACTGACGAGCAGTTGGCCGTAATATATAAAAGTCATGTGCGTTCTCAGATGGATTACGTTCACCCCTGTGGGGTGGAAGTGGAGTGGTTGCATTGAGGCAGTTGGACAAAATTCAAAATAAAGCTATTAGATTAATCAATAACCCTGCAATCACACAGGACTTTCCTACATTATCCATACGAAGAAACGTTGCATCCCTTGCATTATTCTACAGATATTTTCACAGCAATTGTTCCGAGGAACTTGCTTCAATTGTGCCGCCTCTCCACATCTTTCCCCGTAGAACTAGGGCAGCTGAGAGCGCCCATGAATTTACACTTTCTCCTCCACAATGCAGAACTTCTGCTTATCAGAATTCATTTATCCCCAGAGCTACTACTATTTGGAATTCACTTCCCTCGAATTGCTTTCCACAAACTTACAATTTACAAATGTTTAAATCCAGTTGTTACAAACATTTTATGAATGGAGGATGCCTTTAGGCACATGGACCTTTTTGTTTTATCTGTGTTTTTCCTTCCTCCGTTCATAGTCTCTTAAAAAAAAAAAAAAAAAAAAAAAGATAGTTCGAAGCCTGTTAATTGTTGAAAGCCCTATTAAAACTGATTAAAATCATCTAATAGTAGCCAACATATAGTTAAAAAGACATCGCCGGTACAGAAGGGGTTAATACACTCTCTTTGACTATATCTTGGCTAACATTAGACTATGTTATACAGCTTATAATGTACAATCGCGCTAATAAGTCATGTCCCGGCTATCATTACATTTGGCTCGCTCTGTGCTGTATTAATGTCTATCAGATGTTGAATATGGTAAGAAAGTGTAGTAACATGTTTGTATATTTCACTCGATATGAAGAAATGAAGCTTAGATATTGCGGATACCAATTATCGATCAAATTATACTTGGTGCCGAGACATCACTTCATTAGCGAGACTGTACATCTAGCAATCAAAAGGGTAAACTATCAAAATTAACCTTCACACACACATTTCCGTCCTAAACTGAATACAATCGTCAACTAATGGTCAGAATATAAAAATGTGTCCCCCAATGCTAAAGGGGTTAGAGCCAGGGATTCCCAAACTCTTCAGGTCATTGACCCCTTAATGAAGTTTCAAATTATTCATCGACCCCCAAACATTTAAAAATAAGAATAATATAATGTGTTATGAACAAAGAAACGTATTACATGCATATTATAATAAAGTAAAAATGTGGAATTATATATGTACAGTACCTTAATATTAGTAGTAATAGAGTCAATGTCTTCATTTTGTATTTCCAAGTCAAATGGTGTAAGAATCCATTCAGGCACTTGCATTTTCTCCAGGTCTTCAAAGCGCAGTTTAAAGTCTTCAATCAATTTGTCCAGGTGTGATATGTATGTTTCTATGTCACCATCTGAAATGCTTTCACTTTCTCCCAACTGTTGTGAGTTCGAAAATTACTGAAAATCTCTATTTTTTTTTTTTTTTTTTTAAGAGACAATGAACGGAGGAAGGAAAAACACAGATAAAACAAAAAGGTCCATGTGCCTAAAGGCATCCTCCATTCATAAAATGTTTGTAACAACTGGATTTAAACACTTGTTGATTGTAAGTTTGTGGAAAGCAATCCGAGGGAAGTGAATCCCAAAGAGTAGCAGCTCTGGGGACAAATGAATTCTGACAAGCAGAAGTTCTGCATTGTGGAGGAGAAAGTGTAAATTCATGGGCGCTCTCAGCTGCCCTAGTTCTACGGGGAAAGATGTGGAGAGGCGGCACAATTGAAGCAAGTTCCTCGGAACAATTGCTGTGAAAATATCTGCAGAATAATGCAAGGGATGCAACGTTTCTTCGTATGGCTAATGCAGGAAGGTCCTGTGTGATTGCAGGGTTATTGATTAATCCAATAGCTTTATTTTGAATTTTGTCCAACTGCCTCAATGCAACCACTCCACTTCCACCCCACAGAGGTGAACAGTAATCCATCTGAGAGCGCACATGAACTTTTATATATTTACGGCCCAACTGCTCGTCAGTGAAGAATTCTCGAACTCTGTACAGGAGTCCCAGTTTTTTAGAGGCATTCTTAGCAATGCTTCTAACATAATGTGTCCAGCTCAAGTTAGTAGTTAATGTTACACCGAGAGTGTCTATACTAGGGGGAAGTGGGAATATTTACATCATTAAAAAATATATGGGGGTTCAGTGAGATTCTGTCGGTTAGAAAATTGAATGTACTTGGTTTTCTGTGCACTAAAGGAAACCAGACTCTCTTGTCCCCATTCATTAATTCTAGAAAGGTCCTGGTTCAGAGAAATTGCAGTGTTTATTTTTGAATTTATAAGATCGGGTTGGGTGAAAGAATTGGTAAATGTGAAGGAACTGTGGAGTGTTGAGTCATCTGCGTAGGAATGTATTGGATTATGAGTGGTAGATATGAGATCATTGATATGAATGAGGAACAGAGTTGGGGCCAAAACTGATCCCTGGGGAACACCAGCATTTATTGAGTGAAATTGAGAATAAAGGCCATCTACCATTACACGTATTTTTCTGTTATGAAGATAAGAAGAAATTAGTGGAACTAGTGGTTACTATGTGCCATTGACGCTTTAAATAAGCCTAGTTTGCCTTGGAAGCCCAGTAGAATTGTCCTGGCCTGAATAATGGTAAAATGTTTACCCTGCAGACGTTTCTGTACGGTACCTTATTAAACTTTGAATATAGGTCTGCAAAATGGAACAGAGAATTCTTACACCTTTTCACATAGAGATGAGTCTACATCTTCTGAAACGTTGCTCACCTAGCCATTCATAGACCCCCTAGCCATTTATCGACCCCTGGGGATTCATTGACCCCTTGGATGGTCGATATCGACCCCTGGGGGACGATATCGACCACTTTGGGAACCCCTGTTAGACGATTTGATTATATTTAGATAAGGCCTGCCGTAGTCAAAGGGGTAATTTACATATACAACAAAATAGACAAGATCTGCAATTAAAAGGAACCATGGAAATAATAGTCTTACTTAAATATGGACAAACAAATCTATTGTTGTTTTCATTAACCTACGAAAAACAAAGATTTCATATTTTGTTTGTTTGTTTACCCACTTATTTATCTTCAGCATCATTTCCGGATATATTGATGCATGTAAGTTGATCAATACTCATAACAAACAACCCATAAAGATGCCAAAGAAATATCCATAATTTCTTTTTCTTCAGCAATTGTATGTATTATGAGACAAAAGCTTTAAGGAGAGGCGATTAGTCAAAATATTTCCGTTAAATCTTTACCGTGAACCATCAAAAACCCAAAACGCCTAACCTTCCCTTTGAGCCAGACATATGAATACCGGTAGAAACATATCTGCAGTTATGTGAATCTACGACATAATAATCTTTGTAATTCCCCACGAAAACCGTAAAAATAAAGTCTCACCATTTCTTTTTTCAGGCAGATATACGAAGACTGAGAGACGGAGAACTGCGGTGAAGTGAAACGACGGTAAAATATAACATACACATGAAAAGATTTAACAAAAAAATAATAATAATAACAAAAGCGGGCAAGTCTAAAAATAACGAGACAAGAGCGTTACGATGGCTTGAACCTCAGACAAAATAAACCTTTCGATCCTATACGAAGAAGATCCGAACACGGGGAAAAAAAAAAAAAAAACGCAATGAAGGAGAAATCCAACAAAATACTCCTTTTAAGGGAGCCCACCTCGCTTTATTTTTTCTCTTTCTCTCCCTCTCTCTTTGGCTTGTATCCATTCGGCCCCATTCAGCCTACTGTTTTAAGACATTTAACCCATCCATGTGTCAATATTTTCCTGCCGAGCGGTAGCGAGCCAGCATATATATATTTTAGCTTTGACAGCAAGCTAAATTTGTATATTCTTCGATAGAAAAATTTCTCCGGCGAAGCCGGATTTCTCCATACAATGCTGGCTCGCTATCACTCGCCAGAAAGAAATTGACACCTGGATGGGGATAAGCGTCTTAAAACAGTTGGCTGAATGGGGCCGAATGGATACAGGCCAGAGAAAGAGAGAAAAGGAGAGAAAGATTAAAAAAGCCGGTGACCCCTTTTACTCGGCCAGGAAGAGGAACAATCATACTCTCTTTCTCCGCGCCCCCCCAATGAGGGACCGGGGGGGAGGGGGGGGGAGTGAGTTATAATAGAGAGGCTGTAGTAGGAAAAGAGAGCGGTCATATTTGTCTTTGGAGGACATTTTGGGTGCCTTTTGTCTCCTTCATACCAAAAAATAACAAAAAATAAACACACACACACACACACACACACACACACACACACACACACACACACACGCACGCACAGAACACAAAACAACAACATAGATATTCTTTGATTTTAACCCCTTGTGTTCCGGCGTCGTCGTCTTAATTTTCTTCTAGATATATTTAGACGATTTTGTGCAATTTATGAAGGACCTGTGGTGGTTAAAAGGCTTAAGTGGAGGTTTTTACTGTGTTCCTTATATTTCCATCAAGCTTACGATTACACCCCCTTGAGTCCCTTTCAAGATAAATTTGTACATTTTTCGGTAGAAAAATGTCCCGGCTGAAGGCCGGTTCCTCTTAAATTACAGGCTCGCTATCGCTCGCCAGGATAAAATCGACACCTAAATGGCACGAAAGGTCTTAATATGGGGTGAAAGTTCTTAAAATCGCTAAACTAATGAGGCAAACATTTTATAATATCAAAAGCAATGGGGCTAAACATGAGGGAGAAAGGGGGTCAAGAAAAAAATCCTTCAAGTGGATATCTCCCCTTAAGTGAGATCATTCGAAGCCTGTAAATTGTTACAAGCCCTTATTAAGCTGAATAAAATCATCTAATAGTTGCCAGAAAATAATGAAAAGGACGTCACCGGTACTGAAGGGGTTAATCATGCAAATGTTTGACCCACAGACCAAACTACTGCACTGCGTAATTATATCCTCTTCTAGTAATGCCGACTAATTTATTATGGATAGTAATAATACACGAGTGAAACGATAGGCTAATTCAACCAATGGCTCAAATATGGCGGAGGTTGATCGATCTCTGTTACTATAGGGTCGGTAAGTTACAAGGGGAAGGGCTATGGTTATTTCGGCCACAAGTTAGTTCGGCCACAAGTTAGTTCGACCAAAAGCTCTTTCGCCCATACTCTGAAGTCGGCTTGGTTGGGTTAGTTATAATTCCCTTTGAGTACCAGCGACGTGTGTTATATTTTATTGTAGCTATATTTAGACGATATTATACAGCTTGGAAAGGATCTGTGGTAGTTAAAAGGGTTAGTGGAGGTAGTTTGAAGCCTTATTATTGCTAGAGGTCCTTCCTAAGCTTAATACAATTGTCTAATAGTGGCCAGAATATGAGGAAAAGAACATCCCTGGTAATGAATGGGTTAAAGGCAAAATTATGGGAAAGTTAAGTTGTGGGTACAGTAGCTTAAATTAAAGACAGGTTAAGGTAAGTTGGCTCAAGTTAGATCAAGTTAAGTTAAGGCTAGGTCAAAATTAGGTTAGGTTGTGGGTAGGCCAAGCTAAGAATAATTTAAGTTAGCTCAAGTCACATCAAGTTAGGTTAAGGCTAGGTAAAAAGTAGGCTAGATTACGGTTAGGTCAAGTTAAGGATGATTTAAGTTAACTCGTTAGATTAAGTTGGGTTAAGGCTAAGTCAAGGTTAGGTTAAACAATGTAAAGTTAAACAAGGTTTGGTTAGGTTGAGGTATATAGTAAGGTTAGATTTCATTAGGTTAGATTAAGTAAGTTTGAACCACGATAAAATAATGCTAAGTCGTGATGGAAGCGAATGGGTTATAATAATAATAATAATAATAGTTCTTAAAGCTAGCGCATGCTAAGCTAGCTAAGGATAGCTCAATAAGGCCGATTAGGCGTATTTCCATTGGGGTCCTGTACTACTACCCCATCCCTTTGCTCATGAGGGATGGTAACGACTCAGTGCTTGTGAAAAATCTTTAATGCGCCGAGCGTGGGCGCGAACCCGGGCCTTCTGGGTGGAAGTCCGATGCGCTAGTCACTACACCAAGGTTAAGGGGTGACAGACCGTTTTTCTGGACCCCCTTGTCCCTAATGTTTAGCCCCACTAGTTTTGAGATTTTAAGACGTTGGTTCCATTAATTTGGGGATTTTATGATCTTTCACCCCATTTCTTTGTCAATATTAGGACCTTTCGTGCCATTTAGGTGTCGATTTTTCCTGGCGAGCGAAAGCGAACCTGTAATTTTACGAGGTATCGGCCTTTGGCCAGGAATTTTGTTCTACCGAAAAATGTACAAATCTATCTTGAAGGGGGGTCTAGGGGGTGTTTTTCTAAGCTTGATGGAGGTCTAGGGAAGAAACTAACACAAAATATGAATACATTAATTAATAAACCAAACAAACAGCCACTGTCCCCTTAACGAAGAGACCGTGCCCATAATGAGACTAGCCCACGAGAATACCGGAGACTTGTGCCGTAAAGCGCAGGGAACCGTAGCGCCAGGCCTGTTTGACGAGGGATGGGGGTAGACAGGATCCACCACCCGGGGATTTTGGGGATGAAGTTGGGGATTGTTGACGTACGTTTCTTTCCTGACTACTTAGGGCATTCGTATATTTTGACAAAGTAAGAAAAACAAAAAAATGGGGATTGGGCCTGAGTATATAGTTATATAGATAGGGAGTTTTAATGCCGATTTCCTTCCTGATTATTTAGGGAATTCATATTTTTGGACAAGATTTTTTATTTTTAACTGATTTTGTACAAGACTATTTAGGGAACTTGTACACAATGATCTTACGTTGACGATTATCGTTATCGATGCTAGTTTAGGTACAGTCACTTTAAAATTTGCAAAACAAATGAGGAATAACAATTATTCGACTCGGTAATAATTAATATAAGAACATAAGAACATAAGAAA
Organism: Paralithodes platypus; assembly: GCA_032716605.1. Lineage (NCBI taxonomy): Eukaryota > Metazoa > Arthropoda > Malacostraca > Decapoda > Lithodidae > Paralithodes > Paralithodes platypus. Next base: position 56,927,993 of record CM064509.1, on the reverse strand, counting down.
ATGGGAGTCTGCAGAAAGCCGATTGGCCTAAGCAAGGCAGATCCCTGTCCCACACATATAACGTGGATGCACTTTATGTTAACAAAGTTGTGATTTGCGTAATTCCACGGGATCGCTTTTAAGGCTCGGTACTTCCATATAGTAGTTTATATCGTATTCTAAAGATATAAGTGAATTATTGGGTTGGTATATGTATGCAAATACATATACCAAACACTATATATTTAATAAATGTCTAAGAAATGTTACCTTTCAAAGTAATAATAGCCTACACTATGCATTCACCTTCCAACTCCATCCCCGCGCATATTACCCAGCAAGGCTCAAGGCGGCAACTTACTCCAAGCATCAATCAAATGATCCATCAATTAAACATATTGACCATTTGTAGTACGTATTAATATGGAACAGAAAACAAATATTTACCATAAGTTGGGGTTGATAATACAAAGGCAATAATTTTAACATTTACAAAGTATCGCGATCTTCTTATGCCAACAATACGTGTTCTATTATCTCGTGTAAGATATCAACCAGAATCCCCAAATTGTTACTTTATATTATTTGCGTTCTAAGCTGTACAGTTAGGTAGTATTGATCTAAACTTTCTTTAACGAACGCTTACAAGCTTTTTTTGAATACAATTATCTAAGCCGATACATGCATAAAACATCTTTAACAGGTGTGATAAAACATATAAATGTGTCAGAATCTATATAATTCTATAATTTATGCATTGTGGAGAATCTAGAAATTCCAACTTCCACTCTCTCATAACTTAACAAATACTAGAACGATCGACTGATATTTCTAGGAGATGGGGAAAATTAAACAGTAAATTAATGTGGGAATTAGTAGCCCGTTTCATACAGATCTACTCTATTTATAACACGATAAGGGTCACCATTCCTAATATCGTCACAATCAACAAGAAATAGTAACACAAAATTCTTACAAATGAGCACAAACAAATACCATGATAAATACATAAATACATACATACATACATACATACATACATACATACATACATACATACATACATACATACATACAAAACAAATAATAATAATAATAATAATAATAATAATAATAATAATAATAATAATAATAATAATAATAATAAAAATAATAACAAATAATGACAAAAAACAAATTAAGCAGAGGAGGTCATCGAGTTCATCCCAAAGCTAGCTAGAGCAAGTGAAATCCTTGCAGAAATTATATAGCCTTCTTTGCCGTCATTACTAAATATTCTTTGGACTGGGACCGACTTTTATGGCTAGTGGCCTTGAAAACTATACACTACCCTCCGAGCTCTGTCAAATCTGCACACATCCATCACACCACTTTCACTCTCGGGGGGTAAATGTATGCTCAGGGGGTTTAAGGGGGGAATGGGCCGGTTTTCTGGACCACTTTCTCCCTCATGTTTAGCCCCATTAGTTTTCAGATGTTAAGATGTTTGCCCCATTAGTTAGTCGATTTTAAGACCTTTCGCCCCATTTCTTCGTCAATATTTAGACCTTTCATGCTGTTTAGGTGTCGATTTTTTCTCTGGCGAACGATAGTGAGCTTGTAATGTTGTAAGAACCAGCCTTCGGCCGGGACATTTTTCTATCGAATAATTTACAAATTAATCTAGATGGGGGATCTAATGGATGTTTTTTTTGGTTTTTTAAGTTTGATGGAGGTCTAGGGAGGAAACTAGACAAATAATGAATACATGCAAAAATCGCCCAAAAAGTGAACCATCCCCCCTTAAATTGGCCTCGCCGTCTACGTTACATTTACGTTACTTACTTAAAATGACAAAGGGGGATACAGCTAAAATATATACTGTACAGCGTGTGTGTGTGTGTGTGTGTGTGTGTGTGTGTGTGTGTGTGTGTGTGTGTGTGTGTGTGCCTATCTATGTATCTCTATACTGTATATATTTTGTTTTATGCGTAGGGAGACAATAGGCAGCACTGTCTGTATCAAATACCCCCCCCCCCACCCCCACCTTCCTTCCCCCAAATTCAAAAAGTGACAGAGCCAAATGCAAGGTACCGGTACGTTAGGGTCAAAATGTCTAGAGCCATGGAGCTAGAAGCGGTTTAAGTCATAGGATAAGGGAAAGATAGATTGCTGGAGAGAGATATACATACATCAAAACCTGTACTCACCATTTCAGCTGCTACAGGATTCACGCAACTAGTGCCACCCACCTGAAATAGAAGAATAGAATAAGATATATGCCAGAAAAATGATAATACAAATAAAAAAAAATAAAAAATAAAATAATAATAATAATAATAATAATAATAATAATAATAATTATTATTATTAATATTAATAATAAAATAAGAAAGACAAAATAACGTCTCTCTCTCTCTCGTACACTACATATTTCATTTTCTGTTGTTTGATATCACGGTAGAGAAGGACAAACTGCCATTCTTTATAGGTTTTTCATCTGGCAAACTCTTTACCATTATCAGTAGATTGAACAAACTAAGGCACCATTTCATGCTCCTTACAACATGCAAAACCTTTAAAGAATGTATTTTTTTTTGTCGGGACCATGAGATCAAGTAAGATATATATATTTAAACCATTGTTCGAAAACTAGCCAATAATATATATATATATATATATATATATATATATATATATATATATATATATACACTGTATATATAAACCTAGGACTAATACTGGATATTGGCCACACCCTCCAAGCCACCGTTACACACCCCTACGATCCTAATCACACGAACCATTCACAGGACAATACAGGAATGATACGATGATATAAACTCCAAATAGAAATTTATATGAAAGATAACTGAATAGGAACGATCAAATAATCGTCACAGGAATACATTTAACGCATCACACAATTCAACATCAGCAGTAGTCAGTTAGTGCGATATATTTACCATCGCCAACATTGATATACACAAAATAAATACCACCTAGAGAGTTATCTGGGTTAAAGTAATTTTTGTACAGTATATAATTCAAAACTATCACGTATTATTTATTGTACTATAAACCTATGATTATAATGATCATTAATTTTCCTTGTATTATTAGTATTTATATTATCTATACTTGTTTTACTATTATTATTATTATTATTGTTATTATTATTATTATTATGTATATTATAAATATTACTTGCATTAGTATTATTAGTATTATACTCTCAAACACACTTAAATAAATATCCGGGCTTGGGTAAAATCTCGTGAATAAATCTGATAAATCTGTCAAATATCTTGCTGGAAATGTACACTTCGAAGAAATATGGATCGCTAGCAGACAAAGAGGCAGACTCGTAACTTTCCAATAAATGGTTCTCGTAAGTTATAGAGTCAAGGGCGAAAGATTATGCTCTTGTCAGTCGAGATGAGTGACTGACATATATACTGGATTATATATTCTGATATGCATACACGACAGCATCCACGCACACACATACGTACACAGATCGACAGACATATAGCACATACACGCGAGTCGCACATATTTGCTCATACCCAAGGGAAATATTAAGTCAAGACTTGCCTTGATAGACCTTTACCGCCCTCAAACAATTATACAATAGCGAGTGAGTGTGTGAGTGTGTGTGTGTGTGTGTGTGTGTGTGTGTGTGTGTGTGGGTGTGTGTGTGCCTCTGTGAGTGTGTGTGTGTGTGTGTGTGTGTGTGTGTGTGTGTGTTAGAGAGAGAGAGAGAGAGAGAGAGATAAGAGTGAGAGTGTGCGTTTGTGTGTGGGTGAGAGAGAGAGAAAGGCTAAAAATAAAAGAAATCGAATACGCAAGAGAGAACAATAAGAGAAAGCTATTTAATTTCCCAAGCCACTTTTCCTTTCCCTGGCAGATGACCACCCTCAAAAACTGGTAAACAATAAATTTGCAGATAGTCGTTCTCTCTCTCTCTCTCTCTCTCTCTCTTTACTTTTCTCTCTCTCTCTTTACTTTTCTCTCTCTCTCTCTTTATTCTCTCTCTCTCTTTATTCTCTCTCTCTCTTTATTCTCTCTCTCTCTCTCTCTCTCTCTCTCTCTCTCTCTCTCTCTCTCTCTCTCTCTCTCTCTCTCTCTCTCGTCCTCTCTCTCTCTCTCTCTCTCTCTCTCTCTCTCTCTCTCTCTCTCTCTCTCTCTCTCTCTCTCTCTCTCTCTCTCTCTCTCTCTCTCTCTCTCTCCTTCTTTGCTTGGGGTTCCGCTATCTCTATTAGAATTAAGACTTGACCACCTCGCTAGGATGGAAAGGTCTGTGTACCTATGTAAATCTCTCTCTCTCTCTTTTAGCCCTAATAATATAAAGAGTATCATGGTATACTGAAAGGGTTAACTAATACAATACGATAATGTTAATCCAATCATATACGGACAGACATTAGAAGATTGTATTCAGCTTAGGAACGATCTCAAGGAATCAAGTGGGTATAATCTATCTCAACTAAACCTTTGACACCCGCAAGTCCTTCCTTTCTATTCAGCCAAGGAAGGACCTCAAGGAATCAAGTGGGCCAAATCTATCTCTCCTAAGCTTCTAACTCCCACAGGTCCTTCGAAAGCCACATACAATCGTTCAATGCTAGCCAAAAGAAAGGTAAAAGATGACAAAGGGGGCAAACCCGTAATATAATGAGCTCCCGAATGACCAATTGAACGGACGATTGAAATGATTACACAACAACAAGGTCGACAGGGGCAAGATGAAGGAGATAAATAACAAACACACATACATACACACACAGACAGAGACACTAGATAAATAGATAGATAGAGAGAGAGAAATGGAAAAAGAGGATAGATATAGATAGAGATATACAAACAGACAGATAGATAGATAGACAGACAGATAGATAGATAGGCTAGGTAAATATATAAATAAATATTGTGACGGAGGGAGAAACAGGCAAATATACACACAGATAGTCAGACTGACTTGAGATAAACAGACCGAGGTAGGTACACACACACACACACACTCTCTCTCTCTCTCGACACACACACACAACGAGACCGAGAGAATACATCAGGGAAAACAATAGATCGAGAAAAACGAGATCACGAGACAATATCGAGAGAGGCCGATATCACGAAGGACCAAGAGAGAAGTGAGAGTTAAACATAAAACAGCGGAAACAACACAAGGCCTACCCCAAAGAAAGGTTATCCCCAATCTAAACCACAACCATGCATAACTCCTGGAATCCATTAAGCAAAGACAAGACAAAAGTGTAAGAAGGGACAATGTGCTGCGACAGGTGAAAGTTTGGGGGGAGAAGAACAGGGAGGCATTCCAGTCACACTCGGTTACCCCCACGGATTTTTATGTGAAGAATAATACTACCCTTTTAGGAAGATGAAGTTGATGGCGGTTACACTTTCCAGTTTAGGAAGTTGATGAAGGTTACACTGTACATTTTGAGGTGTACACAAATTTAACACCGAGCATATTGTTTATTTTCTATTATTTTAGTATATACCGGTACTATTTTTGTGTTTAATTCTTCATTTAATTCAATAGTACTGTATGCGGCTTTGGTGCACGAAAAAATAAATTGTGACACCACACATATCTAAGTTTATAGATGCATTCATTACACATTGAACAAGTAATACCCCTAAAAGAAAATATTTTGGATAGCAAATAGAATTTCGATTTTATCTGGCCAAAACCCTAATGCAGCTAGGCCCCAACCTCTCATAACTCAGCAAACCAGTCGCTATTTCTACCATCTGGGAAGGGGCAACCAGTAAATATGTGTAGACATTTACAACCCGTATGTGCCAGCCCTCCCTCAGTTACAAGATTACATGTCAAAATGTCTAGACTCGTCATGATTAATATACTTCAGCCGGAAAACAAATTATTAACACATGAACAACATTTATATATTCAATGATAGTTGAGGGAAAAAAAGCTAAATTATCACACACACACACACACACAGTTAAGGAGGTAGGACAACTTTTGAGTGTGACTTTACTCGATGAGTAACAATTATACCTTTCGGTATCAGTCCTCATTGTCACGGACAAAATAATACATAATTATAATTATGTTGTAACCATTGTATATATTTGTAAATTTGATTATGACAACACATTTTTTGAATTGAAATGCTTTGAATTGAAATTGATTGCATTGAAATTGATTGAATTGATGAGCTTCCAGATAGAGGGGTCCGGATACTCCCAAGACGCCATAAGTTACAGCGAGGCGAGAGGCGTAACAAACCAATGTAGTAAAAGCTGATTCCCTGCCTGCCCACGACATCATAACTTCCTCACACTCGGAAAAACTAGACGAGCTTAAGGGGGGATGGGCCAGTTTTCTGGACCACTTTCTCCCTCATGTTTAGCCCCATTAGTTTTCAGAGGTTAAGATGTTTGCCCCATTAGTTAGTCGATTTTAAGACCTTTCGCCCCATTTCTTCGTCAATATTTAAACCTTTCGTGCTATTTAGGTGTCGATTTTTTCCCTGGCGAACGATAGTGAGCCTGTAATGTTGGAAGAACCGGCCTGCGGCCGGGACATTTTTCTACCGAAAAATGTACAAATTAATCTAGAAGGGGGATCTAATGGATGTTTTTTGTTAATTTGATGGAGGTCTAGGGAGGAAACTAGAAAAATAAAGAATACATGCAAAAATCGCCCAAAAAGTGAGATATAATACCCAGATAGGATTTGTGTTTTAGCATGACTGGTGTTAGACTTACGATGTCGGCAGTTAACCCATTACTTGGTTGATAATAATTCAGGTGTCGATTTTTTTTTCTTGACGAGCGATAGCGAGCCTGTAACTTTGAGGAAATCAAGGCCGGTACATTTCTCTATCGAAAAATGTGCAAATTTAGCTTGAAGAGGGTATGGGTGGCCACATTTGTTTTAGCTTGTAGGAAGTCTAAGAGGGCATTTTTGCTAGCCTAGGGGACAAAGTAAAATACATTGGTCGAAAATGGCAAAAGCAAGCAAAATCCGCAATAACAATTAAACACAATATCCTAATAACTCCCCTACCCCCAAGAGGTCGGATAAGATAGTGTTAAGTCCTGGTTAACCCTTTCCTTCCCCTAGCTGTCATACCTTTCATCCCGGACCTAGCTAACCTTTCTCTTTATAAACCCTTTCTCTTTATAAACCCTTTCTCTCCTTAAATCCTCCTCAATCCTCCCCCTCCCTTCCCCTCACTTCTATATACAATCCCCACTCCTCCCCACTACCAAATCCCCTCCCCCTCTCCCCCCACTCCCACATCCAATTCCCCCCTGCCCCCCACTCCCATATCCGAGCCCCCCTTCCTCCTCCCCACTACCACAACCCCTCCCCCCACTCCACATCCAATTCCCCCTACCCCCCATTCCCATATCCGAGCCCCCCTACCTCCTCCCCACTACCACATCCCCCCTACCCCCACCCCCACATCCAATTCCCCACTCCTCCCCACTACCACATCCCCTCTCCCCACTCTCACATCCAATTCCCCCCTACCCCCACATCCAATTCCCCACTACCACATCCCCTCTCCCCACCCCCACATCCCATTCCCCCCTCCTCCCCACTTCCACATCCCCTCTCCCCACTCTCACATCCAATTCCCCCCTACCCCCACCCCCACATCCAATTCCCCACTACCACATCCCCTCTCCCCACCCCCACATCCAATTCCCCACTACCACATCCCCTCTCCCCACCCCCACAACCCAATCCCCCCCCCCCCCCACTACCACATCCCCTCTCCCCACTCCCACATCCAATTCCCCCCTACCCCCCACTCCCATATCCGAGCACCCCTTCTAACTCTTCGTAATGTTGTACAGCTGCCCTAGTACTACTGTTGTACGGTCGCGCTAATAAGTCATATCTCAGCTGTCATTACGTTTGGCTTGCTCTGTGCTGTATTGATGTCTGTCAGATGTTCAATAGGGTGGGTAACTGTAGGAACATATTTGTATATTTCACTCAATATGAAGAAATGAAGGGTAGATAATGCTGAGACCAATTATTAGTCAAAACATACTTAATGCCTAGACATCACTTATTAGCGCGACTGTACCTGTTGATAACAAAGTATGGCAACTACTGCCAGTTAATAACGAAATAAGAAAAGTCACAGTTGATAATGAAGGATCACAGCCAGTTGATAATTAAGGATCACAACCAGTTGATAATGAAGGATCACAGCCAGTTGATAATGAAGGATCACAGCCAGTTGATAATGAAGGATCACAACCAGTTGATAATGAAGGATCACAGCCAGTTGATAATGAAGGATCACAGCCAGTTGATAATGAAGGATCACAGCCAGTTGATAATGAAGGATCACAGCCAGTTGATAATGAAGGATCACAGCCAGTTGATAGCAAATCTGCATGCCTACTATCAGTTGATAATGATATAGTGTTTATCCCAATTGATAAAGGAGTATTGGTAAGTAACTGGTAAGTTGATAAAGTACTTTGACCATTTGATAACTAAATTGACAACTATGCCAAAGGATGTTGTGGTCTGTTGGCATGGAGTTCATAATTGCATTGCTACGTCCTGGTGTGCCAATTTTGAGGCAACAGGGGCATACGAAATGAGAGACAGAGGTAGTTTAACAGGTCATTCTAGCCCAGAGCATGGCTTGTGAGGGTCCAGGTGATGTCTTTATGAGTCCTGTGAGGGGAAAAGTCACTTTCTATGGCACTTCTCATTCTCTAGTTGTTCAGTAGAGTATTTGTTCAGTATACATAAAGGCTTTAGACGTGTTGTTCCGGAGGCATTCATATATACTCTCCCGCATCTCTGCATGCCTGCCTACCTCCCTCTATCTATCTTACTCTCTCACTATCTCAAATACACACACACACACACACATTCTCTCCGCAGGTAGGCTATAAGGAAGGCACAGGGTGGTTCTTGACAGGTGAGAATTGGGTCAACAGGCTCTTTGTTTGGTCAAGATTCACGGAAGAAAGGAAGTGTGGCATTCCTTACGTATCCGATTAACCCTTTCACTTCCACGAAAGGCCGTTTCACAGTTTTATAGACTTGTCTAATCATATAACTTTTTGCTTATAGGGTTGACATATACAATAAGTAAATCATAAACAAATATAACAATAATTAAGATCCTCTTCTGATTTCAAATACACTTTATAGAAAAGAGGCATATGACACCTGTTGGCCATAGGGTTGAAGAAGGAAAGGACAGGAAAGGAAGGAGGGAAGGAATACAGGTGGGAAGGGAGGGAGGGAAAAGATAAAGAAAGGAATGGAAATAAGGAAATAATCAAGAAATTAGGGAAGGAAGGGATAAAAGAGGAAGGGAAGAAAGAAAGGAAGGAATATAGGACATGAGAGAGAAAGAGATGCAAGTGATAAAGGAAGGGAGGGAAAGAGGGAATAACAGAGGGATGGGTGGATGGATGAAGGGAGGGAAGAAAGCAAGGGAATGAGGAAGCAAGATATGGAAGGAAAAGGAGGAAGGGTGGGATATATAGAATACAGGAGAAGGAGGGAGGGAGGAGGGAAGTAATAAAGTAAGGAAGGGATAGAGAGAGGGAAAGATAAAAGACAGGAAATGATAGAAGGAATAAAGGAAGGGATGGCGAGAGGGAAAGAACAAAGGATGGAAGGAATACAGGAAGGAAGGGATATAGAGAGGGAAAGAACAAGGAGAAGGAGGGAAGGAATAGAGGAAGGAAGGGTGAAAGGGGGATAAACAAAGAAAGGAAAGGATGGAAGGAATAAAGTAAGGGAGTAAGAGGGAAAGAACAAAGACAGGAAAGGATGGACGGGATAAAGGAAGGAAGGGAGGGAGAGATGGAGAGAGGGAAAGAATACAAGAATGAAGGAAGGGATAGAGAGGAAGAACGAATAGAGGAAAAGAGGGAAGGAATAAAGGAAGGAAGGACGGAGAGGGGAAGAAAGAACAAGGCGAAGGAGGAGAGGAATAAAGGAAGGAAGGATGGAGAGAGGGGAAGAAAGAACAAAGAGAAGGAAGGAAGGAATAAAGAAAGGAAGGACGGAGAGAGGGGAAGCAAGAATAAGGAGAAGGAGGGAAGGAATAGAGGAAAGAATGGATGGAGAGAGGGAAAACATAAGGATAGAAGGAATATAGGAAGGAATAGAGAGAGGGAAAAAACAAGAAGAATGAGGGAAGAAATAAAACAAGGGAAGGATGAAGAAAAGGAAAAAACAAAGGAAAGTAGGAAGGCAGGAAAAGGACAAAAAAAAAGGGTGGTCATCAAGTAGAAAGAATAGGGGGCCGTGTGACGCTTTTATTACCCCAGGCCTTGTGTTTTATTCCAGGGGTCACAGTGATCACGGGGGAGATTATATAGACCCTGGGGGAGGGGGGGGGGGCAGATAGTGTTACGCTCACGGAGGAGAAGGTGGTGGTGGTAAAAAAAAAAGAAAGTGTTTGGCTAGATTTCCAGAGAGAGAGGGGGGGGGGGGGGGGAAGAGGACATTAATACTCTCTCTCTCTCTCTCTCTCTCTCTCTCATTGGAAAGAGGACATTAATTATCTAGGTCTTCCATTCTCTCTCTCTCTCTCTCTCTCTCTATCTCATTTGAAAGAGGACATTAATTCTCTAGGTCTTCCATTCTCTCTCTCTCTCATTGGAAAGAGGACATTAATTATCTAGGTCTTCCACACACACACACTCTCTCTCTCTCTCTCATTGGAAAGAGGACATTAATTATCTAGGTCTTCCATTCTCTCTCTCTCTCTCTCATTGGAAAGAGGACATAAATTATCTAGGTCTTCCATTCTCTCTCTCTCTCTCTCTCCCTCTCTCTCTCATTGGAAAGAGGAAATTAATTCTCTAGTTCTTCCATTCTCTCTATCTCTCATTGCCTTATTTTGTTTCCACCTGGCATAGCTATTACTTACTTTCTTTTCAACTCTTTAGCTGATAATTATATATTGTGTATATATATATATATATATATATATATATATATATGAGAGAGAGAGAAACACACACACTGAAGGATAAGCCTACAGCACTCCCCCTGTTAATTATATCGTCCCAGCACTACACATTACACACGCGAGATGGCCAGATACTCCGGCACCTTCACCCGTTCACGACCATCACGTCTTTTTACCTTTTATTTTGGCTAAAAGAAAACTATTTCAACAGCACTGGAACAACCAGCAGAGACCATTACCCATCCCCTTGCTCAAAGGAAACGTAATGAGATGAGAATAGTGAGATGGATGTGTGGGGCCATACTGCAGGAGAAAATAACAAATGATGAGCGGAGGAGACGTTTAGGTATAAAGAGTATTAGCAAGGAGATGCGTACAAGTAGACTGGGATGGTATGGGCATGTGGAGAGAATGGATGAACACAATTGGGTGAAAAGATGCAGGTCTGTGATTGTGGAGGGAGCTGCACCAAGGGGTGGACCGAGGAAGACCTGGGATCGGACTATACGTGAAGCAGCCCTTAACAGGGTTGCCTGGAACGCCGCCATTAGGACAAGAGACTGAAACTGCACGTATGTGTGGAGAACTCAGTCTTAAAATATTATGTATGTATGTATGTATGTATAGACTACAGGGACAGATAATGCATAGTTGGGGTACGACTTTCACCCTTATGTACTATACCATTATTCACCATTATCTACAGTCATCTCACCATTATTCACTGTCTCATTTTCCTTGTATAGCAGTGTAATGGATCGGCGGGTATTGATTGTGTAGTGCATATTAATTGGTGTTAAGGGGGGATGGGCGTATTGCTGCTAAGGGGGGATGGGCGTATTTATTGGCTCATTTATCTATCCTTTTTTTTTTTTTTTTTTTTTTTTTTTTTTTTTTTCCTTCTTAGGCCTCCATCAAGCTTACAAAAACACCCCCAAGACCCTCCTTCAAGATAAATGTGTACATTTTTTGATAGACATATTTTCTTTTAAATTACAGGCTCGCTATCGCTCGCCAGGAAAAAATCGACACCTAAATGACACGAAAAGTCTTAATATTGACAGATATTGGGCGAAAGGTCTTAAAATCGCCAAACTACTGGGCTGAACGTCTTAAATCTATATTTTATTAATTTCACCACAACACCATACACCCACCATCTCCCCCATAAACCGGTTTCTCTGGAGTTGCCATAATTCATCGGTCCCCATACACGCCCCCCCCCCCCCTCTCATACCACTGAACCTGAACAACCCTATCTTAGCCGCTGGTGGTCTATATTTTAACCCACTTTGTTTCACCCGATTGGTTTGGAGATTTTAAGACGTTTCACCTCATTACAGTACTTAGGCGGATATATGACGCTGCACCATAAAATAAATAACATCACCCGTACTGAAAGGGTTAAACTCATTATCGCGTACGGTTGCTTGCCGGTACCGATACCTTTACTGATGATTAATAGTTTAGGAATATTAATTAAAGTTAAAGCTGCCATTCTCTCCACTATAAATACTAGATAAACTAGAGGGGTAGGCTACTCAGTGGAACGCACGCCTCCGCCTACATTGGTTGCTTCTTTACCATTAATAGCATAAACCTAAATTTTCTTCTGGTTCGGCGTTCTAAGTTCCATGATCCGGATCGCCTCAAACTGAACCACTTCTTTCTTGGAGCATATCCTATCTGCCCACCAAATTTCGTGAAAATCTCCGGATCGCCTCCTAAATAGAATCACTTCTTCCTTGGCGCATATCCTATTAGCCCGCCAAATTTCGTGAACACCAGTTCATAAGTTTGTGCGATATCGTGTTTACAGACAAACAGACAAACAAACGGAGGCGAAAACATAACCTCCATCCAACTTTGTTGGCGGAAGTAATGAGAGTAAATACATTCTATCAATTGCTTACTGTCTCACATGCGTCGCTGTGAAACTAATTTTGTGATATTGATTGCACTGTGTAAATTAGCTAAGGCTTAAAAAGTTTACACAAGTATGAAAATGATCCATATATTGAAACATTACATTTTATTTAATATTTGTATGTAATTATGATATACTGAATATGAGAAATGCATAAATGATATAGGTCTTGTCAACCAAACTGACAATACTGAGTGAATGCCGACTTATTGACTATTTATGTACAATCATGCCTTTCTAAGTGTTATCATGGCTATCAGCAGGCGGCACTACTCGGGGTTAATAAAGTATTTATAGGAGTCAGAGGGCTATGCAAAATCGTCTAACGTTGGCCAGCATAAACCAGAAGAGGTAAATGGATGCTATTACTCACCCATGCCCACATACCCCTCTCAACCACCCGGCACGATAATAGAATCTCCCCTACAATCTAATCAGCTGGCAGATCTTGAGGCAGAGTGGATGTCGACTCATTAATTCCCAGGTACGGCGCTGCGGCACATTAGAATTAAGGTAATCCAGGCGGTATCTTTAATGGGATCTCTGGTTTCCTGCTACCTTTAAATCCACACGGTGGTGGTTGTTGTTGTTGTTGGGGGGGGGGGTGGGGGGGGGGTAATTAGTGGTGAGGTAGAGGGGTGGTGAGTGCGTTAGTGGGGGAGTAGAGGGAGTGGGGTAGAGTGGCGGGGGAGTTAGTGGTGGGCTAGAGGGGGTGAGGTGGAGGGTGGGTTAGTGTTGGGGTACAGGGGGTGGAGGGGGCGTTAGAGTAGAAGGGGTGGAGTGGGGTGGAAGCAGAATGGTGGTGGAATAGATGAATAGTGGTCAGACTGACAAACGAGACTATTCAAACCCAGTAGTTACATAGTCTCTTCATGTTAGTTACTATTATTAAAGATGGCAAGTTAAAGTTATGCTTCATAGTTCGCATTATGTCTCCTGGAAGTGATAAAGTGACCAAAACAATACAATTTTCGTGTAAAGTTGACTGACTTTTGATTTATATTTACTCCCGTGTAAAAACAAAAAAATCCTAGTTTGTTTCAATGTGCATGAAAGAAACAAAAGGCAAAGCTGCCTGTAACAAGGTGAAGGAGTGATAGAGAGCCATATTCATGACACGTTAGAATTAATATGCCTAGCCACACGGAGTTTGAAGCAGTTTAAATCATAGGATAAAGGAAAGATTGATTAAGGAAGAGAGTTACAAAGCTTACTTATTGAGTAGAAGAAAGACTGGGAAAATTGGTTCACTCTTGGGTTAGAGAGATAAACAGAATAGGGGTGATAGTGTGCTGAAAGGCGGGTGTCCCGCGTGGACTGATAGGGAGGCGAGGTGGAGGGGTACTGAGGGTGGAGTGCAGTGGAGGTGGAGTAATGGGATGTGGAGGTAACGTGTGGAGTAGTGGATGGATCAAATGGGAACGGAGAGATGGGGATATTTATGTGGTTGGTTTCTTAATATATGGGGGGTCTCTCTCTCTCTCCCATTAATAAGCGCGCGCGCGCACACACACACACACACGCACACGCACACGCACACACAAACACACTTCGGTCGTCCGATGAGTCGTTGATAACACACATTAATTACCCAAGTACTCAGACAGGCAATTATCTCCACATTATTAGTTTTATCAGGCTAACTATCTGCTGTACAGAGATTACCTGTACACAGAAGGTAATTAATTAACTCACTCGGTCTCCCTCCCACAGCATAGGATATACTATATATATATATATATATATATACATTAGCTATCGTATGGTTTATTATATAAAGAAATTAGAATAACTAAAATTAAAAAGGCGATTCCAATACACACATTGAGAAAGTGTATATATAATAATAATTGTCGAATAATTGTCGAAATATTTAAGGAAAAGTACCGTATAAGCAAAGGTCTATCCTCTGCCGGATTACAATATTGTAGGGGAGATTAAATTGATCTGTAAGGAGAGTTGAATTATGAAGCAATATACTGTACATGTAAGTTATGCTATGGTGGAAATATAACTATTAAAGATAAACATCACGTGATATAATAATGGGAATTAAAGACTATAGAGCGTTATTATACCAGTTAAAATATAATATCGAATTGTCCAATCATAACAAGAGAGAGAGAGAGAGAGAGAGAGAGAGAGAGAGAGAGAGAGGCAGGAGAGAGAGAGTGAGAGAGAGGCAGGAGAGAGAGAGAGAGAGAGAGAGAGAGAGAGAAGAGAGAGAGAGAGAGAGAGAGAGAGAGCGAGAGAGAGAGAGAGTAGCTATCACATCCCCTAACACTATCTGGTCCGACGTCTTGTGGGATATTATATTTCATGTTCTTATTATTGAGGATTTTGTTTGTCAGTTTCGAGCAAAGTATTTGTGTTTGTCCCCTAGGCTAACAAAAACGCTTTTCCTTAAAAAAAGAAGAAAGGGGACCATTTAGATCTCCTTCAAGCTATAGTTACATATATATCTGTGCAACTCTCCAACCCAAGAGTGAAACGCTATTCTCAGACTTTCTGCTATTCAACTGCTGAGCTCTGGAACTCTCTCCCAGAATCAGTCTTTCCCTCTTCCTATGACTTAAATTGCTTCAAACTCCGTGTGTCCAGGCATTTTAGCTTGAACGTCCCTTGATTTCGGCCCTGTCACTTTTTGAAATCTGGGGGAGGCACTCGCTGCAAGCAGTTATGCCTTTTGTCTCCCTCATTCACATAAAAAATAAAAATAAAAAATAAAACATCCCGACCGAAGGCCGATTTCTTCTAAGTTAAAGGCTCAATATCGCTCGCCCAAAATGCACATTTGAGTTTGGTAGGGAGGGGTTAGTGGACTTTATCCTTACCCTCTGCTGCACCCCCCCCCCCCCCCCCCTCCCCCCTGACACCCTGGATTGGACATCACCTTACATTAGTGATGGAGTCCCTTTCCTACTACCTGGCATGGGGGTAGGGGTTAGGGACATCGGCCTTCCATGTCCCTCTTTCACCCCATAGTTAGGATTGTCACCATTATGTCTAGAACATACTGTATATCTACTATGTACACATTATGTATAGGTTATGTACTACCTTACATGTGGAGAGAAAAAGGAGTGTGTGTGTGTGTGTGGGGAGGGGGGGACTTCATTCACCCCACCCATCCCCCTTCACACAGACACACAGACATAAACTCACACACACACACGTATACACAAAACTCACTCACACACACAATCTTGTTTTTTCTCTCTCTCTCACACACACACACACACACACACACACACACACACACACACACACACACACACACACACACACACACACACACACACACACACACACAGCCCGTAGCCTAGTAGATAGAGCTCTCGTCTCACACACGAGGGGTCGGGGGTTCAATCCCCGGCCGGGCGGAGACAAATTGGGATTGTCTCCTTTCATGTGTTAGCCTCAGTTCACCTAGCTGTAAATAGGTACCTGGAATAAGTGGACGACGTTGTGACGTCCCATCTGGGGTTGGCAAAAATGGTACAAGGCGAGATGGGTATAATATGGTTCACCTAAGCTGATGGCTACCTAAGCCTTCGGGCGAGACGGTACCGTCTATAGTGAGAATGGTACCATACAGATCCACCCTAAGCCTTCGTTTCCGATGTCGCCAATTGGCTAAAAATACAGACTACACACACATCCACAGCCATTCCAACGATACATATAACACCTACACATATAGGAGGCGGGAAATAACGAGCATGCTCACTCCCGCAATACAACTAGAGTAAGTACAACTAGAGTAAGCGCGCGCGCGCGCGCACACACACACACACACACGCACACGCACACGCACGCACACGCACACACACACACACACACACAAAGGAAAGTAAACTCGATGTGGAGGTGAAGAATGTTATTCGGAGAAATGATAAATTGCTTCGTGACACAGTGGACAAAAACAAATCAGTGATAATATTTGGCCACACAGAAAAAGATATAAAATCGAGGATAGAAAGGGACAGAGGTGAGCTAAATTGTATAAGGAACACAATGAAGCATTTACTTGAAGAGGATGGTCCGGAAATTGAGATAATGGAATATAGAAGAATTGGTAAGTACGAAAAGGGAAAGAACAGACCAATTAAAATTACGCTAATGAATAGTCAGATGGCGGAAACCATACTTAAAAATGGTCCAAAGTTAAATGATGTAGAAGCTTTTAAGTCTATTAAAGTGAGAAGAGACCTTTCTAAAGAGGATAGAGAACTACTGAAAGCTAAGTTTGAAGAAGCAAATAAAAGAAATGATGAACGAACTGAGGAAGAGAAGGAATCTTTTTTCTTCCGGGTCGTAGGTCTGCAAATACGGAAATGGTACATACAAAAAGACAAACCATCCCAGGAGCAAACGGGGGAAGAGGAGGTGTAACTGGGTTGACAGGGAATTAATTTTTACATGTAATTTACACCAATGTAGATGGGTTATTATCAAAAATTCTTGAAATAAAAGATGTTATTAATATAAACAAGCCACATGTTCTATGTTTAACAGAAACCAAATTAAATTCTCAAATAAGAAATGAAATACTCTCAGGTGAAAATAATAATGTATGGAGGAGGGATAGAGTTGGGAGAATGGGAGGAGGGGTCTTGATATTCACAAGGAGGGAGCTTAAGGTAAAGGAGTTGCAGATGAAAGAGGTGGGTTCTGCTTCAGAAATAGTAGCAATAGAAATAGTGAGAGGTAACGAAGGAATTATAATAGTAAATGTGTATGTGCCGCCACGAACTGCAGCCTGGACCAGTGAGGAACACGAAGCAATGCTGAATGAAACTTTAATAAATCTGGAGTATATTTTCAAGGAGGCAGAAGATAGGAACAAAAGTATTATTTTTACCGGAGACTTCAACAGTGGGAATATTGATTGGTCAACTTTAGAGTGTCCTGAGAGAGAGAACAGTTGGGGATGTAGACTACTAGAGTTGATGACAACATACCTGTTGCATCAACACATAGAAGAGCCAACAAGGGTGAGAGGGAGTGATACTCCTTCATTATTAGATCTGGGTTTTACGAGATGTGCCAATGAGATATTTGAGGTAAGTTATAAACCACCAGTAGGTAAAAGTGATCATGTCGTATTAGACTTTAATTTGATATTGAAGTATGACTTATTACCAAGTAAAGAGGAGTTCAAGAAAGACCGGCTGGATTATCCTAGAGGAAGATACAACAAATTGCGAGAGTTTTCCCAAAACATTAATTGGGAGGATAAAGTATTGAATAAATATGATATTAATGAGCAATACGAAGCCTTCTGTGACATATGCAAACAAGGTGCTGACAAATACATACCAATAGCCAAGGATTTTCCTAAAACAAAGAATGATTGGTTTTGGTGCTAGATGTTATAAAGCTAAAGTTGAACGTGATAGGTTATGGAAACGCTATAGAAGACACAAGAGTGATCAATCTTACGAGAGGTATAAACTAGCAAGAAATAACTACACCAAAGTGAGGAGACAGGAGGAGAAGGATTTTGAGAGAGGGATGGTTATGAAGAGCAAAGATGATCCCAACATATTATATGGATTCATAAATAAGAGAACTAAAGTGAAGGAAAAGATCCAAAGGATCGTTCACAATGGAGAAATATTTGAGAAGGAGGAAAAAATGAGTGAGGTTTTTAATGCAAAATTTCGATCGGTGTTTGTTCAAGAAAATAATGATGGTGATGATGCTTATAAGAATCCAATACAGAGACCAGTCATGCCCATGAAAGATATTATTATAAAAAGGGATGAAGTAAGGGACTGCATGTTAGACCTAAATAAAAGAAAGGCTATGGGGCCGGATCAGATTTCTGGGTGGATGTTGAGTGAATGTGAAGAGGAACTAAGCTTTCCCATAACAGAGATTTTTAAAAAATCTTTGTCCCAAGGCAAGCTACCCGAGGTGTGGCAGGCTGCTGATATTGTACCGATATACAAAAAAGGACCGAAAGAAGATGCAAATAACTACAGACCCAACTACAGACCCGTGTCTTTGACTAGTGTTGTAGTAAAACTGCTTGAGAAATTGATCAGGAAATTTTGGATTTGTCACCTCGAGGAGAACCATTTACTATCGGATTGTCAGTTTGGTTTTAGGTCGAATAGGTCATGTGTGTCAAATTTGCTGAGCTTCTATGATAGAGTGATTGAAATTATGCAAGAACGAGACGGATGGGCAGATTGTGTATTTTTAGATTTCAAAAAAGCTTTTGATAAAGTACCCCATAAAAGGCTTCTATATAAACGTGAAATGTGTGGAGGAATCACCGGTGGACTCTTAAAATGGATGAAGGATTTCTTAACCGGGAGGAAAATGAGAACCATCATAAGAGGGAAATATTCATCATGGAGTGATGTGATAAGTGGAGTGCCCCAGGGCTCAGTGTTGGCCCCATTGATGTTTTTAATTTTTATAATGATCTGCCTCTTGGAATTAGCAGCTATATTAACATGTTCGCCGATGACCGCAAAATTAGTAAGGAAAGTGGTTGATAACAATTGCTGTAAAATGCTCCAGGAGGACATCAATAAGCTGTATCAATGGAGCCGAATGTGGAAAATGGAGTTCAACATTGATAAATGCCACGTGATGGAGATGGGAGACGGCCAGGGAAGACCCCATGGGGAGTACAATATGGGCGATGTAAGGTTGGAAAAGTCAGAGAAGGAAAAAGACTTAGGAGTTGTAGTGAACAGGAGGTTAGGATCCCGGTGACCATATCAATAACTTGGTAAATAAGGCATATTCGTGGTGGGCTAATATTAGGGTAGCGTTTAAATTCCTAAATGAAGACATGGTGAAGATATTAATAACACAGTTTTTAAGGCCTAGCCTGGAGTATGCAGCGGTTGTATGGAATCCACATATGAACAAACACATAAGTAAGCTAGAGAAAATTCAGCGTGTGATCACAAGATGGGTGCCAGGGTTAAAAAAACTTACAATATGAAGACCGGCTGTGTCACCTGGGGATTCCCTCACTTGAACAGAGAAGGGAGAGGGGAGACATGATAGCTTTATTTAGGGGTGTTCACGGAAAGGAATATATTGATCAAACAAATTTTGTTTGGCCAGCGGTGGGGAGGACGAGAGGACATGACTATAAACTGTTGAGGAGGAGAGCTAGGAAGGATGTTAGGAAGTTTGGTTTTCCAGATAGAATGGTTGAGAAGTGGAATAAGTTCCAAAACACCCTAGTGTGTGCACAAAGTATTCAAGCTTTTAAAGTAAATTATGATAAGTTAAAGGCTAACGGGACACTACGAGAGTAATCTCAATTAGGTAAATACAATTAGGTAAATACAATTAGGTAAATACAATTAGGTAAATACAATTACACACACACACACACACACACACACACACACACACACACACACACACACACACACACACACACACACACACACACACACACACACACACACACACACACACACACACACACACACACACCAACACACACACACACACACACACACACACACACACACCAACACACACACACACACACACACACACACACACACACACACACTCACACTCACACACACACACACACATGGGATATACCCTGCATTGGTCACGGTCACAATCTAATTTGCAATATTTCTCTACATTAATGATTTTGCATTTTTCTTTTGCAATATTTCAGACTGCACTATTTCTATGCATTATTTATCTTTAAAAAAAATCTTTCCATTGATAGGAGGAAATGTGTTCTAATATATTCTTTTCAATCTTTTCCATCGCGTATATAATTAATATATTTGTCATTTAGTGTATTAAGGGGGGTCATCGGCTTTTTTTAAATTTTCTCTCTTTCCCTGGCTTGTATCCATTCGGCCCCATTCAGCCAACTGTTTTAAGACGTTTATCCCCATCCAGGTGTCGATTTCTTCCTGGCGAGCGATAGCGAGCCAACATTGTATGGAGAAATCAGGTTTCGCCGGATAAATTTTTCTATCGAAAAATGTACAAATTTAGCTTGCTGTCAAAACAAAAATATATATATGCTGGCTCGGTACCACTCGCCAGGAAAATATTGACACCTGGATGGGGATAAACGTCTTAAAACAGTAGGCTGAATGGGGCCGAATGGATACAAGTCAAAGAGAGAGGGAGAGAAAGAGAAAAAAAAAGCGAGGTGGGGCCCCTTAATATACTTCTTTACGGTGTATCATCCCGTGGTCTGTCATTCCCTTCGGCAATATCAATATGCTTGAAAAAACTAACTATCTATCTATCTATCTACCTATCTATCTATATACTCAAGCCCAATCCTCACTTTTCCTATTTGTTCACCCTCTTTTCCTTTTTTGTTTGTTTTCCTTTTTTGGGGGGTGGCCGACTCAAGACAGAGCCAGAATAGGGACAACCCAAAACTAACAATATTATATTAACATTACCCTCTTGTCTATGCTATTTAACCCTTTCAGTATATGATACCACAATCTATCATTCTACCGTGTGTCGATCAAAGGACGATTTCATTCGGCGTAGGAAGAAGCGTATTAGGTAGTCAAAGCGATACCGTACAGTAGTGGATGTAATGACTGATCCTTTTGATTCTTGATAGTGCCTGCCTTAGCTAGATTCTTGATAGTGCCTGCCTTAGCTAGATTCTTGATAGTGCCTGCCTTAGCTAGATTCTTGATAGTGCCTGCCTTAGCTAGATTCTTGATAGTGCCTGCCTTAGCTAGATTCTTGACAGTGCCTGCCTTAGCTAGATTCTTGATAGTGCCTGCCTTAGCTAGATTCTTGACAGTGCCTGCCTTAGCTAGATTCTTGATAGTGCCTGCCTTAGCTAGATTCTTGATAGTGCCTGCCTTAGCTAGATTCTTGATAGTGCCTGCCTTAGCTAGATTCTTGACAGTGCCTGCCTTAGCTAGATTCTTGACAGTGCCTGCCTTAGCTAGATTCTTGATAGTGCCTGCCTTAGCTAGATTCTTGATAGTGCCTGCCTTAGCTAGATTCTTGATAGTGCCTGCCTTAGCTAGATTCTTGACAGTGCCTGCCTTAGCTAGATTCTTGATAGTGCCTGCCTTAGCTAGATTCTTGATAGTGCCTGCCTTAGCTAGATTCTTGATAGTGCCTGCCTTAGCTAGATTCTTGATAGTGCCTGCCTTAGCTAGATTCTGATAGTGCCTGCCTTAGCTAGATTCTGATAGTGCCTGCCTTAGCTAGATTCTTGACAGTGCCTGCCTTAGCTAGATTCTTGATAGTGCCTGCCTTAGCTAGATTCTTGACAGTGCCTGCCTTAGCTAGATTCTTGACAGTGCCTGCCTTAGCTAGATTCTTGACAGTGCCTGCCTTAGCTAGATTCTTGATAGTGCCTGCCTTAGCTAGTAGATTCGTCTCATTTTAGCGAGGATATAACACAAATGACGTCATTATATACTGTAGGAGGCGTTAAGGAGAGATATCTACTCGAGGGATTTTTTTCTTTACCCCTTTCTCCCTCATGTTTAGCCCCATTGCTTTTGAGATTTTAAGACGTTCGCCCCATTAGTGTGGCGATTTTAAGAACTTTCACCCCATTAAAGTAACTTTTGAGACATTTCGTCCCATTTAGGTGTCGATTTTTTCCTGGCGAGCGATAGCGAGCCTGTAATTTAAGAGGAACCGGCCGGGACATTTTTCTACCGAAAAATGTACAAATTCATCTTGAAAGGGGGTCATGGGAGCGTAATTTCAAGCTTGATGGAAGTCTAGGAAACACACTAAAAACCTCCCGTTAATATATCCTTCTGCATATTCAAAAGCAATATATGTTCTCTACATGTGCTTCGCATATTCACTTTGTGATATAGTCGCGGCCAAAACACTTTGTTAAATATTTTCTGCTCATAAATTTAGGTAACATTTCTCTTCATTATTATTCATCGGATAAGCAAGCGCATATTTATTGACATACCTCGCCTCTTAAGGGTGCCCACCTCGCTTTGTTTCTCTTTCTCTCTCTCTCTCTCTCTCTTTGGCTTGTATCCATTCGGCCCCATTCAGCCTACTGTTTTAAAACGTTTACCCCCATCCAGGTGTCAATATTTTCCTGGCGAGCGGTAGCGAGCCAGCATATATATATATTTTTGTTTTGACAGCAAGCTAAATTTGTACATTTTTCGATAGAAAAATTTCTCCGGCGAAGCCGTATTTCTCCATACAATGGTGGCTCGCTATCGCTCGCCAGGAAGATATCGACACCTGGATGGGGATAAACGTTTGAAAACAATTGGCTAAATGGGGCCGAATGGATACAAGCCAGGGAAAGAGAGAAAAGGAGAGAAAGATAAGCAAAACAGCCGGTGACCCCCCTTAATGCCCCAGCCCCCTGCAATGGCTGCGGTCAAAAACTCGTTGGCCGATTTATGTTCAACGTTTTGTATCATGTAAGCAATGGCAATATATGTCTTCAGTATTTATGTTCAATGTTTCGTATCATGTAAGCCACGACAAATTATTTAACCCTTTAGTATACCACGACGCATTATTTCATTTTATGCGGGGTATTACTGGACGATGTTAGCAAGTTAAGGGGGAATGGGTGTATTTGTTCCTCATTTATATATATATTTTTTTTTAATTGTTTAGTTTCATCCCTAGACCTCCATCAAACTTAAAACAAATCCATTAGATCCCCCTTCTAGATTAATGTGTACATTTTTCGGGCCAGTTCTTCCAAACTTACAGTTTAACTATCGTTCGCCAGGAAAAAAAATCGACACCTAAATAGCACGAAAGGTCTTGATATTGACAAAGAAATGGAGCGAAAGGTCTTAAAATCGTTAAACTAATGGGGCAAACATTTTAAAATCTGAAAACTAAAGGGGATAAACATGAGGGAGAAGGGGTTCTACAAAAAATACCCATCTCCCCTTAAACAAAGATCTCTGGGAGTCCAAGGGTTAATTGGAATTGAGTTAACTCCTTTGATTGTTGGAGATCCTTCGTAAGCCATATAAAATCGCTTAAGTGTTAACCAAAAAATATATATAAAGGCACCATATTACTGATAGGGTTAAGTATTTATATGCAATGCTTACCATTGTGTAAGTAAGGATAAAATATTTCTTTAGTGTTTATCTACTTCCAAATTATACCTCAACTTTGGTCACGGTGAAAAACATATATGTATAAATATTTATCATAGTTTCTTACACTTCCTTAAATTATTTGTATCGTTGAAACGAAAAACTATTTTTCTTTCAGCCTCTTCCTATGCCATGATTCAGTTTTACATAACAGTTCAAACAATGTCCATATGATGTATTTCAAGGTAATGAATCCTGTGAAGACAAATATATTTTGCACAAGTGATTCCCATTTGCGTTGCTAGTGGTAAGATTTTGTTTTTGCAATTGCACTAAATATTTGCTTTTCAATATTTCGACCTGTCTGCTAGTGAAATGAATTTACATATTGCAGACTCAAAACAACAGTCTCCGATAAGTATCTTACCCCAAATTCTTCTGTTTTCGACAGTATAAATCCCATTTTGAGTGTTAACATTTCATCTCATATTGGTTCCACGGAAATCTTTTAAGTTTGGAATAAAAATATA
Source organism: Paralithodes platypus (assembly GCA_032716605.1). Classification (NCBI taxonomy): domain Eukaryota; kingdom Metazoa; phylum Arthropoda; class Malacostraca; order Decapoda; family Lithodidae; genus Paralithodes; species Paralithodes platypus. The sequence continues at coordinate 56,903,557 of CM064509.1, read as the reverse complement.
GTTAAATATTTTCAAAATTCACGTGTATATATCCAATTTAATAAGACACAAACTTATATTCCAGTATTATATTCAAACTATAGTTTTACGGAAATGTATAAGCGATCTTTAACATTGCTTACTAAGCATAGTTTTATAAAAAAAAATACTGACGGAACATACTTTATAAAATACTGACGGAACATGCTTTATAAAATACTGACGGAACATGCTTTATAAAATACTGACGGAACATGCTTTATAAAATACTGACGGAACATGCTTTATAAAATACTGACGGAACATGCTTTATAAAATACTGACGGAACATGCTTTATAAAATACTGACGAAACATGCTTTATAAAATACTGACGGAACATGCTTTATAAAATACTGACGGAACATGCTTTATAAAATTGTACTTGACTTGATTATTCATATTTTGACACGTAATATACGTAAACTTTTGGATTGCCATATACAGTACAATATATACTGTATAATAATATATATCAACTCTACCAAAGAAATTCCTATTATATTTGACATACAACTCTTTAAATATCGCTACTTTTAAACAGTACAATTACAGCCAATCAAATTCGCTAGAGTACCAAAGCTGCATACTATTATGGGTACGTACTCTGCACACACCAACAATGGTTAAGGGAAGGTTTCATTGTTTAGTACAATTAAATCATTATGAAATTTGAAGATATTCACGCCATTAGTTTGGCAATTTTAAGATCTTTAGCACCATATCTTTGTCAATGTTAAGACCTTTTGGGGCATTTATGTGTCGATTGTTTTCCTGGTAAGCGATAGCCAGCCTGCAAATGAGGAGGAACCGGAACGTTTTTCTACCGACAAATGTACAAATTTATCTCAATGGAGAGTGGGGAGAGGGGGGTGGGGGGGAGGGAGTCTCGTGAGTGAATTAAAAAATACCCTTAACCCATAAATGTTAGAGGACTTGGTGTATCCCCGCTAACAGAGATACCTGGTACAGAGATTATTGGGTGTATCTTATTAAAACTACTTAGGAATATACTGTATAAAGGCAAGAACATTATACAGTCTTAAACTATTTTATTAATGCCTATATCCTGTTTTTGAAGCTCGAAATAATATAGATATATAACTATAATAGTGTAATTAAAATGAGCTTAGTAATGATCTCCGTAGGCGGCTGCACGTGTTCATACAAAGTCGAAATTGCAAACAGAATTATTAGTGTTTTTGGCGTTCATGGGTACAAATTCCGCGCGAACATAAGATAAAAATACCCAATACCGATTTACTGTTGAGGAAATTATAGATTCGAAATGATCAGGTAAAACGAAGAGAGAGAGAGAGAGAGAGCATACCTATCCCCTACTGTAGTCCTGAGAATCCCCCACACACACACACACACACACCCGGCAGGTACATAGGACCATAACTCTGCAGGGGACATAGTTTAAGCTAGAAATAGGGTGAAGATTGCGTATGCACCTTCGCCCTTTTGAGATAATGTAACTATGATACTTGTGTAACATTTGTACTTTTCTCAATAAAACAATCAAATCAAATCAAAATCTGCAGGGGAGCGCTATCTCCCCCCCCCCCCCTAATATCTCTCTCTCTCTCTCTCTCTCTCTCTCTCTCTCTCTCTCTCTCTCTCTCTCTCTCTCTCAATACATTAACATTATTCCGTTCGCAAATCATTACAAATCTCCATATCTATAGTACACAAATGTCACTCTTTCATCTCTGGGGGAGCCACTCGTCACAGGCAGTTCTGCCTTTTGTCTCCCTCACTCACATAGAAAAAGAAATATTATTAATGGATAAGGAACATTCCCTTAACATAGTTTGGCATTTCAAACACCTGCATCATAGAAAATATAATTGATAGTATTTAAAATGCTTGAAGTTATGCAATTATCTTCAATACACGGATGATGGTAAGGATAATAACAATAGCCCTTATTTAACAATAGCAACAGAAACAAAACAGCATCAATACTACTACTACTACTACTACTACTACTACTACTACTACTACTACTACTACTACGTACATTATTTCCATTACTATAACTAAATATTTCATGTTTCGTTAACACATTTCTTTATTTTATTCAGGCTATTAGTAAACTATTTTCATTCAGCTTAGTTACGCATTATAGATATCTGAGCGTTAACTGCAATCACAGTTTTCCTTTTCGATACTTAGAGATTCTTCCTAATTTAACTGCTTAAAATCGCCTAATGATACCCATGAAGCAGCACCATACGAACTCTAGAGGTTAACCCTTTCAAAATTAGAGTTAACTTTTTCTGGCAAACATTAGACTATTTTACTCAGGTCTGGACACACTCTAGGAGTCAAAGGGGTAAAAGCAATCTCAAATAACCCTCTGACTCCCATAGTTCCTTCCTAAACTGAATAAAATATGTTACCACTAGGCAGAATAAAAGGAAGGAAAAACGCGACCTCGCATCTTGAATAAATCGTCCATAATTATCTAACACGCTCTAACTAACAACAACAACCTCAACAACAAGCTTAACAGCAGCAACAACAAGCTCAACAGCAACAACAACAAGCTCAACAACAACAACAACAAACTCAAGAACAACAACAACAAGCTCAGCAACAAGAGGGAGGGATATAGGGAGAGGCGTGTGCAAAATAGTCTCGTCTAGGAATGTGCACGACCTTTCCATTTCTTACATTCTCAACCCTTCCCTCCTCTCACTCACACTCTCATGCTCTCTCTCTCTCTCCCACTCACTCTCTCTCTCTCTCTCTCCTACACCTTTCCACTTTTAACATGTCCCTGCTTTCCCTGCTCCTCTGCTCTTGATCCACCTGCAAAAACTACAGTAGTTCGAAACGCATATTTGTTTTTTTATAACACCCCATTTCGGTTACAATAACTTTGGGGGATACACTTGTTGAAGGCAGTTTGCATTTTTTCTCCTTCATACATAGAACATACAAATTGTATCATCCTCACTCCGACTGCCATCCATGCCACCCTTCATCTCATCCCTCAACCCTTTCCCCTACAACCCTCTCCACCAGCCACACCCTCTATACACCCACCACCTGCCCCTCTTCCCCTCACCCTTCTCCTAGTTCACCCTCTACTCCACAACGAAACCCAAGCACATCCTCCACCCACCACACCCTACATACCCACTACCTCTCCCCCATTCAGCTCACCCTACCACATCCTTCACCCTATTCTATTCTATTTTATATGCTCAGGCCCATATCCTTCACCCACCTCACCCAATACACTCACCGCCCACCTCTCCCTCTTTCACCATACCCAATACACCCACCACCTCTCCCCTCTCCATCACACCCACCACCTCTCCCTCCTCCACCACACCCAATACACCCACCATCTTTATCCCCTCCATCACACCCAATACACCTACCACCTCTCCCCCTCCATCACGCCCAATACACTCCCTCTCCCTCTCCCCCTCCATCACACCCAATACACCTCCTCTCCCCCTCCATCACATCCTACTAAACCTTCCACCTCTCCCTCCTGTTCCACACCCTACCAAAAAAAAAAAAAAATTCCCTGTACTTCTCACCTTTATTCCAGTACAAAGGAGTACAAAGGAAATCAAGCAACAACAGATCTAGTGACCCTTCTAGGTTGCTTGTCCTCCAAAACACTGAGGATCAAGTGTCCAAACAGTGGTTTAGAGTGGGTAAGGGAACATTGAAAAGGGAATTACTGCCCTGGAACTAATGTCAGTGGCAGGATTAGGAAGTTAGTAGAGGACAGATGGGTTAGTAACTGAGGGGGAGATAAAATAAAGTTATTCATTTACAAACGCAGTCAGTCGCGGGTTTGATGCGAGATATTTGTCTAGGCGAAGTTTAAATGAATCAACGGTGATGCAGTCTATAACGCACTCTCCTCTCCCTCCTCCACCCCACTCAATATATATACTCACCCACCCCCTCTCCCCTCTCTATCACACCCTACTACACCTTCCACCTCTAACCCTTGCACCACCCTTCACCATCCACCCACTACCACACCCTCCACCTCCCCCAGGGTCACCACAGGGGTCGTACCAAGTGTCGGGACAAAGACATGTCGGGTGGTTCAGGTCTCAATATGTTCGACTCAATAATAATATGAACCAGTGAACCCCAAGGAACAGAGGCACGAAGCTCACTCTACAAACCGTCATGCTGTACAGTTGGATACATACATTTGTAGCCCCTCAGTGATTTTATGTATGGAAGCAAATACAGTAAGACTGATTTAGGAGTGTAGTTTGTAAGGCACTAACTAACTCCTATGATAAAATAATAGGTTTATAACAAATTATCCCAGTAAGTCGATCATACTTTTATAATTATTTTATGTTTGCTTCCATACATAAAATCACTAAGCGGATCCAGATTAATGTGGCTAACCGTACATTTACCAGAGAGAGCACAAATAATAATATTCATTAAGGGGTATATAGTGCTTGTTTTTGGTCTATGTATTTATTGGTTTAATTAATTTTGAGTATCCTCGCTAGACCTCCATCAAGCTTTAAAAAAAAACACCCCCTTTCAAGATAAGTTTGTACATTTTTCAGTAGAAAAATTTCCCGGCCGAAGGCCGGTACCAGAGATCGGCCAACTTCAGCCATTTTGATGCCACTGATGCCCCTAGTCCAGTGGTCAGCAACCCTTAAAGCCAAAAGAGCAATTTTTTAAAGTTTCATAAAAATGTACTGTCGGAGCCGCAATACAAAATATTTGGTATAATAAACCAAAATCTACAGAATTAAGAGAATATACATTACTTCCTAAAAAAAGAAACTACTGTATAGTGTTATTGTTTAATTTACTTGTATTCACAATGCTTAGGAAAGACATATGTCTCACATTTCTAGAAATCATAACGATTTATGAATATACTGTACATCTTTTTGAAGTTACTCACAGACACTCACAGAAGTTCTTCTGGAAGGCCTGTGGCTCCAGTTCAGTAGCCTGGTCACTAATTGGACCTTGAATAACAACACATCTAATGTTGAATGTGTTTAATGATACCTTCGATTTGAAGGAATAATTACTATTTCTGGAGCCACACTAGTGTCCTGAAAGAGCCACATGCGGCTCCTGAGCCGCAGGTTGCCGACCCCTGCCCTAGTCTATCATTACACTCTTATGTTCGATAAATGGATTTCTTTCGTGGTCATGTGCTGTACTTATAACTGTCTTGATGGTGTAATGGTTAGAGCGTGTAAGTGCAGTATTATATTTTTTCACCAACCAACTTCACTTCTAAACTCAATTAATGAAATCAACAAATACACGTGTCACTCCAAGGACTCAAACCTAGGATACGCACACCGAAATTCCGCGCACTTATGCATTACGCTATCAAGACAGTTAAAGAAATATGCACAAGCCTACGATTTATTATCTTAGGTTCGAATATTGGGAGAATCACATTATTTTATTAATTTCATTTGGGGTGTTATTGGTGTTAAGAACGATGATTAAATTAAAGTCCACAGCCATAACAAACATTACTTAATTAAAGTCCACAGCCATAACAAACATTACTCAATTAAAGTCCACAGCCATAACAAACATTACTCAATTAAAGTCCACAGCCATAACAAACATTACTCAATTAAAGTCCACAGCCATAACAACCATTACTCAATTTTGGTACAGGATGTGTAGTTTGGTATTGGGGTCTACATTCTACATAATACAACATAACACATCAATCTTTACGTCTGTGTTGATGTATATGTTTTTTTGTTTTGTTTTTTTATCCCGTTCTCTGATAATTCTGGACCCCCTTCTCTCTCATGTTTAGCCCCGCTAGTTTTGAGATTTGAAGACGTTGGATCCATTAGTTTGGGGATTTTATGACCATTCACCCCATTTCTTTGTCAATATTAAGACCCTTCGTGCCATATAGGTGTCGATTTTTTCCTGGCGAGCGATAGCGAACCTGTAAGTTTAGGAGAAATCGGCCTTTGGCCAGGACATTTTTCTACCGAAAAATTTACAAATCTATCTTGACTAGGGGGTGTTTTTCTAAGCTTGATGGAGGTCTAGGGAGGAAACTAAAACAAATATATGAATACATGAAATAATAGACCAAACAAACAGCTACTGTTCCCTTTAGGTACCAAAATGGCGTCTGATGTCAAAGATAGCCACTCTCCCTTACGTCAGGATCTCCAATACCGATCATAAGCTCTCGGGAGGAAGGAATGTCGACCGGTAAAATTCCGGCGAGAGAAAAGAGAAAGGAGACATGTGACGGGAGAGAGAATTAACTTTTACCGGAGCCTCCCCCACACTTTAAAGAATATGGATGTGAAAAGGGTATAGCAATTGGCCGTATACAGTATAAATGTCTTCACTCACCCACTTTCACTCTGATTAAATAGTATGTATTGAAATATTACGTCCATTAAATTATGCAATAAATTCACTACTTACACATCAATTAATTAGATATAACATTATAAACAAAACGTTATGAACGGACAAAAAAAAAAAAAAAAAAAAAACGTCCATTTGGGGTGTATCACGAATTAACCCCATTTATACCGTTGACGTCCTTTGCATTATATTCTGGAAACTATTAGACGATATATTTCAGCTTAGGAAGGACGTCTACCCATAAAAAGGCTACAGACTATCTCAATTAATCCTTTTAGCTACTATCTATCCTACCTTTGCTTCATAGAATCGTCTATCTGTAGCTGAAATCAAATATATAAGACGTCTTGGTACAGAAGGGGTTAATAACAGTCAACAAAGAGCCACTGTATGTACCGGACAATTCACCACTTGCGAGTTTCGTTCTATAAGGAAGTTGGAGTTGTAGACATCGATATTTAGCAGGATTATCAGCTAAAATACGGTTGTAGTTCATTTATAAATACATAACATCCAATTCAACATACTCTTTAGCCATCAGAAACCTACATCAGTATTACATTTCTGTTTACTATCGATGGCTACAGCTCCCAACTTCCTTATAGCCTGAAAACTCGCAAGTGGTCAATTCAGCCAACGCCCAAACACGCACGCACACACACACACACACAAAATGCGAAGCAACAAAAATAGAAACTTTACAAAATGATCCTGTCACAAAAAAATCCTGGTTGGAGGTGCCGGGGATTGAACCCGGGACTTCTCACATGCGAAGCGAGCACTCTACCTCTGAGTTACACCCCCTGTGTGTAAAGGCAGCCTTTTGTAATTTAAGAGGAACCGGCTTTCAGCCGGGAAATTTTTCTACCGAAAAATGTACAATTTATCTTGAAAGGGGCTCAAGGGGGTGTAATCTTAAGCTTGATGGATATCTAGAGACCAAACTAAAAACCTCCCCTTAAGACACAAATCCTGGTCCATTATAAACCCTAGAACAGCATAAACGACTCTCAGAAATATAAGGTATAGAATTCATAATCACCAACCCACCAATAAACTTACAAATACACCTGATTAACCCCTTCACTACCATGACGTCATTTTCATCATAGTCTGGTTACCATTAGACGATTTCCCTGGGCTTATAGTCTACCGCTACAGCTGAAATAGGTTAATACGATCTCTATAAACCCTCTTAATAAAATAGGTCCTTCTTAAGGGGAGGTCTCCACTTGAGGGATTGTTTTCTTGACCCCTTTCTCCCTCATGTTTAGCCCCATTGCTTTTGATATTATAAAACGTTTGCCCCATTAGTTTAGCGATTTTAAGAACTTTCACCCCATATTAAGACCTTTCGTGCAATTCAGGTGTCTATTTTATCCTGGCGAGCGATAGCGAGCCTGTAATTATTATTTAAGAGGAACCGGCCTTTGGCCGGAAAATTTTTCTACCGAAAAATGTACAAATTTATCTTGAAAGGGACTCGAGGGGGTGTAATTTTAAGGTTGATGGAGGTCTAGGGAACAAACTAAATATATATACCTCCCCTTAAGCTGCATAAAATCGTCTAAATCTAGCCAGAATCCGAGGTAAAAAGGCGTCATGGTGCTTAAGGGGTTAATGCAATTAATGAAACAATGACTGTACATTATAGGACATAAATCGTGGCCTTAAGTTTTTGAAGGTATCCCGAGCTGAATCGAATCTTATTAATAATTCTTTATCTAATACTTACATTTTGGAAGCTCGTTTTGCTGTTCAAGGGTTCAAACTGAGCCAGGGTTTGTCTTAGAGTGTACACTTCTCAACAACATACAGCATATCCGAGCCCACTACGAACTCTGGAACTGCAATATGAACCTCCGAAATTAATAACTAATGAGCTGATGAATCCGCTACACTCCGATTCTACGACATCCCGTTGTAAACAATTGGCGGTCCAACAGCCACCACAGTCGGTATTGGAAACCCGGCAGGTTCACTTTGTTTATTTTGGCTCTGCGAACAACTTTGGTCTAATTGTTCAAGTGGTGCGCTCCCAGACATCTTTCAAGGCCTTTTTTTATAGAAATATGTCCCGGCCGAAGGCCGTTTTCTGGTAAATTACAGGCTCGCTATCGCTTGCCGTAACCCCACCCCCGAAAAAAACGACACCAGAATGAGGTGAAGCGTTTTTTTATCACCAAACAAATGGGGCGAAGCGTCTTAAAGTGTCCAAACTGACGAAGCGAAAAAGTGGAGGTTCAACCAGGGTTAAGTACATTCTTGTATTGTTAACAAGTGAAACATATAATGACGTATGGTATTAAATTGGCTTTAATGGACCAAGTATAGATTTTAGGCTACTTGGTCGAGTTTCTCCACCTGGACGACATCACCATGGCGAACATGTACAGTCGCGCTAATAAGTGATATCTCGGCACCAAGTATGTTTTGATCAATAATTGGTATCAGCAATATCTAACCTTCATTCCTTCATATCGAGTGAAATATACAAACATGTTCCTATATACTTACTCGCCCTATTCAACCTCTAACAGACATTAATACAGCACAGAGCAAGCCAAACGTAATGACAGCCGGGACATCACTTATTAGCGCGACTGTACAGACGACAGCAGGCCCAAGCATGACTAAAAAGAAAGTACTGTAACTTAGCACTAGTCTAAAATAGTGTCCCCTTTTACACCTGAATTACAGTATACTAAGCTATGCAGGGGGATCGATAAATATAATAGGTACAGGTAATACTGAATCGATAAATATAATAGGTACAGGTAATACTGAATTTATCCCTCTGACTTGCACCTCCCCTCGTATCGCTAAACCACACACACTAGTGACTGAGCTTTAATCGTAAACTTCACCTTAGCTATATTTTGATACTAGTTTGGTAGCTTATTATAGGTGACAACATTCTCATAAAGGTGTAATTAAGAAGCGGCCAAATCAGAAATGCAGAAAACATAATTGATGGAAAAAAGCTTTCCTGTGATACGGGTTTAATGGAAGCCAGAATATAATGGAATATAAGGAGCTCCTGCTTGGACGTCAGCACCTGGGCAATGTCACGACCCAGACGATTCTCCTCTAGCCAGGATACCAACTTTTTTTTATTGTTTTTATTTTTTTCATCCAGTCTGTGGAATTCGTACAGCGACCAGACAATTCAACCACCATACACCATTTCAACCAGCAGATCTGAACCCTTACCAACTCAATCAATATGGTTACGTTGGTCAGGATGACACTGGTTTAAGTAATACAAAGGGTAACATCGCCTATCAGATCGACTCCCCTCCCCCACCCCCAATACACATATCCTAATACACCTCCCCCCCACACACACACACCATACCAATCCGACATTCGAGGACATACATAATTGATATGATACACTTGTATGGCTAAGGAACAGGCTTGAGTATAACTTCGACTAATTTAGGTTAAAATACTCCAGACCCATTAATATCGACGTTTCCATAAGTACGAATTGCCCAATTAGGGAGGACAAAATAATATATATCTGCCAGGACCTTGGAATGTCGTGTGTGTGTATGTGTGTGTGTGTGTGTGTGTGTGTGTGTGTGTGTGTGTGTGTGTGTGTGTGTGTGTGTGTGTGTGTGTGTGTGTGTGTGTGTGTCTCCCTTCATTCCAACCCACCCACAGGAGCGTTCACATATTTGTATTTATAGTTTTATGATCAGTTTTTCTTTCAACACTGCCTTTAACGAATCAGAAATGTTTTCGTCAATGACTTTACGAGGAATATAACCATTGGCAACCATTAAAGTTTTTAAAATACAACCTAAACAATTATAGACAGGGCTTTAGATGATATTCAGCGAACAGTTTCTGACAATAACTAAGTAATTTGAATCTGTAAAGGAGAAAGGTATATATATATATGTTTCTAGTCTCTCAGTGGGGATCGAACCATCGACCATCAGAACGATAGCCGACGCTTTAATCAATTACACCACGGCAGTCTGCCGTGGTGTAATTGATTAAAGCGTCGGCTATCGTTCTGATGGTCGATGGTTCGATCCCCACTGAGAGACTAGAAACATTTAGTGGCTCACGTGTATTTGTGATATATTCTCAATATATATATATATATATATATATATATATATATATATATATATATATATATATATATATATATATATATATATAATTATATATATATATAATTATATATATATATATATATATATATATATATATATATATATATATATTATATATATATAGAGAGAGAGAGAGAGAGAGAGAGAGAGAGCGAGAGCGAGAGAGAGAGAGAGAACTAACATGGTTAACCCCTTGACTGTGATAGGCCATTCAATAAAGTCGATTTCCATTTGGGTGCCAACATTATTTTGCTTCTAAATATGTTGGCCGCCGGTTACCTACTTTTTGTTCTATGTTAATGAAGGAGACAAAAGGCAGGTTGCCTGTAACGAGTGTCTCCCCCACAGTCAAATAGTGACAGAGCCAAATTCAAGGGACGTTGTGGTCAAAATGCCTGGACACACGAAGTTTAAAGCAGTTTAAGTCATTGGGTGCAAACATGAGTAATTCTGTGAGTAGTAACTTTCAATTGAGCGAAATCTAATATAGGCAAAAGCAGTCCATTTTGTAACATCAAAATTGTACTTGAAATTATTATTTAATAAAGTAGTATATTTGAACCAGCTTAGGAACGGTCTCCATGAATCAAAGGGGTAAATTCCCCGTTAACTTTGACTACAGATTCTTCCAACTAAACAAAATCAATCTGATAGGATGAAATCGCCATTGCATTGAAAAATTATTTGTGCTTTCCATTTGGCTCTACATTTCTTAAACTGATATATGGATTTGTTTTGTTATCCACTTATTTAGATAGCAGACATGACACAGTAACAATGTATGTCTCTCGCCAACATGAAGTATAGAGAAGACGAAATTGACAAATTAGTTAGCACCCAAATACAGCATTTTATTTGTCCAAAAGAATGCCAATGCGCTCAAATGTGTGTAAAACCGCAAACATGAATTGCAGTACGAAGAACATGTATGCATGATACTGATTGATTGTCTAGAGATTATCGTGATTGTTAAAATGAACTCCGAGAAGTCGACAGAATGACTAATACACCATTTGAGGAAGAGCACTTTATTGACAACGTCTCGCAGATAACATAGTGCCCTGAAGAGCTATCTGCGATAAGTTGTCAATAATGTGCTCCTCCCTCAAATGATGTGTTTTTTTTTTGTTTTTTTTTTGTTTTTTATATAATTACCGGTATCTTGACTATTCAAGGTCTGCCCTAAGCTGGATATTTTTATTTGGCATATAAAATAAACAACAAGCATTTTTCCGTCAATGGTTAAGGGGAGGTTTTTAGTGTGTTTCCTAGACTTTCATCAAGCTTGAAATTACACCCCCTTGACCCCCTTTCAAGATCAATTTGTACATTTTTCGGTAGAAAAATGTCCCGGCCGAAGGCCGGTTCCTCTTAAATTAAAAGCTCGCTATCGCTCGCCAGGATTTTTTTTGACACCTACATGGGATGACAGGTCTTAAAAGTGACATAAATGGGGTGACAGTTCTTAAAATCGCCAAACTAATGGGGTGAACGTCTTAAAATCTCAAAAGCAATGGGGCTAAACATGAGGGAAAAAGGGGTAAAGAAAAAAATCCCTCGAGTGGTAATCTCCCCTTATAATCATGGCGGTCTTGGATGTATTTTGTTCATGTTGTTTGTGGTGGTTGGTTTTCAATCGTAACTTCTGCAATATCGTGCCTGCCTCTCCCTACATGCCAACCCACCCCCTGCTGCTGATTATTACTGTCGACTTTTTGTCATGCCTTTTTGTTCATGCCCGATTCTTTAATGCCACTCCTTAAGGGGGGTCACCTGTGTGGGTTTTTTTTTTTATCTTTCTCTCCTTTTCTCTCTTTCCCTGGCTTGTATCCATTCGGCCCCATTCAGCCTACTGTTTTAAGACGTTTACCCGCATCCAGGTGTCAATATTTTCCAGGCGAGCGGTAGCGAGCTGGTACATGTATTTTGCTTGTTTTGACAGTAAGCTAAATTTGTAAATTTTTCGAAAGAAAAATTTCTCCGGCGAAGCCGGATTTCTCCATACAATGCTGGCTCGCTATCGCTCGCCAGGAAGAAATCGATACCTGAATGGGGATAAACGTCTTAAAACAGTAGGGTGAATGGGGCCGAATGGATACAAGCCAGGGAAAGAGAGAAAAGGAGAGAAAGATAAAATAAAAAAGCCGGTGACCCTCCTTAAGGCCCGAGTCGCACGAATATTATAATTGTTCTGGCTCGTTGTCTCGGTAACTCTGGTCGGGAAGCTTCTTCATTCAAGTTGTATTAGAATTCGGCTAATATATAATCATCTTCCTATACATATACTAGTGACCGACACCAATGCCAAAGAGATCTACTGCGCTAGAAGTGTCTTGAGGAGGGATGGGCTTATATATTTTCTCATTTATATATCTTTCTATCCTTTATTTTTTTTCCCCCTCCCTAAACTTCCATCAAAATTAAAACAATACACCCCCAGGACCTTCCTTTAAGATTAACTTGAAAAATTTTCGATAAAAAAAAATCCCGGCCAAAAGTAGATTCCTCTTAAATTACAGGCTCGTTATCGCTCGCCAGGAAAACTTCGACACCTAAATGACACGAAAAGTCTTAATATTCACAACAATTGGGGTGAAAACTTAAAATCGCCAAACTAATGGGCCGAACGTCATAAGATCTCAAAACTAATGGGGTTAAACATGCGGGAAAAGGGGAACCAGAACAACGAACCATCTCCCCTTAATTCAAGTTGTGTTAGAATTCAACTAAATGTAATAATATTCCTTTACACTAGTTACCGACACCAATGCCAACATAGAAAACAAGGTCTCCCAAAACGATACCAGGATAATATTGCCGATAGAGAGTTGCCGGTAAGTGTCTTCGTGTGACTCGGCCTTTTGTGACTGCACCCTTGCTGTTTAATGTTTAGTTATATTTGTTTGCTATGTCCTTCGCGGTTTAAGGGGACAGTGGTTATTTTGGGAGTCTTTTGTGTATACAGTATATTCAGTCATTTTTGTTTCTCCTCACTATACCTCCCTCACCCTTAAAGAAAACACTCCCTAGACCCCCCTTCAAGATATATTTGTACATTTTTCGATTGTCAATTTTATGACGTTTCATGTCATTTAGGTTTCGATTTCTTCCTGGCGAGCGATAGCGAGCCAGTAATTTGAAGAGCAACCGGCCTTCGGCCGGGAAATTTTTCTAGAGAAAAATGTATAAATTCATCTTGAAGGGGGGTCTAGGGAGCGTTTTTCTAAGCTTGATGGAAGTCTAGCAAGGAAACTAAAACAATAAATGAATAAATGAATTAATAGACCATACAACCAGCCACTATAGACCGTTCATTCTAGGTGGGGCAGAGATTGTAACCTCTAACCTCAGTAACTCAAAAATGACTATAGTAATCGAGCTAATGTTTAGACCAAATAGCAAGACTTGGCCAGGGAATAGATAGGTGTGGAAATTGACTGTTCATTTGCTAAAGCCCTTTTTTGAGTTACAGAGGTTAGTTAGAGGTTAGGATATCTGGCCAACCTAGCATGAACGGACTATAGCCTCATATTAAACAGCTAACTATTCTCTCGGCTGGCTGCTGTGCCCCGGCCACTTAAGGGGGGTGACCTGCTTTTTGTTATTTCTGTCCTTATCTCTCTTTCTCTGGCTTGAATCCATTCAGCCCCATTCAGCCAACTATTTTAAGACGTTTATCCCCATCTAGGTGTCGATTTCTTCCTGGCGAGCGAAAGCGAGCCAGCATTATATGAAGAAATCCGGCTTCGCCGGAGAAATTTTTCTATCGAAAAATTTACAAATTTAGCCTGCTGTCTAACAAAAATTATATATATGCTGGTGAGCGGTAATGGCTCGCTACCGCTCACCAGTAAGAAATTGACACCTGGATGGGGATAAACGTCTTAAAACAGTAGGCTGAATGGGACCAAATGGATACAAGCCAGAAAAAGATAGAAAAGGACAGAACAAAAACAGGTCACCCCCCATTAACCTCAACATACATACATCATCAGTGTGTCATGGGAGTGTAGGAGCCTCAAGGGAACACCTGATGTACCTGGGGCAATGGAGGCTTCAGGTGGGGGCACAAAACCACATCTCGCTCGCTAGATCGATTCCTCTCTGTAGGTTCCGTTAAGGGGAGATTTCCACCTGGAGGATTTTTTTCTGGACTCCTTTCTCCCTTATGTTTTGCCCCATTGCTTTTGAGATTTTAAGACGTTCGCCCCATTAGTTTGTCTATTTTAAGAACCCTCGCCCCATTTCTGTCAATTTTAAGACCATTCGTGCCATTTAGGTGTCGAGTTTTTCCTGGCGAGCGATAGGCGAGCCTGTAATTTAAGGGGAACCGGCCTTCGGCCGGGATATTTTTCTACCGAAAAATTTACAAATTTATCTTGAAAGGGGGTCTAGGGGGAGTAATTTTAAGCTTGATGGAAGTCTAGGGAATCAACTAAAAACCTCCCGTTAATGTATCTTGTAGTATGTTGCATTGTTCTGTTAAGGGGACCACCTCGCCTTTCTTTCTCTCTCCCTTTTTTTTTTCTCTGTCTTTGGGTTGTATCCATTCGGCCCCTTCCAGCTTACTGTTTTAAGACGTTTATCCCCATCCAAGTGTCGATTTTTTCCTGGTGAGCGACAGCGAGCCAGTATTGTTGGGAGAAATTTTTCTATCGAAAAATGTACACATTTAACCTGCTGTCTTAATGCGTTATCCAAAATATCCTGGTTCGCTATTGCTCACCAGGGAAACAAAATCAACACCTAGATGATTGGGATAAACGCCTTAAAACAGTAGGCTGAATGGGACCGAATGGATACAACCCCAAAAAGAGAGAGAGAGAGTAGTTTTCGTTGTTTTATGATGTATTGTGTAGTCTTGTGGGGTCTTTGTTTAAACTTGATGGAGGTCTAGGGAGCAAACTAAAGACATTCACTTAATTAATTCGGAATCTTACAACCATTGCGGCATTAAGGGGAGGTTTCTAGTTTGTTTCCTACTCCTCCAGTAATCTTAAAATTTCACCCGGGTTGACCCCCTCTCAAGATAGATTTGTACATTTTTCGGTAGAAAAATGTCCCGGCCGAAGGCCGATTACTCTTAAATTACAGGCTCGCTATCGCTCGCCAGGATAAAATCGACACCTAAATGGCACGAAAGGTCTTAAAATTAACAGAATGGGACGAAAATTCTTAAAATCACCAAACTAATGGTGCAAACGTCTTAAAATCTCAAAAGCAATGGGGCTAGACATGAGGGAGAAAGGGGTCAAGAAAAAAGTCCCTCAAGTGGAAATCTCCCCTTAAGTAAACTATATGTATGGTCAAACTTTGTGCAGACAATCATAGCTGTAACATCATGGGCTCTCATCTGATAAGCCGGGGTTCGAATCCCCACTGGTATAGCTAATGGATTGTGTTGTGTTGTATTAGAGAGAGAGAGAGAGAGAGAGAGAGAGAGAGAGAGAGAGAGAGAGAGAGAGAGAGAGAGAGAGAGAGAGAGAGAGAGAGAGAGAGAGACCCAACCTTTCTATAAGCTACCGCGCTACGCTGTGTTAAGTACCTCTATCATCATCATTCCTGACCTTCATCATTCCTGACCTCCAGCCTCCTCTCCTCTCCTCTCCTCTCCTCTCTCTCTCTCTCTCTCTCTCTCTCTATATATATATATATATATATATATGGCTTTTTTATTTTCCCCTTTTCATATTTTTCAGTATCTTCATTCCTCCCTCTTTCTCCTCTTCCCCCTCCATTCCGTCCCCCGCCCCTCTCACTCTCACTCTCTCTCGTTAGTAAGGTCATCAGCAACATCCTAGCCCTCCAGTTCCCTCTTCCCACAGGCATCTTCAAGGAGCATTTCGCAATCGCTATATTTATATCCGCCAATTTGACCATTTCAGGCTGACATTCTTCTCCCTCGATGTGTTGCAAAACCAGATTCAATAGTTCAGTGAAAACCAGGCTACAAAATAATATCAAACCAAGAGAAGGGCATTAACTAGGTACCGGTACTTGTTCTACATGTGGTAGTTAAAATAATAGTGGAATGGTAAAGTCACAGTAATATTACTTAGTTGTATGTCAAATTTACAGTGTACTTCACGATGTGTCACATTATACACATACGACAGAAAGTAACAGACATCTGCTATTTATAGCAATAGATGGTTTTAATGTTACACAAACCACACGGTGACTACTGTCAATGAGCACTGTTATCAACAAAAACCTCGTTCACTAACCTCCACTTTCCCAATAAGCGGTTAGTAAAACTTTGAATTTCACAAAATGTTACCATTCGAAGTTATTTGAAATAATTGGCAAAGGGTTTAACTTCAATATACTAAATACACGAATGTACAAACAATCCCATTTAGATTATAAATATACTAATTAGTTCAACCGACTGTTATTGATTTTCGCTGTGGCTCGTAGATTAACGGTACCGGATCCAAGATGGCCCAAAAAGGTCCTCCCTACAGGGCCCTCTCTCTCTAAGGGGTTTCTTCCTCCCCTTGCCAAGTTAGTAATCAAGAAATTAACATATCTGGATGGACTCCCAAGCAATCAAATGCGTTTCATGAATGTCCCCATATTTAAGTGTGTATATAATAATATTCTATACTGTAGTATTTACTGTAGTATTTACTGTAGTATTTACTGTAGTATTTACTGTAGTATATACTGTAGTATTTACTGTAGTATTTACTGTAGTATTTACTGTAGTATATACTGTAGTATTTACTGTAGTATTTACTGTAGTATATACTGTAGTATTTACTGTAGTATATACTGTAGTATTTACTGTAGTATTTACTGTACTATATACTGTAGTATTTACTGTAGTATTTACTGTAGTATTTACTGTAGTATTACTGTAGTATGTAGTAGATACTGTAGTATTTACTGTAGTATATACTGTAGTATTTACTGTAGTATATACTGTAGTATTTACTGTAGTATTTACTGTAGTATTTACTGTAGTATTTACTGTAGTATATACTGTAGTATTTACTGTAGTATATACTGTAGTATTTACTGTAGTATTTACTGTAGTATTTACTGTAGTATATACTGTAGTATTTACTGTAGTATTTACTGTAGTATTTACTGTAGTATTTTACTGTAGTATTTACTGTAGTATTTACTGTAGTATACTGTAGTATTTACTGTAGTATATACTGTAGTATATACTGAGTATATACTGTAGTATTTACTTTACTATTTACTCTAGTATATACTCTAGTATATACTGTACTATTTACTGTAGTATTTTTACTGTAGTATATACTGTAGTATATACTGTAGTATTTACTGTAGTATTACTGTAGTATTACTGTAGTATATACTGTAGTATTTACTGTAGTATTTACTGTAGTATATACTGTAGTATTTACTGTAGTATTTACTGTAGTATTTACTGTAGTATATACTGTAGTATATACTGTAGTATATACTGTAGTATTTACTGTAGTATATACTGTAGTATTTACTGTAGTATTTACTGTAGTATTTACTGTAGTATATACTGTAGTATTTACTGTAGTATTTACTGTAGTATTTACTGTAGTATTTACTGTAGTATATACTGTATATACTGTAGTATTTACTGTAGTATTTACTGTAGTATTTACTGTAGTATTTACTGTAGTATATACTGTAGTATTTACTGTAGTATTTACTGTAGTATATACTGTAGTATTTACTGTAGTATTTACTGTAGTATACTGTAGTATTTACTGTAGTATTTTACTGTAGTATATACTGTAGTATTTACTGTAGTATATACTGTAGTATTTACTGTAGTATTTACTGTAGTATTTACTGTAGTATATACTGTAGTATATACTGTAGTATTTACTGTAGTATTTACTGTAGTATTTACTGTAGTATTTACTGTAGTATATACTGTAGTATTTACTGTAGTATTTACTGTAGTATATACTGTAGTATTTACTGTAGTATTTACTGTAGTATTTACTGTAGTATATACTGTAGTATTTACTGTAGTATTTACTGTAGTATACTGTAGTATTTACTGTAGTATTTACTGTAGTATATACTGTAGTATTTACTGTAGTATTTACTGTAGTATATACTGTAGTATTACTGTAGTATTTACTGTAGTATATACTGTAGTATTTACTGTAGTATATTACTGTAGTATTTACTGTAGTATTTACTGTAGTATATACTGTAGTATTTACTGTAGTATTTACTGTAGTATTTACTGTAGTATATACTGTAGTATTTACTGTAGTATTTACTGTAGTATATACTGTAGTATTTACTGTAGTATTTACTGTAGTATATACTGTAGTATTTACTGTAGTATATACTGTAGTATTTACTGTAGTATTTTACTGTAGTATATACTGTAGTATTTACTGTAGTATTTACTGTAGTATATACTGTAGTATTACTGTAGTATTTACTGTAGTATATACTGTAGTATTTACTGTAGTATATACTGTAGTATTTACTGTAGTATTTACTGTAGTATATACTGTAGTATTTACTGTAGTATTTACTGTAGTATATACTGTAGTATTTACTGTAGTATTTACTGTAGTATATTACTGTAGTATATATACTGTAGTATATACTGTAGTATTTCCTGTAGTATTTACTGTAGTATTTACTGTAGTATTTACTGTAGTATATACTGTAGTATTTACTGTAGTATATACTGTAGTATTTACTGTAGTATTTACTGTAGTATATACTGTAGTATATACTGTAGTATTTACTGTAGTATGTACTGTAGTATGTACTGTAGTATGTACTGTAGCATATACTGTAGTATTTACTGTAGTATATACTGTAGTATTTACTGTAGTATTTACTGTAGTATTTACTGTAGTATTTACTGTAGTATTTACTGTAGTATATACTGTAGTATTTACTGTAGTATATACTGTAGTATTTACTGTAGTATTTACTGTAGTATTTACTGTAGTATTTACTGTAGTATATACTGTAGTATTTACTGTAGTATTTACTGTATATTTACTGTAGTATTTACTGTAGTATATACTGTAGTATTACTGTAGTATTTACTGTAGTATTTACTGTAGTATATACTGTAGTATTTACTGTAGTATTTACTGTAGTATATACTGTAGTATATACTGTAGTATTTACTGTAGTATTTACTGTAGTATTTACTGTAGTATTTACTGTAGTATTTACTGTAGTATTTACTGTAGTATTTACTGTAGTATATACTGTAGTATTTACTGTAGTATATTACGGTAGTATTTAATGTAGTATTTAATGTAGTATTTAATGTAGTATTTAATGTAGTATTTAATGTAGTATTTAATGTAGTATTTAATGTAGTATTTAATGTAGTATTTAATGTAGTTATTTACTGTAGTATTTACTGTAGTATTACTGTAGTATTTACTGTAGTATTTACTGTAGTATTTACTGTATATTACTAGTCTGTAGTATTTACTGTAGTTTTAGTTTATGTATTTACTGTTAGTATTTACTGTAGTATTTACTGTAGTATTTACTGTAGTATATACTGTAGTATTTACTGTAGTATTTACTGTAGTATATACTGTAGTATTTACTGTAGTATTTACTGTAGTATATACTGTAGTATTTACTGTAGTATTTACTGTAGTATATACTGTAGTATTTACTGTAGTATATACTGTAGTATTTACTGTAGTATTTACTGTAGTATACTGTAGTATATACTGTAGTATTTACTGTAGTATTTACTGTAGTATTTACTGTAGTATTTACTGTAGTATATACTGTAGTATATACTGTAGTATTTACTGTAGTATTTACTGTAGTATATACTGTAGTATTTACTGTAGTATTTACTGTAGTATTTACTGTAGTATATACTGTAGTATTTACTGTAGTATTTACTGTAGTATATACTGTAGTATTTACTGTAGTATTTACTGTAGTATATACTGTAGTATTTACTGTAGTATTTACTGTAGTATATACTGTAGTATTTACTGTAGTATTTACTGTAGTATTACTGTTAGTATTTACTGTAGTATATACTGTAGTATTTACTGTAGTATTTACTGTAGTATATACTGTAGTATTTACTGTAGTATTTACTGTAGTATTTACTGTAGTATTTACTGTAGTATATACTGTAGTATTTACTGTAGTATTTACTGTAGTATATACTGTAGTATTTACTGTAGTATTTACTGTAGTATTTACTGTAGTATATACTGTAGTATTTACTGTAGTATTTACTGTAGTATATACTGTAGTATTTACTGTAGTATATACTGTAGTATTTACTGTAGTATTTACTGTAGTATTTACTGTAGTATATACTGTAGAATACTGTAGTATTTACTGTAGTATTTACTGTAGTATATACTGTAGTATTTACTGTAGTATTTACTGTAGTATATACTGTAGTATTTACTGTAGTATTACTGTAGTATTTACTGTAGTATATACTGTAGTATTTACTGTAGTATTTACTGTAGTATATACTGTAGTATTTACTGTAGTATTTACTGTAGTATATACTGTAGTATTTACTGTAGTATATACTGTAGTATTTACTGTAGTATTTACTGTAGTATTTACTGTAGTATATACTGTAGTATTTACTGTAGTATTTACTGTAGTATATACTGTAGTATTTACTGTAGTATTTACTGTAGTATTTACTGTAGTATTTAAGTGTGTATATAATAATATTCTACACTGTAGTATTTTCATATTGTGTGACATGATAATGCGTGAGATGACAAAGAGTTATGACCCTGGTATAGATAAACAGGTAAGTACAGCATAGCCCACATCAGTAATCACAACAAGTTAATACATCTCTAAGTCACTTCGTGACAGAGTTAAGTAAGTTGTCGTACCATTATCCTTACAAACGGCCCTGTCCTCTCTCACTCGTTAGTTGTGAAGAGGCTGTACACACGGAGTCTAGTTGGGGCCTCAATCATCATCAATCATATCCTCCACCCTTTATGGTTTTCCTGGCTACAATTTAAAATGGTCCCACTCCAAAACGGACGCAACCAGGACGGCCAAGCTAACCCTACTCAATTTAATATAACTAAACCTAATTTACCCTAACCCGAAATTAACCAAGGGTAACTTAAGCAATTCTAACCTAATCTAACCTAAACCCACCTAGGATTGTGGCTGTTTGTATTTTGGTATTTTTTATTCTGATTTTCATGTATTTATTTATTTATTTATTTATTTGTATGTATGTATGTATGTATGTATGTATGTATGTATGTATGTATGTATGTATGTATGTATGTATTTACTCAGGCCCATTCCCCATTTTTCCTATTTTATTTTTGTTCTGGGGATGGCCGACTCCGTTTTCCTCGTGTAACCTTGACCTTTGCTAACCCTCAATCGGCCTTCATTTTCTCGCATTTTGTACAACTAATCTCAAATCCGCCTTCCTCCTCTAGCTGACCTAGTCCTCCCCTACTCGACCTTTGCCCTACCTTACTCGAACTATCCCCTCAACCGTTCGACCTAGCTCCTCCCCCACTCCATCTTCTTATCACCGTATTCGTTCTTGTTTGACCTTCATTCACCCTCACTCGACCTTTACATCTCTCTCTCTCTCTCTCTCTCTCTCTCTCTCTCTCTCTCTCTCTCTCTCTCTCTCTCTCTCTCTCTCAAACTGCCTGCTTGCTAAAAAATTTGCTAATGATAGATTAAAATCCTCACAAAATGACGAAGAACGGGTGAAATTTGTAGAGCTACGACGCAAAGCCAAAAAGTTAATTAAGCAAAGTAAAAAGACCCTAGAGTTACATATTGCGAATCAAAGTAAAACAAACCCGAAAGAATTCTATAGTTATATCAGAAAGAAAAAAGTAGTTACTTCAACTGTTGGACCGTTAGTCGATGAAAATACGATGAAAATGGAGAATACACCAAAGACGAAGTACAAATGAGTAATGCCCTCAATACCTTCTTTGCATCAGTTTTTACAACAGAAGACCTCCGTGATATCCCTACACCATCGCCGATTCAGATTGATAATTCAGATGTTCTAAGCAATATCACCGTTACAGAGAGATAAGAGAAGTATTGAATTGTTTAGATAAACTCAAGGTAAATAAAACGCCTGGACCTGATACAATCTCGCCTAGAGTTCTGAAGGAAGCTAAGGATGAGCCTTCCAAACCACTGACATTACTATTCAATAAATCCTTGCAGTCTGGAACTATGCCTGATCAGTGGAAGCTAGCCAACGTAACACCGATATTCAAAAAAGGCAGCAAATCCCTACCCAGTAACTATCGTCCAATTAGCTTAACCTCAGTTGTATGTAAAATGCTAGAAACGGTCATACGAGACAGACTCGTAAATCACTTAGAGGAAAATAACATACTTAAAGATACTCAACACGGCTTTCGTAAAAAACGTTCCTGTTTAACAAACCTCTTAGACTTCTTCCACGATATCCTCAACCTCTACGATGGAGAGTAAAGCTGTAGATATTATATACCTTGATTTTCAAAAGGCCTTTGACAAAGTTCCCCACAAACGTTTACTGCTAAAACTAAAAGCGCATGGAATACAAGACGGTGTGTTGAAATGGATAGAAAATTGGCTCAGCGACAGAAAGCAAAGAGTAGTCATAAACGGTAAGGCATCTAAATGGACCAATGTAAGTAGCGGGGTACCCCAGGGATCGGTACTAGGACCAATTCTCTTTCTAATTTACATCAACGACATAGATGAGGGCCTCACCTGTACAATCTCAAAATTTGCTGACGATACAAAAATTGCAAATAGCGTACTCTCAAAAGAACAAGTTGACGATATGCAACACAATCTAGATAAATTGTCATGTTGGGCCCAAATTTGGCAAATGAGTTTCAATGCGGATAAATGTAAAGTACTACATATCGGATACCTAAATGAGAAAGCAAACTATTCGATGAATGGCACTCAGCTTAAGAAATGTAAACAGAGAAACCGATCTGGGAGTAACAATATCGAGTAACCTAAAAACCGGGCCACAAAGTTCAGAAGGTGTTAAGAAGGCAAACAAATAATTGGCTTTATAGGCAGGTCATTTGAGCATAAATCCAAAGAAGTTATCCTAACCCTTTACAATTCCTTAGTCCGCCCTCTTCTGGAATACTGCGTTCAATCTGGTGCCCTTATTACCAAAAAGATATAAACAAGCTAGAACGA
>CM064509.1:56857341-56874841 GCA_032716605.1 Paralithodes platypus | reverse complement strand
CTGAACCCCTTCTCCTTCATGTTTAGCCCATTATTATTCAAGGTTTAATACTTTCGCCCATTTCTTTGTCAATATTGACCTTTAGTCCAAAGGTTGTACAAATTGTATGTGCGTGTATGTGCGCGCGAGAGAGAGAGAGAGAGAGAGAGAGAGAGAGAGAGAGAGAGAGAGAGAGAGAGAGAGAGAGAGAGAGAGAAATAGTGAGAGAGAGAAATAGTGAGAGAGAGAAATAGTGAGAGAGAGAAATAGAGTGAGAGAGAAATAGAGTGAGAGAGAGAAATAGATTGAGAGAGAAATAGTGAGAGAGAAATAGATTGAGAGAGAAATAGTGAGAGAAATAGTGAGAGAGAAATAGAGTGAGAGAGAAATAGAGAGAGAGAAATAGTGAGAGAGAGAAATAGTGAGAGAAATAGTGAGAGAGAGAAATAGTGAGAGAGAGAGAAGTAGAGTGAGAGAGAGAGAGAGAAATAGAGAGAGAAATAGTGAGAGAAATATAGTGAGAGAGAGCGAGTGCGAGCGAGAGAGAGAGAGCGAGAACGAGAGAGAGAGAGCGAGAGAGAGAGAGCGAGAACGAGAGAGAGAGGAGAGAATATGAAGTGAGGAAGACATTTTGAGGGATGATGCAGGTATACAAACAATAAATTACGACATCGGGTATAATAAAGGAAGTGGACATTGAGGGGGGACATTTAAGGGGACATTGAGGGGGGACATTTAAGGGGACATTGAGGGGGGACATTTAAGGGGACATTGGTTATTGTTTTAGTCTATAAATTTATATATGCATTTGTTTTTTCTCACTAGATCTCCATCAAGCTTAAAGAAACACCCCCCTAGACCCCCATTCAAGATAATTTTGTACATTTTTCGGTAGATAAATGTCCAGGCCGAAGGCCGGTTCTTCCTAAAATTACAGGCTTGCTATTGCTCGCCAGGATCAAATCGAAACCTATATGGCACGAAAGGTCTTAACATTGACAACGAAATGGGGCGAAATGTCTTAAAATCGACAAACTATTGGGGCAAACGTCTTAAAGTCTCAAAACTAGTGGGGCTAAACATGAGGTAGAAGAGGGCCCAGAAAACCGGCCCATCTCCCCTTAAACAGGGCAAGAACCAAGACAAGAGAAGAGGAAGGACGGAGAGGAGAGGGGAGGTTATTGTAGAGTTGGTAAATAACATACAAGTTTAAGGCCAGAATTTATTATTATTATTATTATTATTATTATTATTATTATTATTATTGTCAGTAATAGTAGTAGTAGAAGTATTTTACAAAGAGAGGGAGAGAGGAAGGAAGGAAAGCAACAACTAAGGAAGGAAGGAAGGAAGGAAGGAAGGAAGGAAGGAAGGCAGGAAGGAAGGAAGGAAGGCAGGAAGGAAGGAAGGAAGGAAGGGAGGAAGGAAGGGAGGAAGGAAGGAAGGAAGGAAGGAAGGAAGGAAGGAAGGAAGGAAGGAAGGAAGGAAGGAAGGAAGGAAGGAAGGAAGGAAGAAGGGAGGAAGGAAGGAAGGAAGGAAGGAAGGAAGGAAGGAAGGAAGGAAGGAAGGAAGGAAGGAAGGAAGGCAGGAAGGGAGGAAGGAAGGAAGGAAGGAAGGAAGGCAGGAAGGAAGGAAGGCAGGAAGGAAGGAAGGAAGGAAGGAAGGAAGGAAGGCAGGCTGGCAGGAAGGAAGGAAGGCAGGATTGACAACAGAAGGAAGTAAGGAAGTAAAGCAAGAAAGTTAGGAACAAAAACGAAAAGCTAGGAAGAAGGTACAAGATAATATACACATTACTAAAATAAGGGAAGAAAGGACGGACATAAAGAAGAAGGAAGGAGGGGAATGAAGAATAAGAAAGAAACAGATAGAAGAGAAAAACGAAAGGAGAATCCAGAGGAAACACGGAGGCTAAACCAGGGAAACACTTCAAGTTGATACATAAACAAAAGTACAAAAGATAGAAAAGAAAAAGAAATCCCCCCAGAAGGAATGATGGAAGGAATGATCAGACACGAAGACAAGAAGAATTACTGAACAAAAAGGATGAAGGGAGATGCCAAGGAATCGGGAAGTGTAATCTTATACATCCGAAAAAAGGATAGAGAAGCAAACAAAAATAGAGAGAAAGGTAGGAAGAGAGGCAGGAATAAGTAAGTAAGGAACAAAAAGTAAGACAATGTACAGTAGATGCCAGAAGATACAGGGATGCCAAGACCGGGCGACCAGGCAAGTTTTTCCATCCACCAGGTGCATTAAACTATCAAACTTCACCACTACACTGCCAACATTCTACACTAATGATCCCACTTTTCCCGCCAACCTTGGATCGGCAACATTTCAGGGATCTTTCTCGCATTGGTATCGGCACCTACTGTAGAATGAAGGTAATACTAATAATCTCAGGTTAATTTATCTCCCCCTTCCGAGGTAATTCAATAGCGCTAGGAGCTCTTATGTAATGCCCGAGACCATTACCCATCTCCCTTGCTCAAGGGGAGACGGTAACCGCTGGTTATATTTCAGAATAACATTTCACCAACCTGAGCGAGGATTGCACCCCAGCCTGATGGATAGCAGGCAGGGACGTTATCAATTGAGCCAGCCGGGTGGCTAGTCAACATTTAAAGCTCGCTGAAAACCTTAATGATGATCTACAGTATGTTAAATATAGAGAGGGTGAATATTAATTCGACACTCTATAACGTGCTATTAGAAGTGCTATTAGAAGCACATGAAATCTGTCGTCAAGAAAAAGTTAGTCTTTTAAAATTACAGTTAATGCTCGAACTATTGATTTTGACTGTACAGTAGCTTAGCTTCGGTGCCTAAATTCTTATAAACATTTAATTCAGCAGCTGCTAGACCAGAACTGCCAAAAAAAGGAAGACAAAACTATCTTGAAGTCCAATTACCCCCATGCCTCTCCTGTTGGACCACCACCACCACTACGGTACGCATGTTCGTGAGATAATAAGTAACACCCCGTTCTTTAACATTAATACCAAATACAAACCCCAATGTACCTGAATAAACTGATGATAATACCAAGGCACAGGGGCAGGCAGAAATGCATACAGGACCATACCGGACCTTTCATTTAATTCAGGCAACTATTAGACGATTTTATTCAGCTTAGGAAGGACGTCTATCCATAAAAAAAAAAATCTACAGACGATCCCAATTCACCCTCTTAGCTACCGTATACCCTTCCTAAACTTAATAAACTCGTCTAAATGTAGCTGAAATAATTAAAAAAAAAAAAAACGTCGCCGGTACAGTAAGAGTTAAGACCATAGGTAATATGTTAAAAAATCGACGATACAAAAACTCATCTCCAGAAAAATGCACCACAATTCTGGAGTCGAACCCCAGTTTGGCATGTTAGACCTTCGAGTGCCGCCAGTTTCAAATGTTACCTTCAAAATTGGATATTTTATTTTTAAAGCCTGTCATTTAGGATGAATCGGCCTTCGGCCAGGAAATTTTTCTGCCGAAAAATGTACAAATTTAGCTCGAAAGGTAGTCTTGGGTGGTATTTTTAATAGTTTGCTGGAGGAATAGGTAGCACACTAAAAACCTCACCTTAACTTTATATGTATCTCAAAATATATATCCATCTATTGCCGGACGCCTTAAGGAGAGATATCCACTCGAGGGATTTTTTTCATGACTCCTTTCTCCCTCATGTTTAGCCCCATTGTTTTTCTAATTTAAAGACGTTTGCCCCATTATTTTGAAGATTTTAAGAACTTTCAACCCATTTCTGTCAATTTTAAGACCTTTCGTGCCATTTAGGTGTCGATTTTATCCTGGCGAGCGATAGCGAGCCTGTAATTTAAGAGGAATCGGCTTTCAGCCGGGACATTTTTCTACCGAAAAATGTACAAATTTATCTTGAAAGGGGCTCAAGGGGGTGTAATCTTAAGCTTGAAGGATATCTAGGGACTAAACTAAAAACCTCCCCTTAATGACACAACCTGATTACATATGGTTAGCTCATGTCTGGTACGGTCGGGATTTGTCTCTGTTCACCAGAGAAAACAATGATGGAAGTAGGACCTAACTTTTGGTAGTGACTGGCTTCTCCTTGCGTGGGGGGGGGGCGTAATAATAGCAAACTATCTATGGTCTTGGAGTTGCTTGGTCATCTTAGTTAACGCTATCTGGTCCAACCTGTCGTGGGTTAATAGGATATTGTAATTAACTATTGTTGAGTATTTTGCTTGGCTTTGCCCTTTTCGAGTAATGTATTTGAGTGTGACCCTAGGCTAACAAAAATGCCTTCCAAGACTTCCCTCAAACTAAAAATTGCCCACCCAGGCCCCTTTCATGCTAAAAAAAAAAAAAAAAAAAAAAAAAAATATATTTGTTTCGCCGAAGGCCGATTTCTTCTAAGTTACAGGCTCAACTTCAACATTAGAGCGAACTGTGTAGTAATCGGCATTGGCTATGTCTTCAATAACTGGTAGGGATGTTATGAATTGCATCTACATAAGAATTCGTCCCCATGTTGTATAATTGTTTGTGCGGGTGTGTATGTATGTGTATGTATGTGTGTGTGTGTGTGAGAGAGTGAGAGAGAAAGATAGTGTGTGTGTGTGTGTGTGTGTGTGTGTGTGTGTGTGTGTGTGTGTGTGTGTGTGTGTGTGTGTGTGTGTGTGTGTGTGTGTGTGTGTGTGTGTGTGTGTGTGTGTGTGTGTGTGTGTGTGTGTGTGTGTGTGTGTGTGTGTGTGTGTGTTCGCGCACGCGTCACATTTTGTAAATTAATCAACATATTATACTTAAGTGTTTGACTAAACAATTTTAAAAGTTATTCTGATTATTAGGGCAATGCAAGACTACACTAAACTAAATACAACTATAATTTTATTTAATAATAACTACTGTATAAAATAAAAATACCGGTATTTGAAAATAACTGTATAAATGCGCAGCTAAATACTGAAATTATTAAGATACGAAGTAAAAAGAAAAATATAATGTACAAATTAATATACAATGGAGAAATCAGCATGTTTTAAACCACTACCTTGACGACATCCTCCTATGACGCAGTTATTTTTAAATGGTGGATGAGGCATGCTGAATATATTCATGATCGGAGATTCTATATAACTGCAAATACACAGTTAAATATATTGTCAATAGACAATTTTAAAGGCGAGGCTGCAAGGTGAATTTCGCCTTTGCAGTTGAACACTTGCAATTAACGGGCTATAAGGAAGTTCGTTATTGAGTAGAAATATTATTAATACAAATGTGGGATAAAATTAATAGGAAATATTCAGTTAAGCGCATTATTATATTTGCAAGGTTTCGATATTTACCTTCATTACGGGTTTCTAGAGCTTATTCGAGTTGTTATGGAGTGTGTGTTTGAGTTTGGAATGCATTTACTAAATATTTGTCTGTTAAATGACACTCCAAGAGCTGCACAGCCTGAAAAAATGAGAAACTGTGGGGCAAAAATCACTCTAAACAAGACAAAGGAGCTCTAAAAGGTCTGAAGTGAAAATATTCCGGGTAATAAGTTTATTTTGCTGATCCTCCCTACCCCTTGTGGGAGTAAAGGCTGGCTACTGACTGACTGAACAAGTTTAATCCGGACAGCAATATCACCATTTCCCCCTTTTTCATGGTGTTGTAGGATATTTGAGGTATGATTTATGTTGCAAATGCATTTTTACTGATCTATCATAAAATACGGTCCCCACTAATGGATGGGATCAAATTAGGGTTGTCGTGAATTATTGAAATCAGCTTCTATGTCGAAAGTAGGGGGCTTATTTGTTTTTTTCCCCACAATTTTTGGCGATGCCGCCATCGATAGGGAGAATCTTTTGCACACGAAGAGCAAAGCAGAGAAAAATGCACACGAAGAGCAAAGCAGAGCAAAAATGAACAAAGTGAACCTGCCAGATTTCAGATACCGATTGAGGTAGCTCTTGCACTGCGAGATTGTCTAAAACCGGATGTAGTGGTATCGGGATGTAGCGGATTCATCCGCCATAAATCAATACATTAATATATATATATACATTATCTACTGGTACCTATAACAGCAAAACATAAAGCCTGGAGCAGTGTTACAAAACATCTAATCTCCGGCGGTACTAAATCAATATTTAAATATACAATTTGTGAGAAACATTAAATAGATACCGTAACAGCTAACAATATACAATATACAGTATACTGAATCAATGCACCAACATCTGATAACATCTGTGGCGGTACTGTTGAGTTAATGAGAGGGGAGGGTAAGTATAACGTCAGTTATAGTAATGAGAACCAGACTGATTAACCCCCAGATCTTCTAGCATACGAACGTTGGAGCAACATATATAATACCTTAGTAGATATTAACTAAATTAGCTTCTAAGATGCTTTCGCTCACTGACTAGACATATCGGATCATCTTAGTTTAAAACACAGATACCAGAATCATAATAATCTAATATGCAATAACAAACTGAAGAGATGCTAGCTCCAAGCCCAAGGAACAAAGGTAATACCGTGTGAATGCTGGACAATAAAGATCGGTATAATCCTGTGTAGCGGGCAACCGTGTATATATACCTCAATAATTTGGTAATATAACAATATATTTGTACATTTTACATTCATAAATAGTACACTAATCTACTAGGTTAGGTTAGGTTAGGTTAGGTTAGGTTAGGTTAGGTTAGGTTTTGGTTAGGTTAAAGTAGGCATCTGAAAAACAGTTACCCGCTACACAGGATCTTACCTAAAGATCAGACAAGCAAATAACTTCACAATATAATCAAAGACAGGATCAAATGTTCGATTATAAACACTAACGTGGAAGCTTGGGGCTAATCGCGATACATTTAATTTAGAGCGAGGGCAACTAACGGAGACAAAGTGTGGGGTTCTTTCTTAGGATACATTTTAATGGGGCCCATCTCGTTTTTGTTTTCTCCCTCTCTCTCTCTCTCTCTAGGTTGTATCCATTCGGACCCATTTAGCCTGCCGTTTTAAGACGTTTATCCTCATCCAGGTGTCAATTTTTTCCTGGTGAGCGGTAGCGAGCCAGTATATTTAAAAAAAATGTTTTAACAGTAGGCAAAAATTTTAAATTTTTCGATAGAAAAATTTCTACCGCGAAGCCGGATTTCTCCATACAATGCTGGCTCGCTATCGCTCGCCAGCAGGAAATTGACACCTGAATGGGGTTAAACGTCTTAAAACAGTTGGCTGAATGGGGCCGAATGGATACAAGCCAGAGAAAGAGAAAAAAAAAGAGAAAAAATGCATGTCACCCCCCTTAAATGTACACTCACGCATACTAAAAGTTGCTCAGGGGTGGGTCCTTCCTTCCCCTACTCCACCCTGGGCAGGTGGAAAGGGGGGAGTCGGGTCCATGTCTACCCCCACCTTCCACCCCCAAACTATCCCCAACTCCCCCACCTTCCTTCTCTAGCTGGCAGTTATTAGCGACGATTATTCTCATTCATTGCAAATAATTGTTAAACCATCATTGCACAATCATGCTTACAAAGGCCAACATTTAATATTTATTAGGAATTAATTAATACAATACACTACGTACGTAGGAAGTACATGAACGAAGGCGGTGCTGGTTGGGGGGAGGGGCGTCGACTGACTGGGGACAGAGGTGCATGGGGGCGGTTCGTTCGTGGCCACCCCTTCGGGGATCACGGCGTCAGGCAATAGATAGATAGAGATAGACTACGTAATTGTATTCTCAAAATGAGTTTCTTTACACACCGTGGGTTATACGAATCTTGGCTGTATTGGTCTTGTGTGTCTCTCTCTCTCTCTCTCTCTCTCTCTCTCTCTCTCTTTGTGTGTGCGTGTGTTTGTCTCTCATTGCACTACTTTCTACGATCAAGATTTAATGTGATTTGAATATAATAATAATAGTAATTAAATCCAATCTCGTGCAGTATTCAGGATATTATGTTCACCATTATTGCACTACACATCAATGGGCCCTCTACGATCTACTCCTAGTTTCTCAAATTACTTACACAAGTGGGCTATTATATCATAAAAGGAAAGGACTAAAAGGCAAAATCGGGCTGGAATAGTGTTGCGACTGTTATTCTTTCGTTCATAATTTAAATCAGTTTCTCCCATTTATTCACTACCATACATACTATAAACGGGTAAGATCCTGTATAGCGGGTGGAACTGTTTTCAAATGCCTATTTACTAAGAAACATTGAACAATATCTTAAACCTAACCTAACCTAGTATATTAGTGGACTATTTGTGTATGTAAAATGTAAAAATATATTGCAACATTACCAAATTATTATTGAGGTCATCCCGCTACACAGGATTATACCCAATTTACGATCTAAGTCGGTGTTAATTTTGAGTAAGGTTTGAGTATCGAGCCCTTGAGTAGCAGGGCTTACCTTCCCCCTTCTTTGTCTCTATCTGTGATCCCAGCCTCTCACCTCTACAAACCCCATCAGCTCTCCTCTATGTGTATCGAATGCAGGCAACATTCATCACACACACCAATAAAGGGAAATATAAACCATTGAGACCCGTTATATCTTGGTTGTAGAAAGTAAGCGCTATGAGGGAGTTACAAGGAATATTTAGTATCTCAAAAACCTTGCAGTCCATTTCGGGGAAAGTGGAAGGAGAGACATTGTTTGGTGCACTACACTCCTTACAGAGTGTGCAAAATACTACTGACAACAGTCTTCTTGAACAGCTCTCAACTGAGGACATTTTTAAAACTTCTGAGTTAAGTTTTTCCAGGTAGAACAGATCTTAAATGGGAAACAGTTTCCACAAATACTAGTGCTGAACCTTGTCAATTCTAACTGCCAGCCATGGTTGCGTATTGTAGGCCTATTCATATTAAGGCTAAACAGTTTGCTATGATCCACATTGAATTGAATTGAATTGAAACTGTTTATTTAGCCAGTAGAACATACACATGATAATCATAATACAAAATTAACATTACATTATCAAACCCATTACATTTTCCAAAGACTTAAATGAACTGACCTCGTAGTCTGCGTGTTAAGAGAGAGAGAGAGAGAGAGAGAGAGAGAGAGAGAGAGAGAGAGAGAGAGAGAGAGAGATCACTACAGCTGAGATTCTTGTAAGAGAATACAATTATACAGTATATTGTATTAATAAATTACTAATAAATTTTAAATGTTGGCCATAGCAAGCATGTGCAATGATGGCTTATCAATAATAATTTTCAATGAATGAGAACAATCGTCGCTAATCACTAACTGCCAGCTAGAGAAGGAAGGTGGGGGAGTTGGCGATAGTTTGGGGGTTGAAGGTGGGGGTAGACTTGGACCCGACTCCCCCCTTCCACCTGCCCAGTGTGGAGTAGGGGAAGGAAGGACCCACCCCTGAGTAACTTTTACTACGCGTGAATGTACTTTCAAGGCAACAGAGGATTGCTCACATATGTTGCAGTCTCGTCTAGAATATAAATAACGGAAACAAAAACTCACTCAATCTCTCGTCCAGCATCATGTCCCAGCGTTGACGGTAGAAAGTAAACAGAGGCCGAATAAGTCCACCATATTAAGGGAGCTCAGACGGTATTGTGCAGCATAATTTACAGGTTCGGCTCAATGGTTTAAGGGGGGGGGGGTTTAGTTTGCGCTCTAAACCTCTATCAACTTTAAAAAGACACCCACAAGACCCCCCTTCGTTATAAATTTGTAGATTTTTCGGTTGAAAAATTTCCCGGCCGAAGGCCGATTCCTCTTCAAATACAAGTTCGCTATCGCTCGCCAGGAACAAAATCGACACCTAAATGGCACGAAAGGTCTTAATATTTGCAAAGAAATGGGGCAAAAGGTCTGAACACGCCAAACTAATGGGTCGAAAGTCTTGAAATCTCACAACTAATAGAGCTAAACATGAGGGAGGAGGAGGACTCGGAAAAACAACTGCCTCCCCTTAACAGTTGTATATAATCCACAGCTCCGCCCGACACAACCTCACCCTCTCACATGCTGACACAGACTGCCCGGCCGCCGGCGAGCACAAATGATTCGAATTGGTTCGAACGGCGAAACCGAACTTGAAGATTCATTTGAAAAGTTTCGCATTATTTTCAACCAGTAATTTTAGAACTAGTTGCATGGAAATTTTTAATATTTGTTATAAAAATAGTGTGCATCACGATGTCAATAATGTTACTACCACATTCATAACACAATTCAAGATCGTAATTTCAACGTTTCTTCAATCAACTCACAAGTACACTCAACGACATAAATCCGGGCCCAATATGAACTCTCAAACTGCAAAATGAAACTCCGAATGTAAATATTAGGTACCGTATTAAATTAATGAGATGGAGAGACTGTGTAAGAAAGGCTTTGGATGATAGAGGAATGACTATAGATCAGGCAGGGGAAGTGGTGGTGGACAGGAGTGAATGGAGAATGCTTGTGAATAGTTGAGTGAACACGTGGTCATTTGGAGTAAGGGGTCGGGCGCAAGTTCGACTAGATAATAGTCCATCATGCGCCTGGCCCGGGGGGACGATTAATATGAAGGGTGTGCCTGGAAGTGTGGTGGGAGGGCTTGTGGCTTTGGCTCCGCTGCATGTCTGCCTGCCGAGATCGGAACCTCTCCGGGTGGTCAGGGGCCGGGGGAGTGCTGGAGCGACCTTGGTAACCCTGGTCTCTGGGTCTTCTCCTGGGTGACCTGGATGTGTGTGAGTTTGTGTTTTTTTATCTGTGTTTATTTTTTGTTTTATGTTGTTTTTGTGTTTTCCCTGTTCTTGCTCTGTCTTGAGTCGGCTACCCCCAAAATGGGGATTGGGCCTGAGCATATAGATAGATAGAAATTAATAAGAAGATTCTGTTAGGGATTAGCTCTGGGGTCTGGGAAGCCCACCAGGTAAGAATACCACGCCTGCTCGCCCTTAAAAGCCACCAAGAACCAAGAAGAAGAATACCACGTAAGAATACGAAAACACTAGACCCTAACTTATGCCGTTCAGTGTACATTTATGAAAGATTATTAATGAATGCAATTGATTATACATTACCATTTAAATATATCTATCTTTGAGTAAAATGCATCGTTATTACATAAATCAATCATAGTGACAATACTTGCATTACGATAAAAACAAGATCCTATACATTTTTGGAGTGACTGTACAGTACTTACAGTAGTGACTATATAATTATAAGGTTACACCAATTCGAGTCTTTGAATCTTTTTAGCCAAGTTTTGAAGCATCTGCGTTCGATACTGATTTAAGGGGGTAACCTGTTTTTTTTTATCTTTATCTCCTTTTCTCTCGCTTGTATCCATTCGGCTCCATTCAACCTACTGTTTTAAGACGTTCATCCCCATCCAGGTGTCTATTTATTCCTGGCGAGCGATAGCGAGCCAGCATTGTGTGGAGAAATCCGGCTTCGCCGGAGACATTTGTCTATCGAAAAATGTACAAATTTAGCTTGCTGTCAAAACAAAAATATATATATGCTGGCTCGCTACAGCTCACCAGGAAAATATTGACACTTGGATGGGGGTAAACGTCTTAAAATAGTAGGCTGAATGGGGCCGAATGGATACAAGCCAAAGAAAGAGAGAGAGAAAAAAAAGCGAGGTGGGCCCCCTTAAATGGTGCTTTGCCAATTACGTTCTAAGCTGTACTGACGCCTTATCAACAGTTATCCATTTACCCTAATGAATTAACTTAGTAGAAACACATTATAATACCTACACACGTGAGGAACGTGATGTTCTTTTTCATAAATGGCTACTTCTTTAATCTTCATTCGTTGTGCAGTACACAAAACATATCCACATGTTTAAGATTATGACCATAGGACTTCGTATTCCGGAACATGTTGAAAGGGTGCTGTTTGTATATTATCCAACAAAAACTTAAGAACCGAGTGTTGATTTGTGACATATGACTAATTGCCACCCAGTTTCCTAAAGGGAACTGTGAATTTCTACATATGTCTTTCACTAAAGTGTCGGGATTCTCCCTGGTAAGGTATTAAGGGGGCCCCCCTCGCTTGTTTTCTCTTTCTCTCCCTCTCTCATTGGCTTGTATCAATTCGGCCCATTCAGCCTACTGTTTTAAGACATTTACTCCCATCCATCCAGGAGCGTGTTCAGTCTACCCAAACACGCAAACGGGATAGCTCTACTGAACGTGATCGCCTCTGATTCGACGAATCACGTTTGTGATTGTTTGCAATCAGACGGCGATCACGCTAACACTCCCTGGAGGTGACTAGCGAAGCTATCATAACAGTAGGCCTAAATCTCTCCTCTACATTATATTATCATAATTAAGCTTAATTAGCCTCTCTCCATGTTATTTATGTGTCGCAATCTCTATTATAAGGTGGCACACCTATAAAAATCATAGTTATCGTGACCATTTTGCTATATATAACATAAAACAAGCAGCTTGGAGCGCATGTCTCACAGCTACTTCGTCAGGCCTTCAGTGCGGTAAGCGTAGCCTCGTTGGTAACGACTTCGCTTTTAAATCCGTAACTACTTTTGCAGTTATTATTTAATTTGTATCGTTATATATTGGTAATGTTACTATGCCAATGATGTATTGTAAAGGGTTATAACTTGCTGTACAGGGTTTTGAGCGTGTGTCTATATTATTGAGTGATTATTATGTTTTTTATGCGGTTTGTATTTCATTGTTATAGTTATATATCGGTAATGTTACAGTTGTTACTGTGCCAATTGAATGATAGCCTATATGTTAACGGGTTATAGCCTAGCTTGCTGTACAGGCTTGTATTTCATTGTTATAGTTATATATCGGTAATATTACAGTTGTTACTGTGTCAATTGAATGATAGCCTATATTTTAACGGGTTATAGCCTAGGTTGCTGTACAGGTTTTTCGGCGCTTGTCTATTATTGATCGATTACTCTATTTACATTTCTTAAAAACAATTTCTGAGGCATAATTGCATCGAAGTATGATAGGTCAGTTAAGCTATGTTTAGTAAGGTAGCCTATCCACGCTATAGTTAAATATGCAAGGTAATCTAATGGTTAAAAAATAATATTTATGAACCTTCCATAAATATAGGCTTGCAAATAGCCTATAGGCCTATATACACATAGATCGTCAAAAAAAGAAAGTATGCCTATACATACATTGCCAGGAAGAGATAATATAGCCTATATAGGCTACTATTTAATTCAGCCTGGCTACATAACCAATATATATAAACTATAGGCCTATAGTTTAGCATATTCATAGTCCTACATCGCCAGGAAAAGAACATCTACTTTTTATTTCCCCAATAGACTAACGGAGAATTGTTTGAAAATTACACGGGGAAGAAAGAGCTACCTTTGCCAGATAAGAACCGTAATAACTTTTTCAACATTTCTTAATAAGATAAGATATAATAGCCTGATGGTAGCCTAGCCTACCGTCTGTCTTGAGCTTGAACAAGGCTGCCGACTGTAGCTGACAGTGTGACTACCTTAGACAATAGTCTATATTGATGGATAATAATATCCAATATTAAAATGTATTGATTTGACAAAACCAAATGACTTTGATTGAAATAAATGGACCGAAGAAGCACTGTAACAGGCCTAAAACCTTCGCAGACATCGCCAACAAGATTTGAATTTTGTGCTCATAGCCACTGACCAATCAGCGACGAGAATCAATGTTTGGCTATCAATGTCGTTCAGTCTGCGCGATCATAAACAGGATTGCCTGATAGGGTAGACTGAACGTGCTGAGGTGTCAATGTTTTCCTGGCAAGCTAAATTTGAAAAAAGTTCGATAGAAAAATTTCTCAGGCTTAGCCGGATTTCTCCATTCAATACTGGCTCGCTGTCGCTCGCCAGGAAGAAATCGACACCTGGATGGGGATAAACGTCTTAAAACAGTAGGCTGAATGGGATCAAATGGATACAAGCCAGAGAAAGAGAGAAAAGGAGAGAAAGAGAAAAAAAAGCAGGAGACCCCCCCTTAAGCATGTGGCCGTATAGGTGTCACCGAAATGCAAGCCAGTGTGATAACGCGGTAAATTGATCCCGTTATCACTGT
This sequence comes from Paralithodes platypus, assembly GCA_032716605.1. Classification (NCBI taxonomy): domain Eukaryota; kingdom Metazoa; phylum Arthropoda; class Malacostraca; order Decapoda; family Lithodidae; genus Paralithodes; species Paralithodes platypus. The sequence goes on along the minus strand of CM064509.1, from coordinate 56,860,803 downwards.
CCGGGCGAACACAAAAACATATTAAACCCAAAAATACAATAACAAAATAAAAAACACTGTGGTTCAAAGGCTCACTTCTCTCGCTACATGAGTTGGCCATTATGGTAGGAGAGAGAGAGAGAGAGAGAGAGAGAGAGAGAGAGAGAGAGAGAGAGAGAGAGAGAGAGAGAGAGAGAGAGAGAGAGAGAGAGAGAGAGAGAGAGAGAGAGAGAGAGAGAGCAATATATTACATTATTACTTTCATCCATGGTTATTTCTAACTGTTAAGTTAACCCTTTCCGTACGATGATGTCACTTTATATTTATTTTGGGTATAACTAGTCTATTTCATCAACTTAGGAATGACCTCTAGCAATCAAAGGGCTAATACCGTTCTGCACTAACCATTTGGATCCCACAGGGTCTTCTTAAACTCAACAAAATCGTCTACTGATAGCCAGACCACAATATTAGGGGGGCCACCTCGCTTTTTTTTTTATCTTTCTCTTCCTCTCTCTTTGGCTTGTATCCATTCGGCCCCATCCAGCCTACTGTTTTAAGACGTTTACCCCATCCAAGTGTCAATATTTTCCTGGCGAGCGGTAGCGAGCCAGCATATATATATTTTTGTTTTGACAGCAAGCTAAATTTGTACGTTTTTCGATAGAAACATTTCTCCGGCGAAGCCGAATTTCTCCATACTATGCTGGCTCGTTATCGCTCGCCAGGAAAAAATCGACAACTGGATGGGGATAAACGTCTTAAAACAGTAGGCTGAATGGGGCCGAATGGATACAAGCCAAAGAGAGAGGGAGAGAAAGAGAAAACAAGCGAGGTGACCCCCCTTAATAAAGGTGCCATTGTGCCGAGGAGATAGATTAGGAAGTCACACCAACCCGTGTTTATGAATAATTGGCAACTCATCTGCATACTGCCAAATCATCAAGTGGTAATCAACATAAGGTTTTCATTATTAGCATACCGTAAGCAAAGTAAATACCCGTCAAAGGGGCTAATTATCCACACCTGAGGCAATTGAGGACAGTCCATAAATCCCGTAGTATTCAATATATAGGGATCTTATCAATTCAAACACACACAATACCATTAAGCCATGATTTTGCCAAAGACCGAAATCCTAAATAATTATAATTGAAGTTTTAAGGGGGGGTATTAATTTGTTTCCTAGACCTCCATCAAGCTTAAAATTACACCCCCTTGACCCCCTTTCAAGATAAATTTGTACATTTTTCGGTAGAAAAATTTCCCGGCCGAAGGCCGGTTCCTCTTAAATTACAGGCTCGCTATCGCTCGCCAGGATAAAATCGACACCTGAATGGCACGAAAGGTCTTAATATGGGGTGAAAGTTCTTAAAATCGCTAAACTAATGGGGCAAACTTTTTATAATATCAAAAGCAATGGGGCTAAACATGAGGGAGAAAGGGGTCCAGAAAAAAATCCCTCAAGTCGATATCTCCCCTTAATGAACTGTCTTCAATTGTCCCCCAGGTGTTCACAATTACCCCCTTTGTAAGTAAACACATACATAAATAGCCTAATCACGCGCAAACACAATGTTCTCCTGCACTTTATATTCTTGCATGGGTATATGTTCTTGCATGGGTTTATGTTCTTGCATGGGTTTATATTCTTGCATGGGTTTATATTCTTGCATGGGTTTGATGTTCTTTTCTAATTCTATTTTAAATACTATTAAAACATAACTAGCCATCATCTGATACATTTCTTTAGGCAATAATAACACAATATTATAATGCTACCGGTATTTCTATTAATTGACTGTACATCAAAGCCATAGGATAATTTAGGGTTAGATTACGCTAGCTTAAGGGGAGGCGGACCGTTTTTCTGGACCCCCTTCTCCCTCATGTTTAGCCCCACTAGTTTTCAGATTTTATGACGTTCGGTCTATTAGTTTGGCGATTTTAATACCTTTTGCCCCATTTTGTTGTCAATTTTAAGACCTTCGTGCCATTTAGGTGTCGATTTTTTCCCTGGCGAACGATAGTGAGCCTGTAATGTTGGAAGAACCGGCCTTCAGCCGGCACATTTTTCTACCGAAAAATTTACAAATTTATCTTTAGGTCTAGAGGGTGTTTTTCTAAGCTTGATGGAGGTCTAGGGAGGAAACTAAACAAAAATATATGAATAAATGAACTAATAGACCAAACAAACGGCCAGTCTCCCCTTAAGGTAGGTGAGGGTTGGGTAGGATATGGTAGGGTAGACTTGCTCTGATTTGGGTTGGTTGGGATTGGTTAGGTTTGGCGTTTGATTTTGGTTTGATATGGTTTGCTGTGGCTTGGTTTGGTTAGGTAAGATTTGGTTTGGTTAGGTAAGATTTGGTTTGGTTAGGTAAGATTTGATTTGGTTAGGTAAGATTTAGTTTGGTTAGGTAAGATTTGGTTTGGTTAGGTAAGATTTGGTTTGGTTAGGTAAGATTTGGTTTGGTTAGGTAAGATTTGGTTTGGTTAGGTAAGATTTGGTTTGGTTAGGTAAGATTTGGTTTGGTTAGGTAAGATTTGGTTTGGTTAGGTAAGGTAAGGTTTTATTTAATGTTGTTCTGTTTTGTTATTTTCTACTGTGTTCGGTTTACTTTAGTTTGGTTTGATATGGTTTAATTAGGTTCAGTTAGATATGGTGCGTGTCAAAAGGCGTCTTTATGTTGTGATCAATTCATGTGATAAGTAGCTTGAAATGAGGCACGGAAACCTGTTGAGCTCATCTGAAAACTTACACTTGCGCAACGATGCCATTCAAAATCAACAGGTAGACACGAATAAAAATCAACAATAATGACATTGATGGAACCTGGCAATATTTGTGGAGTGTCCGCTATCATCCATGTCAACCCATCGAGCAAACGAATCGGATGTCGAAACCATGTCTGTAACACGGTTGCTGTGAATGCGCCTATAGATTCAGAGTATGGGAGAAGCGACCAAAGGTGAATTCACTTGCGAGCGAAATGGCAGCAATTGGCCCGCAAAACAATAAAATAGAATCGCCTGAAGGTGTTTTGAACACATTTAAAAAGTCATAATCTGATTGGAAGGTCAATTCGCAATGGTCGTGTATTTATCTATAAAATAAAAATCCAATTAACTGATCCTCAATGTCTGCTAAATAAAAAAAATATATATATATTCTTTTAAAATCATATTAAATTATAAGTAATCATGCCGTATTAAAAATACAACAACAACAATATCTTAACAGTTAGCAATTCACTTTAATACTTGGAAATTGCAAATTAATATGTATTATGTGGCACTTGTTGCAAAAAAGAAACTAATATTAATTCACAGTGCATTATACTTTAAAATGCTTAATCAAAATCCGCTAAACCGAAACTGATAAAAATGCTATTCTTAATTCACAATGCGGTCAATTGCTTATAAATAACTTGTGAGATGAGAAATATATCATCACTCGACATCACCGCTGCTCGCCTGAAAGCA
>CM064509.1:56767341-56852341 GCA_032716605.1 Paralithodes platypus | reverse complement strand
TGGCCGGGACATTTTTCTACCGAAAAATGTACAAATTTATCTTGAAAGGGACTCGAGGGGGTGTAATTTTAAGGTTGATGGAGGTCTAGGGAACAAACTAAATACCTCCCCTTAATGTAAACAGGGATTCACTGCCTTGATAGCGCAATGCAAAAAAGTGCGGAATTCGGTGTGAGTATCCTAGGTTCGAGTCCTTGGAGTGCCACATGTATTTGTTGATTTCATTAATTGAGTTTAGAGGTAGAGTTGGTTGGGTAAAACAATATGAAATAGGAGATACACATATTTACAATTGATGTATTTATCCCGGTACTTACAATAAACTATATAAAGCACGTAACAAACAACACACACACACACACCAAACATTCTACTGTCCGAAGTCCTGAGGAAAGTAACGGAAAGCAGTGACTTAAGTTATTGGTCGGGTGTCGATCATCGCGGCATTCCAGCATAATGAGACACGGTTATTACAAGCTATTAAGGGAGCCCACCTCGCTTTTTGTCTCTCTCTCTCCCTCTCTCTTTGGCTTGTATCCATTCGGCCCCATTTATCATACTGTTTTAGGACTTTACCCCCATCCAGGTGTCAATATTTTCCTGGTGAGCGGTAGCGAGCCAGCATATATATTTTTTGTTTTGAAAGCAAGATAAATTTGTAAATTTTTCAATAGAAACATTTCTCCGGCGAAGCCGGATTTCTCCATGCAATGCTGGCTCGCTATCGCTCGCCAGGAAGATATCGACACCTGGATGAGAATAAACGTCTTAAAACAGTTGGCTGAATGGATACAAGCCAGAGAAAGAGAGAAAAGGAGAGTAAGATAAAAAAAAAAAAAAAAAGGTAACCACCCTTAACCTTTTTTATACCGACGACGTCCTTCCACTTTATTTGGGCTGCTATTAGACGGTTTTATTCAGCTTAGGAAAGATGTCTACCCTTTAAAAAGTTAGACAGACTATCTTAATTAATCTGTTTAGCTATCCTTCTTAAGCTACATAAAAGCGTGTATTTTTTTTTTGTTATAGGTTCTTTATTGTACATGACAGCAGGGAGAGATTGTGGTACTTTTATGTATAGTAATAATCGTGTTTTATATATATAGATGAAGAGTAGGACAATATATATATATATATATATATATATATATATATATATATATATATATATATAACTATACAGTATGGTAAGTACTATATATGGTATACTAGGTTACTTTCCTTTTAGGATCGTATGTTGAAATATAGCCTGATGATGGATGTGTGATACGGCCAAAAATGTGCAAATAAATCATTCTCAACATGTATACTGTTGTGGCTCTTGTCATACTCTTCATCTACAAAATTATATATCCTGGAAATGTACCTACCATTGATATATATATATATATATATATATATATATATATATATATATATATATATATACTGTATATGTAGGGAGCGGTTGGTGTGTGTGTGCGTATGTGTGAGAGAGAGAGAGAGAGAGAGAGAGAGAGAGAGAGAGAGAGAGAGAGAGAGAGAGAGAGAGAGAGAGAGAGAGAGAGAGAGAGGGGTAAGGGAGAGAGAGGTAAGGGAGAGAGAATTAGCAGTTTAGGTAGAGGTTTATGGTAGGTATTACTGGAAACATCTACCCTCAGGAACCAGCACTCCCAGATTCCTTCATAATTATAATGTTCAACCACCATCTGACCAATACCTACCTCTTAACAGCTCATGATACCGCGGTGGAAGTTATTGCAAATGATGATTGTAAACTTTAGGATCAATAACTTGCGATGTAATGTGAGCGCCAATGGAACCCGTAATGTGGAGAACTGGCGCTTACGATATTATTTCGTTATTTAACCCTTGACCATTCAGACGTTTCATATTATAAGCTGATTACAATTATCTAATGTTCAAGGGACTGGTGTTCTCGAAAAGCCGCCTCCCGACGATAGTAATGAACTTTATACGGACTCGTCTGATTTAGAATATGGGAAAGTCTGTAACTATTAAATTCTTAAATAACCTTACAAACCAAAACAAAAATCAACTGGTAGCAGCATTAATGTAGTAAAGGTATCGCTGTTTGAATGAAAGGGTTAAGGCTTTTCGGAATACACCGAAAAACATGTCACATTAAATATAAGATCTCATCTAGCTTCATTTTGTATTCTCTTCTTAATTCTCTTCTCCTAAATTTTTCGTCTCCCTCGTCGTTTTTCTATCCAAAACAATTGTTTCCTAAATGTGTGTCTCTTCTTGGATGCGATTCCCTTAAAAGTTTGTGTTCGTCTTTTTCCGTTATTCGCTGTCTAATCTTCTTCCCCGGCTCTCTCTCTCTCTCTCTCTGTCTCTGTCTCTCTCTCTCTCTCTCTCTCTCTCTCTCTCTCTCTCTCTCTCTCTCTCTCTCTCTCTCTCTCTGATTTTGCTTTGTAATGCTCCCTTTTCCCGAAATTGTACTTTTATGTGTTTTATCTTATTCGAATTCGAAAAAAAAGAACCATTAAATGTTGCTAAATATTTCTTCGATTATTCCATATCACTGCGTTTACAGTAAATGTCCTTCTATATATATATATATATATATATATATATATATATTATTTATCTTCACTGGTTTCACATTTGTATACCTTCTTTCTGTAAACTATTTTCCTCTTATCTTATATATTTGTTTGTTTGTTTGTCCTTTACCTAGATACTACACTTATAGAAAATCATATACAAAATATTGTCCATACATCTCAAACCCACATAGTTTTGCATCGCAGCGTAATATCGATATATTATACACCTGAAATGTCATGATCGGCCCAAACTAGCAAGTGGTCAATCGTTCTCCCACCCCCCCCCCTCCTTCCTTCGTGCAACCGTCCCTTCATCTGTGCACAAACAGGCCTCATTGTCTTAGAAATTGCTTGTTATCAGGCCGGTGCATCTCTTCTCACCGCCTCCTCTCCCTGTATGTCTAGAATTTGGAGGGTTTAAATCTTCTTGGCTTTTTTGTTTTCATCTTTATTTAATTTTTGGGTTTGGATCTTGGTGGTGTTTTGTTTTTAAGTGTCCTTAACTCTTTTATAGCCACAAATCATAATGAATCATAGGTAAGCCTCTTCACAGGTACCTACCAGATAGAACTATCCTTTGGGAGTGCAATATGTATTGTGGACTATTGTTAATATCTTGTCAAATTGCAAATGTGTTTGAATAGAATATTTAGACATTTAACGAGTGTTATTCTGTGCATTTTACGGTATAATGTACATGCAACATGACATTAATATGGAGACTTCGGTCCTCACTTTATTATTAAGATATAAGAATATTTTCTGTAAAATCAAATGGCAAACTCCAATACATGGTAAAGGCTTATAAGAAAATTGTATCGCTTACTATATTTTCCTCACGGGGAGTTTCAGGTAGAATGAATTTTATCTAGCCATGCAGAAAAAATATCGTGAAGTGAAACTAATGTTAGTGTATTTTTGATAAAGGAACGTATCTAATATAATTCCCAAACATTATTCCACAGTTAATGATCAACTAAATTACATTAAAGTAAACACATACACACGCACGTGCGCACACACACACAATTATATATATATATATATATATATAAAATAATAATAATAATAATAATAATAATAATAATAATAATAATAACAAATATATAACAATACTAATTGTTATGGTAAGTTGGTAGGTATTGTACAGTAGTGTACAGCCTGACCAGCACAAACCGTGACGGCAGGGTTGTGGTTGTTATTGTGGGGGGATTATAGGACAATGACTTAAGGGGGGTCACATCATTTTTGTCTCTCCTTTTCTCTCTTTCTCTGGCTTGTATCCATTCGGCCTCATTCATCGTACTGTTTTCAAACGTTTATCCCCATCCAGGTGTCGATTTCTTCCTGGCGAGCGATAGCGAGCTAGCATTGTATGGAGAAATCCGGCTTCGCCGGAGAAATGTTTCTATCGAAAAATGTACAAATTGTGTATAAATATGCTGGCTCGCTACCGCACGCCAGGAAAAATAGACGATAGGGATAACTCTCTTAAAACAGTAGGCTGACTCGGGCCGAATGGATACAACCCACAGAGAGAGGGAGAAAAATACGAGGTGGGCCCCCTTAACGTGAGGGGAATGACACCAACAATTCTATCAACAACTATATCTCGGCAACTCCTGGTCTGGCAGCTTCTAAATGAAACCTTGATAAGAACATATAGTCGTCTGTGCTAACCTGCCTTCAGCCTAGTCGCCGAGAACAGTGCAACATAGTCCAGAACAGTGCAACATAGTCCAGAACATTGCAACATAGTCCAGAAAAGTGGCTAGAATCAGAAGTTGCCTGAAAAGTCCCCATGTGAATCCGCGTTTAGGGGAATGACATGCAAGGTAGGTTGAGGGAGGGTTGGGGGTGGGGGTATCGAAGGGGTGTGTGGGGAGGGTAGCAATGGTTTTGAAAGGGAAATGACTGGCCACGAAGAAAGACCCGACTAAGAGGGATGTCATGCTAAGATGGATAGCATGCTAAAAGGATTGACTTGGTAAGAGCAATGGCGTAGCAAAGGGCTTGGTTAAGGGGAGGTATTTAGTTTGTTCCCTACTTTTTCATCAAGCTTAAAATTACACCCCCTAGACCCCCTTTCAAGATAAATTTGTACATTTTTCGTTAGAAAAATTTCCCGGCCAGAGGCCGGTTGCTCTTAAATTACAGGCTCGCTATCGCTCGCCAGGAAAAAATTGACACCTTAACGGCACGAAAGGTCTTAAAATTGACAGAAATGGGGCAAAATATCTTAAAATATCCAAACTACTAGGGCGAAGGTCTTAAAATCTCAAAAGCAATGGGGCTAAACAAGAGAGAGAAAGGGGTCCAGAAAAAATCCCTCAAGTGGAGATCTCCCCTGATTAAAGTAAGGAAGCACTATTCCTTTATACATATATATATATATATTATTATTTAATGTCTTCATAGCTATAATTATATATATATATATAGATGGACCTAAGGATGATAATTGTTCAGGGGAGATTTCCACTTGAGGGATTTTTTTTTTCTGGACCCCGTTTTCCCTCATGTTTAGCCCCATTGCTTTTGAGATTTTATGAATTTCGCCGCGTTAGTTAGGTGATTTTAAGAACCTTCGCCCCATTTCTGTCAATTTTAAGACCTTTCGTGCCATTTAGGTGTCGATTTTTTCCTGGTGAGCGACAGCGAGCCTGTATTTTAAGAGGAAGCGGCCTTCGGCCGGGACATTTTTCTACCGAAAAATGTACAAATTTATCTTGAAAGGGGGTCTAGGGGGTGTAATTTTAAGCTTGATGGAAATCTAGGGAACAAACTAAACACCTCCCCTTAAATGAAACGACCAATCTTCGAGAAAATACGGTCGAGAATATTGAACTGCATTGAATCGTCTAAGGTTAAGACAGAATACGAACAAGCGTCATCGTACAGAAGCGGTTAACCCTTTGAGTACCAGCGACGCGTGTTATATTTTATTCTAGCAGCTTAGGAAGGATCTGCGGTAGTTATTTAAAGGGGGTTGGTGGAGATCGTTTGGAAGTCTTATTTATGGCTAGAGGTCCTTCCTAAGCTGTGAAAAATCGTCTAATGGTGACCAGAAAAATGACAAAAAAGGACGTCCCTGGTACTGAACGGGGTTAAGGGGAGATCTCCACTTGAGGGATTTTTTTTTTCTTGACCCCTTTCTCCCTCATGTTTAGCCCCATTGCTTTTGATATTATAAAACGTTTGCCCCATTAGTTTAGCGATTTTAAGAACTTTCACCCCATATTAAGACCTTTCGTGCAATTCAGGTGTCGATTTTATCCTGGCGAGCGATAGCGAGCCTGTAATTTAAGAGGAACCGGCTTTCAGCCGGGACATTTTTCTACCGAAAAATGTACAAATTTATCTTGAAAGGGGGTCTAGGGGGTGTAATTTTAAGATTGATGGAATTCTAGGGAACGAACTGAAAACCTCCCCTTAAAGACGATCAGTAAAACGATGAATTACAAGTATAAAGGAGAAACAACAACAACAATAGGTCAAAAGTAGGATATGAAACACAATACGAAATATAATGAAGAGTATGCATATAAGGTACCGGTACTAATATAATGAAGAGTATGCATATAGGGTACCGGTACTAATATAATGAAGAGTATGCATATAGGGTACCGGTACTAATATAATGAAGAGTATGCATATAGGGGTACCGGTACTAATATAATGAAGAGTATGCATATAGGGTACCGGTACTAATATAATGAAGAGTATGCATATAGGGTACCGGTACTAATATAATGAAGAGTATGCATATAGGGTACCGGTACTAATATAATGAAGAATATGCATATAGGGTACCGGTACTAATATAATGAAGAGTATGCATATAGGGTACCGGTACTAATATAATGAAGAGTATGCATATAGGGTACCGGTACTAATAATACACACATAACTAAAACACGAAGCGAAATGGAAAAAAAAGGGTAAAAAAGAACACGCGCACGCACACACACACACACACACACACACACACACACACACACACACATAAAACATAAAAAAACATAAAACAGAAAAAAAACCATAAAGCAGAAAAAACAACATAAAGCAGAAAAAACAACATAAAGCAGAAAAACAGAACATAAAGCAGAAAAACAGAACATAAAGCAGAAAAACAGAACATAAAGCAGAAAAACAGAACATAAAGCAGAAAAACAGAACATAAAGCAGAAAAACAGAACATAAAGCAGAAAAAACAGAACATAAAGCAGAAAAAACAGAACATAAAGCAGAAAAACAGAACATAAAGCAGAAAAACAGAACATAAAGCAGAACAACAGAACATAAAGCAGAAAAACAGAACATAAAGCAGAAAAAAACAGAACATCAAGCAGAAAAAACAGAACATAAAGCAGAAAAAACAGAATATAAAGCAGAAAAACAACATAAATCAGAAAAACAGAACATAAAAAAACAACAACAGAACATAAAACAGAAAAACAGAAAAACATAACAAAAACAACATAAACTGAACAGAAAAAACATAAAAACAGAACATAAAACAGAAAAAAACAGAACATAAAGCAGAAAAACAGAACAAAGCAGAAAAACAGAACATAAAAGCAGAAAAAACAGAACATAAAGCAGAAAAACAGAACATAAAGCAGAAAAACCAGAACATAAAACAGAAAAAACAGAACATAAAGCAGAAAAACCAGAACATAAAGCAGAAAAACCATAACATAAAACACAAAAAACAGAAAATAAAACAGAACATAAAACGGTAGGGCATTAAGGGAGCCCACCTCGCTTTCTTTTTTTTATCTTTCTCTCCCTCTCTCTTTGGCTTGTATCCATTCGGCCCCATTCAGCCTACTGTTTTAAGACATTTACCCCCATCCAGGTGTCAATATTTTTCTGGCGAGCGGTAGCGAGCCAGCATATATATATTTTTGTTTTGACAGCAAGCTAGATTTGTACATTTTTCGATAGAAAAATGTCTCCGGCGAAGCTGGATTTGTCCATAGAATGCGGGCTCGCTATCGCTCGCCAGGAAAAAACCGACACCTGGATGGGGATAAACGTCTTTAAAAACAGTTGGCTGAATGGGGTCGAATGGATACAAGCCAGTGAAAGAGAGAACAGGAAAGAAAGATAAACAAAAAAAAGAGCAGGTGACCTCCCTTAAGCAGATGGACAGATAAGGAAGGGGTGAGAGAGACGGGCAGGGGAGACGGTGGGGTCGGAAGGTGAGCGGCAGAGACGGGGGCGAGGGGTGACGGGTGAAGGACGGGGCGAGAGTCGGTAATGAGAGAGAGAGAGAGAGAGAGAGAGAGAGAGAGAGAGAGGGAGAGTGAGAGTCGAGAGAGAGAGGAGGAGTGAGAGGAGAGAGAGAGAGAGAGAGAGAGAGAGAGAGAGAGAGAGAGAGAGAGAGAGAGAGAGAGAGAGAGAGAGAGAGAGAGAGAGAGAGAGAGAGAGAGAGAGAGAGAGAGAGAGAGCGAGAGAGAGAGAGCGAGAGAGAGAGAGAGAGAGCGAGAGAGAGAGAGCGAGAGAGAGAGAGCGAGAGAGAGCGAGAGAGAGCGAGAGAGAGCGAGAGAGAGCGAGAGAGAGCGAGCGAGAGCGAGAGCGAGAGCGAGAGCGAGCGAGAGCGAGCGAGAGTGAGAGCAAGCAAGAGCGAGAGAGAGTGAGAGAGAGATTATGATGAGTGGTCCCCCTAGGCTAGTTACTGCAGCCGTGTGTCCTCCACCTTGACTGTCCCTGACCCTACTGGAAACATCACAAGGAAAAACAGGAAAAAAGAGAAGAAAAAGAAAAAAAACACACACACACGAAATATACCGATTATTTTCCTTATTATCAGTAGTATTAGTATTATTAGTAGTAGTATTACTACACACACACCTGCACTAGTTCATTCATTATAGGTAGGCCAAAATCTTGAACACTAACCTCTATTACTCATTATAACGACTCGAGCTAATGCTTCTACCATTTAGGAAGGGTCAGCAAGGGAATAGGTGGAAATGTACAGCCCATTTGCTCTAGCCCTTTTTTAGGTTACGGAAGTTAGGGAGTCATGATTTTCCGGCCTACTTGTAACGAATGGATTACACTATACAGGCGCCTAAACAGAGAACATATGGGCTTGTTTTTGTATCTATCTATCTATCTATCTATCTATATATCTATCTATCTATCTATCTATATACTCAGACCCAATCCCCACTTTTCCTATTTTTTGTCTTTCCTTTTTTTTTTTTTAATTTTTTTTTTTTTTTTAATATAATGCCAAGGTATTACACGAATATCCCCTCTGACTCCCAAGCTGTGTCCAAGTTCCTCCACGTAACCTCTGCACTACAAAAAATACAAAATACAGACAGACAGAGAAGGATACAAGAACGGACAGGCCAAGCACTACCCCCATAATATACTTCATGATATATATACTGCACGAGAAATACTTAGGACAGAGGAGTATAACAACCTTAAAAGTAATGGAACCCGAACAATTGAGCTAGAAGCATGCTCGGCTCGCCCAGCCCAATAGGGGACCCTCTAAATATATATAACGAAAGAAGATAATAGAATAAAGATAGGGTCCGGGATATTGGGAGATAAGATTGGCCTAGTAAGGAAGCCCATATCTTAGGCCAAATTGAATATCCTGGGTAGCTGATTATAACCATTGTCCTGTGTCGCTCAGCCTAGAGATCCTGTGGGTGAGAGAGAGAGGGAGGCCATCTTTTCCGCTGAACGCCATTTTGGTACCTCATTTATCAAAGAACGAGGTTGTATTTAATTGTCGATCATGTACAATGTATATCCAAAGTTCAAACTATGTACTCTGTACCAGTATTGCCGAATGTTTAATATGGGTACGGATATATTTCAACGTAAAGACAGGTTAATGACCCCCAATGGCCCCAATATGGCAGAGGTTGATCGGTCTGTTACTATAGGGTCTCTAGCCCAGCCTAACTTCAGTATTAGGTGGGTTTTTGCTTGGTTGTCCTTGTGCTCGACTTTCTGTCCTTATTATAGTCTCGTTGGCTGGTATCTGTACCACTAGGCTTTCTCAATTTATACTGGATATATATACAGTATATATATACTGTATATACACTTTATATATATATATATATATATATATATATATATATATATATATATATATATATATATATATATATATATATATATATATATATATATATATATATATATTATTCCAACTCTACATAGGCTTGCAGCTTGTATTGTAGATTGAACCCCTCAACACGGTGATGTCAGGAGGTGTTATTCCAGATAGCGAGTGAGACATAAGACAGCTTGAGTGTTGTACCCGGCTAGTTTGTGATATCCTCGTGGCACGTAGCATCTCTGACTACTCGATGCTGCATAGCCACTGTCTTGCTGTCCCATGTCACAATTGCAGTCACCTCTCTCTCTCTTTTGTTTTTTTGGCGTGCCGTTGGGTTCTGCGGTGGTATAGCGAAACTAAGTAAAGCACAAATTTCATCCCAATAATATCTTTCCATTGGTTTGATCCCGTGACTTTAAGATAGCCAGTCCATTAGCACAGGGTGGGGGGGTGGGTAACGTCAGTAATCCTTGTCTATATATATATATATATATATATATAACTTCTCAAATCGAACTTTTTACCTAGCGTCCCTACATATTGCCCTTATAGTCTGCTTCTGCTCGCTCACTCACTCTCTCTCTCTCTCTCTCTCTCTATTTCTCTCATCCCACCCAGAATAACCCTTTTTACTCCAATCTGAAGTCTATTCCCAAATTCTCATGGCATGATTCAGTTGATCTTTTTCCTCCTCTGTCCCGACCAATATACATTTAGTGTTCCTTCTACCATGACAATTTGTGCTGGTAATTGGCTTAGTAGGGACAAACGATCATCTTTCTTCGTGATTAGCTGTTAAAGTATATGTATATATTAGTTAATGAATATACTAAAGCGTTTAAAGTCTATTTCACTGGTGCGTCACTACAACTCTATGACCAAAAATACTGTAACTGAAACAAAGTTAACTATCAAAATTAGCCTAATCTATTCTTGGCCTGTATATTCAAATTTAACTTAACATAGTGTATAATAAAATGTAACTAAATCAAATATAAAAGAACATATACATTCACCTAATCCAATAATTACTACTACCGTACGCTATAACCCCATACAACCTTGAACCAACACTGAACTGACCTAGGATAAATTGGCCGAATAATAGAACACACACAACACTATAGAAAATATAAACAAAACAAAGACAAAACAAAGACAAAACAAATATTTAAAATTAAAACAACAAAATAATAATAAAATGTTGAGTATTGACAAAAACCAGAGAGGGTGCAGCATTGGTTAAGGGGGGTCACCGTTTTTTGTTTTATCTTTCTCCTTTCCTCTCTTTCCCTGGCTTTTATCCATTCGGCCCCATTCAGCCAACTGTTTTAAGACGTTTATCCCCATCCAGGCATCGATTTCTTCCTGGCGAGCGATAGCGAGCCAGCATTGTATGGAGAAATCCGGCTTCGCCGGAGAAATTTTTCTATCAAAAAATGTGCAAATTTAGCTTGCTGTCAAAACAAAAATATATATATGCTGGCTCGCTACCGCTCGCCAGGAAAATATTGACACCTGGATGGGGGTAAACGTCTTAAAACAGTAGGCTGAATGGGGCCGAATGGATACAAGCCAAAAATAGAGGGAGAGAAAGAAAGAACAAAAAAGCGAGGTGACCCCCCTTAATTCAACCAGGACCGTGAACGATCCCAAAACACGAACACTAGGAATTTCATGTGTTTCGTCTGAGGATAAAACTTAAACACACAGACATTCAATTTCGCAAGACATTCCCTGGTCAATTTTTCTTTTATTTTCCCATCATTGTTTTGTTTTTGTTTTTCTTTTCTTTTTAATTTTCACGTTGTTGTTTTTTTCGAAGACTCTGTACCGCGGCGACTCAGCTTCCCACTAGTGAACCTATAGTTAACAGAGATCGGCCAACCTTCGCCATATTGGTGCCACTGGTGGTATTTTTGCTCGGTTTAAATTCAAATATCTCCATGTATACCATTATAAACATTTCGGATTACTGGCATAGGATAAATAATTTGGTCCTTTGTATACACACTCAACATGATCACAAATAATTAAATACTTTTTAAAATTTATTATTATTATTATTATTATTATTACTATTGTGTTTATATATTTAAGGTACCAGAATGGCGTCCCAAAAAAAAAAAAAAAAAAAAAAAAAAAAAAAAAAAAATCCACTTTTTTACTACAGGATATCTGCTTCCCACTAAATCCATTTTTCCTTCGACCACTTCATTTCATGCTTGGTTATCTAATTTCCTTTTCGACTTTTTCCTTTTTTATTTTATTTGATTTTATTTTTTTGGAAGGGAGAATGATTGCACAGATTTTTGAAGATCGCTTGCTGCCCTCTCATCTTAAGGGGGTAGGTGGTATTTATTTAGGTTTATTAATTTAATTCTATATTATTATTTTAGTTTCCCCCCCTAGACCGCCATCAAGCTTGATAAATTATCCTCAAGATCCCCTTCGCTATAAATTTGTACATTTCCGGCCAAAGACTGGTTCCTCAAAATGTACATGCTCGCTATCGCTCGCCAGGAGAAAATCGACACCTAAATGACATAAAAAGGTCTTGATATTGATCAAAATGGGACGACAGGTATTAAAACTGACAAACTAATAAAGCGAACGTCTTAAAATGTCCAAACTAATGGGGCTAAACATGAGGGAGAAGGGGGTGCAGCAAAGGCAACTATACCTCCTGCCCCCTTAACATGTCGTTTTCTGCATGACCTGTTCTTCTTGCCATTAACTTGTTTCTTCTGTGTTCTGCATCACTTCATATTAAGGGGGGTCACCGGCTTTTTTTTTTACCTTTCTCTCCTTTTCTCTCTTTCCCTGGCTTGTATCCATTCGGCCCCATTCAGCCAACTGTTTTAAGACTTTTATCCCCACCCAGGTGTCGATTTCTTCCTGGCGAGCGATAGCGAGCCAGCATCGTACGGAGAAATCCGGCTTCGCCGGAGAAATTTTTCTATCGAAAAATTTACAAATTTAGCTTGCTGTCAAAACAAAAATATATATATGCTCGCTCGCTACCGCTCGCCAGGAAAATATTGACACCTGGATGGGGGTAAACGTCTTAAAACAGTAGGCTGAATGGGGCCGAATGGATACAAGTCAAAGAGAGAGGGAGAGAAAGAGAACAAAACACGAGGTGGGCTCCCTAAACCCCTTCTGTACCAGCGACGCCTTTTAAATTATATGCTAGCTATATTCAGACGATGTTGGGCAGTTTAAGCAGGATCTGTGGTGGTAAAGAGGGTTCAGTGAGATAGGTCGAAGCCTGATCATTGCAGGAGGTCCTTTTTAAGCTGAATAACATTGTGTAATAGCAGCCCGAATAAATATAAAAGGACGGCACCGGTACTGTAAGGGTTAAGGGGAGGTATTTAGTTTGTTCCCTAGACCTCCATCAAGCTTAAAATTACACCCCCTTGAGTCCCTTTCAAGATAAATTTGTACATTTTTCGGTAGAAAAATGTCCCGGCCGAAGGCCGGTTCCTCTTAAATTACAGGCTCGCTATCGCTCGCCAGGATAAAATCGACACCTGAATGGCACGAAAGGTCTTAATATGGGGTGAAAGTTCTTAAAATCGCTAAACTAATGGGGAAAATGTTTTATAATATCAAAAGCAATGGGGCTAAACATGAGAGAAAGGGGTCAATAAAAAAAATCCCTCAAGTGGAGATCTCCCCTTAAGTGTTCTATTGTTTAACCCGTACAGTACCAGTGACGTCTCTTTTATTTGATTTCAGCTTCATTTAGACGATTATATAAAGCTTAGGACAAATATAGGTTAGCTACAAGGAATAATTGAGATACTCTGCTAAGCTGAATAAGATCGTCCAAGAGTGACCAGAATATAAAAATGCTTCTAAATGTTTTTTTCAGAAGTGGACTATAGAAATATTCCTTGGCTTTATTTTATTTCATGTTTCTTCTCTTTTATCTCTGGCCTTTTCTTTATGCTGTCTGTATTTAATTACATATATTCAATAACTTGTCCTCTTCTATGGTATAAATTTTGTCCTAACTACCACTTGTGTTATTCAATATATATATATATATATATATATATATATATATATATATATATATATATATATATATATATATTATTCTTCACTATCACCTTTTTTCCAACAACATTCTTTAATTTCCAAAACTCTTTCTTCTTTTATTTCTGTTCTCCTATTCATCACCTGTCCTCTTCTCTACATCCTCTTCGTCAAGCCTCAGCAGCCTCTCCTCATCTCACCTGGTCAATGTGACGTGAATTAGCTCGTTCCATTTACCCTCCTGTTCAACCTGACACCCAACCTAACCATCATTCCAGTGCCCTCTTTCTCGCCGATATTATTACATTTAAGGGGAGACAGACCGTTTTTCTGGACCCCCTTCTCCCTAATGTTTCTCCACTAGTTTTGAGATTTTAAGACGTTGGTTCCATTAGTTTGGGGATTTTATGACCTTTCACCCCATTTTTTTGTCAATATTAGGACCCTTCGTGCCATTTAGGTGTCGATTTTTTCCTGGCGAACGACAACGAGCCTGTAATTTTAGGAGGAATCGGCCTTTGGCCGGGACATTTTTCTACCGAAAAATGTACAAATCTATCTTGATGGGGGGTCTACGGGGTGTTTTTGTAAGCTTAATGGAGGTCTAGGGAGGAAACTAAAAATATATATGAATAAATAAATTAATAGACCAAACAAACAGCCACTGTCCTTTTAAATAATAAGCTTCAGTATTACGTTAATCTTTTTCTCGGATCCATTTACCTTAGTTGACTTAATTCATGCACTCTCTTTCTCGATATATATACTTTAGTTTAACATAAAATACGTTGTTACGACATATTCAGTTTCAATTAACTTAATTAGTGTACATTGGAGGCTAAATTATAAGTTTCTTGGACGTAGAAAAAAAAAAAATATATAGAAGAGTATTATTGTTTAGCCTTTAATAGTGGCAGGGAACCCTATGGGCGAAATGGCCTGTTGGAAAAACGACTTCAATAGCCCTGTTTCTCTTCACTTTTCCTCTCTCTTTCCTTTCTTCCGTCTCTTCAAATTGACATGGATCTTTAACTATCTCTCCATTTACGCTCTTCACGGGGAGATGGGTCGTTTTTCTGGTCCCCCTTCTTCCTCATGTTTAGGCTCATTAGTTTTCAGATTTTAAGACGTTTGGCGCATTAGTTTGGCGATTTTAAGACTTTTCGCCCCATTTATTTTGTCAATATTAAGACTTTTCGTGTCATTTAGGTGTAATTTTTTCCTGGCGAGCAATAGCGAGCCTATAATTGAAGAGGAACCAGCATTCGTCGGGGAAATGTTTCTATCGAAAAATGTACAAATTTATTTGTCTTGGGCGGGTCTCTTTATAAGCTTGATGGAGGTCTAGGGAGGAAAAACAAAAACAATAAAAAGATGTATAAATGAGTAATTAAATACGTCCATCCCCACTTAAACTATACTATTTACGATCTTAAGGGTGCTTTTTTTCCCCTCGCCCTCTTCACCTCTATTTGACGTGCTTAAGGGGAGATTTTTACTTGAGTTTTTTTTCAGGACCCCCTTCTGCCTCATGTTTAGCCCATTTGTCTCGAGATTTTAAGACATTCGCCCCATTAGTTTGACGATTTTAAGGCCTTTCGGCCCATTTATGTCAATTTTAAGACCTTTCGTGCCATTTAGGTGTCGATTTTCTCTTGGCGAGCGTTAGCGAGCTTATAATTTAGGAGTTGGCCTTCGGCCGCGACATTTTTCTATCGAAAAATTTACAAATATATCTTGAAGGAGGGTCTGGGGGGGGGGGGGAGCTTGGTTGAGGCCTAGGGAGAAAACTAAACAAACGATAATAAGATGCATAAATGAGGTAATAAATGTAAGGGGAGGTTTTTAGTTGATTCCCTAGACTTCCATCAAGCTTAAAATTACTCCCCCTTGACCCCCTTTCAAGATAAATTTGTACATTTTTCGGTAGAAAAATGTCCCGGCCGAAGGCCAGTTCCCCTTAAATTACAGGCTCGCTATCGCTCGCCAGGAAAAAATCGACACCTAAATGGCACGAATGGTCTTAAAATTGACAGAAATGGGGCGTGGGTTCTTAAAATCGCCAAACTAATGGGGCAAGCGTCTTTAAATCTCACAAGCAATGGGGCTAAACATGAGGGAGAAAGAGGTTCAGAAAAAAAATCTCCAGGTGGAAATCTCCCCATAAGCCCATCCCCTCTGAAGGTGTTTTGTCTTCCCATCCTCCTCTTCGCCCCCTTGCCCTCTTATTTGACGTGCTCAACTCCTCCAGTGTTTGAGGACGCCTTATATTCCTTTTATTTTGGCTATCGACAGACGATTTTGTTTAGTTTGGGAAGGTATTTAGCAAGTTGGAAGGTTAACCGAGGTATAATGCAGGTCTTTGATTATTAGACGGCCTTCTAAAGCTGAATATAATCGTCCAATGATTTCCTGAATCAGTTGACAAAGGCGTCCTGTTTGACATACAAAAGGGGAAGGGGATTAGTTTTTCTGACCCCCTTCGCTCTCATGTTTAGCCCCATCAGTGTGGCGATTTTAAGACCTTTTGTGCCATTGAGATGTCGATTATTTCCTAGCGAGCGATAGCGAGCCTATAATTTTAGGAGGAACCAGCCTCCGGCCGGGACTTATTAAAAAAACACTACCCCCTTAAGTTCACTTCATTTGGACCCTCTTCTCTCAATTGTTCTTCGCTTTAAGTTTAGTAGCGATAGTTTTTCGAAGTGGTATTCTATCAAATTAACGTCTTTGGTTCTCTAATACCCTTATTTCCTTAAACACGGCGTAATTGTGTATTTTTGTTTTAACTTGCTAATACAAAAGATCTTAGGTGGGCATCTGAATATATCACATAACACAATAATATGTACATATGTACTGTATATACAGTACAGTATATATATATACAGTATATATATATATATATATATATATATATATATATATATATATATATATATATATATATATATACATATATATATATATATATATATAAATATATAAGTGGAGGAGATGAGCAAGGTGTTTAAGGATGAGATCTGTGCAGCATGTGAGGAGGTGTGTGGAGTGAGGAGAAGAGGGAGGGGAGTGAAAGGTACAGCATGGTGGACAGAAGAGGTAAGAATAGCTGTGGAAGAAAAGAAGAAAGCATATAGAGAGTGGTTGGGTAGTAGAGGGAATGAAGATTCCGAGAGACAGAAACGAGCGAGGTACGTGGAGAGTAAGAGGGTGGTGAAGAGAGTAGTGAAGGAAAGTAAGAGAAGAGTAGATGAGGAATTTGGAAGGAATCTGAGTGTAAAATGGAGGGAGAGTAAGAAACTGTTCTGGAAAGAAGTCAAGAAAGTTAGGGAAGGTAGCAAGGGAAACAGTAAGGGTGTGAAAGATAAGAATGGGAGAATGCTAGCCGAGAAGCAAGAGAGAGTCGAAAGATGGAGGGAGTACTTCAGTGAGTTGCTAAATGAAAGGAATGAGAGCAAACATAGCTGGATATGGTATGGGAGGGAGAAGAAGAGAAGTAGTGGAGGAGGAGGTGGGGATCAGGAGGTCAGAAGTGTGGGAAGCCATGAAAAGAGTGAAGTTGGGGAAAGCACCAGGAACAGATGGAGTGTGTGGGGAAATGTTGAGGTATGGTGGTGAGATAGTGATAGAATGGGTATGGAAAATGTGCAAACTAGCATGGGAGAAGGGGAGTGCACCCGATGACTGGAAGACTGGCATAATAGTCCCCCTATATAAGGACAAAGGGGAAAGAGGAGTGTGTGGTAACCACCGAGGAATATGTCTTCTAAGCGTAGTAGGGAAGGTATACAGTAGGGTAGTGATTGAGAGAGTGAGAGTGAGAACGGAGAAATGGATAGGCGACGAGCAGGGAGGTTTTAGGAAGGGAAGAGGATGTGTAGATCAGATTTTTACCCTGAATTGTGTTGTGGAGAAGTATCTGGAGAAGAAACAAAAGGTGTATGTTGCCTTTATGGACTTGGAGAAGGCCTATGACAGAGTGGATAGAGAAGGTTTGTGGAAAGTACTTAGAATATACGGAGTAGAGGGCAAGTTGCTGAAAGCAGTGAAGAGCATGTATGAGGGTGCAAAGGCGGCAGTACGTGTGGAGAGTGAGCAGAGCGAGTTCTTTGACCTGAATGTTGGTTTGAAACAGGGGTGTGTGATGTCCCCGTGGTTGTTTACTGTATATATGGATGGAGTTATGAAAGAAATACTATCAAGAGCAGTGGATGTTGGTGTATCGCTGAAAAGGGAGGGAATTGAGTGGAAGCTACCTATACTGCTGTTTGCGGATGATACAGTTCTGATGAGTGATAATGAATGGGAGTTGCAGGGTCTGGTAAATGAGTTTGGAACAGTGTGCGAAAAACGGAATTTGAAGGTAAATACGGGGAAGAGCAAGGTTATGGTCTTCGAAAGGGGTGAAGTCACAGAGTGTGAGGTGAAGCTGAACGGTCAGGCTATGGAGATCGTCAACTCTTTTAAGTATCTGGGCAGTGTGTTGAGTAAAGATGGGACTATGGATGAAGAGGTGCGGGAGAGGGTACAACAGGGGAAGAGGGTTGTAGGAACGCTAAAAGCAGTAACAAGAAATAGGGTGGTCAGTATGGAAGTGAAGAAGTCCTTGCATGACAGTGTGGTAATCCCGACACTGACTTACGGAAGCGAAGCATGGACGTTGGTTGAGAGACTCAGACCAAGAGTGAGAGCAGTGGAAATGAATTACTTAAGGAGTGCGTGCGGAGTTACATGGAGGGATAGACAAACTAATGAGGAAGTAAGAAGGAGGTGTGGTGTGGAGGTAGATGTGCTGGAAAGTGTGAAAAGGAACAACTTGAGATGGTTCGGCCATATGGAACGTATGGAAAGCGAGAGAATGACTAAGAGGGTGTACGAGAGCGAGGTGGAGGGACAGAGGGGGAGAGGTAGACCGAATATGAGGTGGAAGGATGGAGTGAGGAAGTACATGAACGAAGGCGGTGCTGGTTGGGGGAGGGGCGTCGACTGACTGGGGACAGAGGTGCATGGGGCGGTTCGTTCGTGGCCACCCCTTCGGGGATCACGGCGTCAGGCAATAGATAGATATATATATACAGTATATATATATATATATATATATATATATATATATATATATATATATACAGTATATATTTCCCTCTTCCTATGAATTTAAATTTTGGTTCGAACGTCCCTTGATTTTGGCGCTGTCACTCTTTCAACTCTGGGGGAGGCACTCGCTACAGGTAGTTCTGCCTTTTGCCTACTTCACTCACAGAAAAAGAAAAGAAAAAAAACATATACTGTATATAATTATATACTATATAACTGTGTATATATATATATATATATATATATATATATATATATATACAGTATATATATATACGGTATATATATATATATATATTAAACAAATAAGGTAATCAGAAACAAAATATATAAACGAATATATATATATATATACCTAAATTAATAAGAAGATAAATAAATGAAAACGAAACTAAATAAATGCGTAAATAGTACCCACACGAAGATAGTATACGCGGCCATCTAGCCATACGTCAGTCAAGCGTACATCCCGGCAACGACCACGGACAGTTTGGGAAAAGCTAAATTGTTGCCCGGACAAAAGAAGCTGCGATGGAAGGCACAGCTAAGATGAGGGATAGAACGAGGGACGACAGCCGTGGCAGGGTAAGATGGATAGTAACTTCGCCTCAGGATCACTTCTACTCAAGCTCATTAGAGCTGCAAGATGGTTGTAAAGTGAAGTGAGAGTGTAGTCGTGACTCGTAAGGTGAAGTGGCTGAGGGGCAGTTGTCATTAAGTGAAATGACTGAGGCAAGTTGTTGTGAGGCGACATGACTGAGGGGAACTGGTCCTGAGGCGAAGTGACTAAAATGCCACGAATGAAACGAAATGACTTGGACGAAGTGGCTGAGCAACAATGTGGCTAAGGCTAAATGACTAAAGTGAAGTAGTCCTGAAGCGAACAGACCTAGTCGAAGTGGCCAAAAAGCGAAGCGACCAGGTTCAGGGTGGTTGCATCAGGAGGGCAGTAAGGATCGTCTCAATCCAGCTGGCCACAACAACCCACCAACACAGTGCCATCCCACACTAGTTCCCAAGGCTCAAAATCCCTCAGGGCAAGGCTGGGGTACTCGACCTTACGCCAGAGGAGGACCTGAGGCGCTGAGGCCGGGACCTTAAGGGGGGTCACCGTTTTTTGTTTTATCTTTCTCTCCTTTTCTCTCTTTCCCTGGCTTGTATCCATTCGGCCCCATTCAGCTGACTGTTTTAAGACGTTTATCCCCATCCAGGTGTCGATTTCTTACTGGCGAGCGATAGCGAGCCAGCATTGTGTGGAGACATCTGGCTTCGCCGGAGAAATTTTTCTATCGAAAAATTTACAAATTTAACTTGCTGTCAAAACAAAATTATATATACGCTGGCTCGCTCCCGCTCGCCAGGAAAATATTGACACCTGGATGGGGGTAAACGTCTTAAAACAGTAGGCTGAATGGGGCCGAATGGATACAAGCCAAAGAGAGAGCAAGATAAAGAGAAAAAAAGCGAGGTGGGCCCCCTTAATCGCTACTAAAGGATAAGCAAGTCACTCCGCCATTACCTTAGCGAATCTCGAGGAGCAAGTGGAACAGTCGGCCCTATATCGCTGGTTTACAGTCCTGGGTCTGGGTTCATCAATGTATACTATCTTAATATTTTGTATAACACATGTACTGTATATAAATGTATGTAATGTAAATGGGCTCAATAAACAATTCTTATCTTATCTCCTCATTCCCAATTACCACCGCACTACCATTATCATATAGCCCATTTTCACAAACAAAAATCATATAGGAATGGACTGGTAAAGGTCCTAGTAAGAGCTTAATTAATCATGAATAAGTGTCAAAGCAGATAAACTTAGTTACCACCGACTTTACCAACGATCTTAGTTTTAAATGAGTTGATAAATCTGGCATCTGGACAAGGAGAGTTGACACCACTATTTTACAATAGTTGCTCAATTTACCCTCAGCTGAAGAAAAAAAATCCAGACTATAACCTAACCTATTTTTAGTAGATTAAGCCAAAAATATCCTCACTATACTAAACTATCCCTTCACAGCCTAACTTCACCTCACCTATGTAACTTAAGTCTATTGATATCCTACCCTTCCAACTTTTCAATACTTTACCTAATCTTGCATAAACCTAGTTTATCCTAACGTAACTCAACATTGCCCAATATTATCTAAATCCAACTTTTACAAAATCCGAATTTAACCTGACCAAATTCAAAATGCTTGCAAAACAAATGTAACTTGGACAATATATAGCTACAATCGAATGTTATCGTGAGACCAACAAATAGTTCCTTGCTTACCTCCTACTGTGAGCTGGAGGCATTACAAGCAGGCTGGAGCTTCATTACACGGCATTAACATACCTGCGGGGAGATAACAAAAAACATACATTAATATAATAAAACAAATGTAGCACACACCAACACTCACCACACAAAAAGAACACAATGGAAGGTCAAGATACACTGTGGGTATATTATGATAACTATGAAAACATGATTAGTAAATTACAAAATAAATAAATAAATAAATATATATTATATATATATATATATATATATATATATATATATATATATATATACAGTATATATATATATATATATATATATATATATATATATATATATATATATATATATATATTGCCGGGCGCCGTGATCCCCGAAGGGGTGACCACGAACGAAACGCCCCCATGTACCTCTGTCCCCAGTTAGTCGACGACCCTCCCCTCTCATCCAGCACCGCTTTCACGCATATACTTCTTAACTCCATCCTTCCACCTCTCTCTCGGTTTACTTCTCCCTCTCTGTCCTTCCACCTCACTCTCGTACACTCTCTTAGTCATTCTCTCACTTCCCATCGTTCCACATGGCCGAACCATTTGAAGGTGTTCCTTTTCACACTTTCCAGCACATCTACATCCACACCACACTGCTCTCATACTTCCTCATGTGTCTGTGTATCTCTCCATGTAACTCCGCACGCACTTCTCAAGTAACACACACACATATATATACCGTATATATATATATATATATATGTGTGTGTGTGTGTGTGTGTGTGTATATGTGTTCGCAAAGGTGAACCTTCCTCAAAAATATATTATCAAATACATAAACAAAAATAATAAATATAAACAAGAGAGCCAGCAAACCCCATCAGCTACTCCTCCATACCAAGCGCCTTATTAACCGGTAATATAATGTAAACATGTCCGCCTCTTCCCAGCAAGCCACTGACAGGAACCAATGACCATAAAAGCCATCAGCTGACAGTCTGGGATCCCGGATGTGGCCCTCGGATGTCGGGGTTTTATGGTAAATATGCAGGGTTATGGTGTAAAAATAATAAAAGGGTTTTATGGTAAATATGCAGGGTTATGATGTAAAAATAATGAAATAAGAATAGTTTCATGTAGTGTAAATAAGCAGGGTTATAATGTAAAAGTAGTGTAAATAAGCAGGGTTATGATGTAAAACTAGTGTAAATAAGCAGGGTTATGATGTAAAAGTAGTGTAAATAAGCAGGGTTATAATGTAAAAGTAGTGTAAATAAGCAGGGTTATAATGTAAAAGTAGTGTAAATAAGCAGGGTTATAATGTAAAAGTAGTGTAAATAAGCAGGGTTATAATGTAAAAGTAGTGTAAATAAGCAGGGTTATGATGTAAAAGTAGTGTAAATAAGCAGGGTTATAATGTAAAAGTACAGTAGTGTAAATAAGCAGGGTTATGATGTATAAGTAGTGTAAATAAGCAGGGTTATAATGTAAAAGTACAGTAGTGTAAATAAGCAGGGTTATGATGTATAAGTAGTGTAAATAAGCAGGGTTATAATGTAAAGTAGTGTAAATAAGCAGGGTTATAATGTAAAAGTAGTGTAAATAAGCAGGGTTATAATGTAAAGTAGTGTAAATAAGCAGGGTTATAATGTAAAAGTAGTGTAAATAAGCAGGGTTATAATGTAAAAGTAGTGTAAATAAGCAGGGTTATAATGTAAAGTAGTGTAAATAAGCAGGGTTATAATGTAAAAGTAGTGTAAATAAGCAGGGTTATAATGTAAAGTAGTGTAAATAAGCAGGGTTATAATGTAAAAGTAGTGTAAATAAGCAGGGTTATAATGTAAAAGTGTAAATAAGCAGGATTATAATGTAAAAGTAGTGTAAATAAGCAGGGTTATAATGTAAAAGTAGTGTAAATAAGCAGGGTTATAATGTAAAAGTAGTGTAAATAAGCAGGGTTATAATGTAAAGTAGTGTAAATAAGCAGGGTTATGATGTAAAGTAGTGTAAATAAGCAGGGTTATGATGTAAAGTAGTGTAAATAAGCAGGGTTATGATGTAAAGTAGTGTAAATAAGCAGGGTTATGATGTAAAGTAGTGTAAATAAGCAGGGTTATAATGTAAAAGTAGTGTAAATAAGCAGGGTTATAATGTAAAAGTAGTGTAAATAAGCAGGGTTATAATGTAAAAGTAGTGTAAATAAGCAGGGTTATGATGTAAAAGTAGTGTAAATAAGCATGGTTATAATGTAAAAGTAGTGTAAATAAGCAGGGTTATAATGTAAAAGTACAGTAGTGTAAATAAGCAGGGTTTACTGATGGTAAAAGTAGTGTAAATAAGCAGGGTTATAATGTAAAAGTAGTGTAAATAAGCAGGGTTATAATGTAAAAGTAGTGTAAATAAGCAGGGTTATGATGTAAAGTAGTGTAAATAAGCCGGTTATGATGTAAAGTAGTGTACATAAGCAGGGTTATAATGTAAAGTACTGTAATAAGCAGGGTGTTATGATGTAAAGTAGTGTCAAATAAGCAGGGTTTCTGATGCAAAAAGTAGTGTAAAATAAGCAGGGTTCTAATGTAAAAGTAGTGTAAAGTTAGCAGGGTTATGATGCAAAAGTAGTGTAAATAAGCAGGGTTATGATGTAAAAGTAGTGTAAATAAGCAGGGTTATGATGCAAAAGTAGTGTAAATAAGCAGGGTTATGATGTAAAAGTAGTGTTAATAAGCAGGGTTATGATGTAAAAGTAGTGTAAATAAGCAGGGTTATGATGCAAAAGTAGTGTAAATAAGCAGGGTTATGATGTAAAAGTAGTGTAAATAAGCAGGGTTATGATGCAAAAGTAGTGTAAATAAGCAGGGTTATGATGTAAAAGTAGTGTTAATAAGCAGGGTTATGATGTAAAAGTAGTGTAAAAAGGATGGTTATGCCAAGAAAACGAGACGGATGGGCAGTCTCCTCTCTTAGTATTCCTCAATTCACCTGGTGTAAGTAAGGGCCTGGAGTTCTCGAAAAAGTGGCTCTAGTACTGACGATATTCTTGACTTACAGTGTGCTGGCTTAATAATCCAGAAGGGTTGTCCTATCTTAACTAACTAATGGTGTAAGTGGACCTTTGTTAAGGTCCACTCTGGATTAAATTGATGGTTTGTATTATAGTACGGTATATACAGAGGATAATGTCGATGTAGTTACGATATATATATATATATATATATATGATATCTTATGCGTTTTGATTTCTTTTGTTGCATTGAGATTTAGCAATTTTGAATTTGATGGTGTCTAGCCGTAGATTTATTTTATATTTAAACCTTGCCTAGTTGGCCAAAATTATGTTGTTTAATTGTTTTTTTAGATAGGCAAATTGCCACGTGTTCAACAATGCATTACATTTTAGTGATCCTGTTTTAGCAATATATACAGAGTTATACTCAATTTTTAGGATCTGTTGGTAACCCTTTCCTGAGGATGGCTGCGTGACGTCGCTGAAAATTAGAATAAATCATGATGTTCCACAACGTATTTCTTCTCATTGCCCTACTAATATATATATATATATAAGAGGAAAATGTGTATATATGTACGGTATATACAAGAAGATAACGACTATGTCTGTACGGTATATAAAAGATGACAACGTATATATAAGGTATTATATATAAAAGAGGATGTAACGTGTATGTAAGTAGGTTATATAAAAGAGGATAATGTCAAAGCCACTGATAGGAACCAATGACCATAAACGCCACGAACTGACCGTCTGGGCATCCGGGATACAACCCGATCAGGTGGTGTGTGTGTGTTGTTTTTTTTTGTTTTTTGTTTTTTTTTAAAGTGACAACTACAAAGTGGTGTACTATCTACCTTATTTATTGGTTCACTTATGAATTGTTCTATTATTTTGTCTAGTTTCCTCCCTAGACCTGCATCAAACTTATATATACATCCATTAGATCCCCCTTCTAGATAAATGTGTACATTTTTCGGTAGAAAAATGTCACGGCCAAAGGCCGGTTCTTCCAAAATTACAGGCTCACTATCGTTCGCCAGGAAAAAAACAATTGACGCGTAAATAGTCCAAAAGGTCTTAATATTGACAAAGAAATGGGGCAAAAGGTCTTAAAATCGACAAACATCTTAAAATCTGAAAACTAATGGAGCTAAACATGAGGAAGAGAAGATCTAGAAACACGACCCAACTTCCCTTAAGTTATAGCCTAATGGATATGAGCAGGAGGTCTTAGAGGGGGGGGGGGGGGGGACGAGAGGTGGAACGGGTTAAATGGAAGAGAGAGAGAGAGAGAGAGAGAGAGAGAGAGAGAGAGAGAGAGAGAGAGAGAGAGAGAGAGAGAGAGAGAGAGAGAGAGAGAGAGAGAGAGAGAGAGAGAGAGAGAGAGAGAGAGAGAGAGAGAGAGAGAATGTGAAAAGGATAGATAGGGATACACTAGGGTCATTTAACCCTCTCCGACATATGACGCGATTTTGAGCCTATTGGGGATACTTTAAAGCCTTTGTTACCATCAGGGGTATTTAGAAACCTTTAGTTTAGTTACTTCAACATTTGCAGTTGTCTTTGAGTTAGCTGTGGGCAGAAAACTAATTTTGGAGAGGTAATTATAAGAGTGAGAGAACTCTATTTCTTATTGCTAATCTGGCAACCTCTGCGTCATAAATGCGTGAAAGGGTTCAGTGAGGTCATAGGTATTTCCCGGACATACAACCAGTAGACCATATCAACCGCCACCGGTACAGTCGACATCATTAGTTCGCCGACAACCTTCACGTATCGACAGAATGCCTTGGAATATATTAACTCGATAGCTCCAACAAAACGCGCCATAAATCTCAGATCCATTCACATATGCATAGCCTACGTGAGTTGCAGTTGGGATGTGTGTACATGCTTAGATTGATATGCAGGATTCGAAGTTGCATAATAAATCGTAGGCAGTGTCCACCATCCTTTTGAATAATATAACTGTCTTCGTGGTGCTATGCATAAGGTGTTGATTTTCGATGTGAGCGTCCTGGGTTCGAATCCACGGACTGCCACATGTGTTTGTAAATTTCATTAATCGATTTTAGGAGTATAGTTGGTTGTTGGAAGGAACATAATAATTATAAATTAAGGGGAGACTGACCGTTTGTTTGGTCTATTAATTCATTTATTCGTATATTTTTTGTTTAGTTTCCTCGCTAGAGCTCCATCAAGCTTAGAAAAAACACGGTAGAAAAATGTCCCGGCCAAAGGCCGGTTCCTCTTAAAATTGCAGGCTCGCTATCGCTCGCCAGTAAATAATCGACACCTAAATGGCACGAAAGGTCTTAAAATTGACAACGAAATGGGGCGAAAAGTGTTAAAATCGCCAAACTAATGGGCCGAACGTCTTATAATCTCAAAAATAGTGGGGCTAAACAAGAGGGAGAAAGGGGACCAGAAAAACGACCGTCTGCCCTTAACAACCTAATACTACGAGTCAAGTTGGTACTGTTTGAGAAGTACTTGTTGATATGATCCGACTATAGTCCATTCATTCTAGGTTGGGCAGACATCGTAACCTCTAACCTCTGTAACTCAAAAAAAGGGCTAGAACAAATGAGCTGTCAATATCCACACCTATTCCCTAGCTCGATTCCTCGGCTAGTCCTTTTTGAGTTACGGAGGGCTAGAGAGGTTACGATTTCTGCCCCCCCTAGAATGAAGAGACTATCGTTAATGGGGAGATTTCCACTTGAGGGATTTTTTCTTGACTCCTTTCTCCCTCATGTTTAGCCCCATTGTTTTTCTAATTTTAAGACGTTCGCCCCATTATTTTGACGATTTTAAGAACTTTCGACCCATTTCTGTAAATTTTTAGACCTTTCGTGCCATTTAGGTGTCGATTTTATATACTGGCGAGCGATAGCGAGCCTGTAATTTAAGA
This sequence comes from Paralithodes platypus, assembly GCA_032716605.1. Taxonomy (NCBI): domain Eukaryota; kingdom Metazoa; phylum Arthropoda; class Malacostraca; order Decapoda; family Lithodidae; genus Paralithodes; species Paralithodes platypus. The sequence goes on along the minus strand of CM064509.1, from coordinate 56,825,351 downwards.
GGAACCGGCTTTCAGCCGGGACATTTTTCTACCGAAAAATGTACAAATTTATCTTGAAAGGGGCTCAAGGGAGTGTAATTTTAAGCTTGATGGAAGTTTAGGGAGGAAACTAAACACCTCCCCTTAATGTAGGGCGGCGTCACACGGCGTATATTCCAGCCAATGTCGGATTAATGCTTGTAATTCTGGCCAACAAAGAAAAGTCAGCCACATACAGTAGATAGATGAATACACTGTATTTTTTAGTTAGTACCTGACTTTGATAACGGTGGTACATGAACCAGATACTTAACCTCTTCAAAACGACGATACTCTCTTCTTTGTTCTCTCGCTATCATTAGACGATTTAATTAAACTTAGGAAGGACTTGTGGGAGTCGGAGGATTAGTCACGATAGCTTGACCGACTTCATCGTACCAAAGACGTTAAACCAAAATCCGCGAAAATGTATGGCAGAATCGGTAACAGGCTAGGAGAAAAAATAAAATAAAAAATAAAATAAAAAATATAAACATCTATAATAACCCTGTCCACGTGAGACCGCCTTTAATTAGCCAGTCATCCGCTCGCATGCTCTGCTGACTGAGAACAGCCCTCTGAGGGTCATGATGAACCACTGATATAGTATGTAGGATTATGAGATGTGTTTATGCCAATCAATGTTTATCATAACAATTATATTTGCTTTAATATGATTCATAAATCATCAATTTGGATAAAACTGTTTTCATATCACTCACTAACACTTGAGTTAAAAAAAAACACATATTAGTCAAAAGTTTTTAACTTAGCTAATATAACAAATATAAATTGAATATTTCCATGTGAGTCGTTGCTGTTTTTGACAGTGTATTCTATATGAAGTAATAAATATATGGGAGTGATTGGTATGTGATTATATGGGAGTCATTGGTATGTGATTATATGAGTCATTGGTATGTGATTATATGGGAGTCATTGGTATGTGATTATATGGGAGTCATTGGTATGTGATTATATGGGAGTCATTGGTATGTGATAATATGGGAGTCATTGGTATGTGATTATATGGGAGTCATTGGTATGTGATTATATGGGAGTCATTGGTATGTGATTATAGACATTGTAAGAGTCGTTAATATATGGGAGTCATTGGTATGTGATTATATGGGAGTCATTGGTATGTGATTATATGGGAGTCATTGGTATGTGATTATATGGGAGTCATTGGTATGTGATTATATGGGAGTCATTGGTATGTGATTATATGGGAGTCATTGGTATGTGATTATAGACATTGTAAGAGTCGTTAATATATGGAAGTCATTGGTATGTGATTATATGGGAGTCATTGGTATGTGATTATAGACATTGTAAGAGTCGTTAATATATGGGAGTCATTGGTATGTGATTATATGGGAGTCATTGGTATGTGATTATAGACATTGTAAGAGTCGTTAATATATGGGAGTCATTGGTATGTGATTATATGGGAGTCATTGGTATGTGATTATAGACATTGTAAGAGTCGTTAATATATGGGAGTCATTGGTATGTGATTATATGGGAGTCATTGGTATGTGATTATATGGGAGTCATTGGTATGTGATTATAGACATTGTAAGAGTCGTTAATTTTCATAAAACCCCTGCATGATTTTTATATATGTCGAGTATTCTTAATATTAGATAGATTTCCACGAAAATCATTCAGGTAATCAGTCTTGCTTCTAAACGTTCGTTAACATTCCATCGTGTATATATATATATATAATTATAAAGCGAGAGAGAGTGATAGAAAATAACGAATGAATGAACACCATGAATCCTAAACATAACTATAGCAAGTGACTGTACCATCCACCAAATAAGGGGGCATAAGTGGGGAGTCGGCGGCAACGGGGGGCGCACGGTGACTCAGCACTTTCACTACCCCCCCCCCCCACCCCCCACTACCCCCAAGGTCACACACTCTTTTCATGGCCACCCGCGGACGATTTCTCTTTAACGGCGTCTGTCAGCGAGAGTGATCTTTCGGGCTACTCGGTTTCGCCCAATTAGTTTAGCGATTTTAAGAAATTTTGCTCCAATATTTTGGCGATTATATCATATTTCGCTCTATTCTGGTTTCGATTTTTTCCAAGCAAGCGATAGTAAGCCTGTAATTTAGTATTAATCAACCTTCAACCGAGAAATTTATCTATCGAAAAACGCAAAAGAAAAAGAAAAGAAAAGCTTGACAAAGGGTCTGTGGAATAAGATTTATTTTAGCTTGAAGGGGGTCTATGGAGCACACTAAACATGAATGCCGCCACATTGCAAAAAGTAATCAAAACTTCCATTTTTAAGTTTGATGGAGGTCTAGCGAGGAAACTCAAAATAGATAAATAAATATATACATGACCCCCCAAAAAAACAAAACAAGCTCTGCCCCCTTAATCATACCTAGCCTATCATATCCTATCCGGACCTATCCAAGCATCCCTCCAACCTCTTCCAGTCTCACCACATGACGAACAATGATGACCTATCCTAACCTACCCAAACATATATCCTAATATAAGTTGTTCAAAGTAAGCCGATTCACACTTATCCAGTCATACGTCAGACCCCACCGCCCCGGGTCAGGAGTATTGCCTGGGTGTGTGTGTGTTTTTTTTTTTTATTATTATTATTTTTTGTTTGCGATTTTATACAGATTTGGAAAGGTCTCTAGGAATCAAGATGTAAATTGATCTTAAGGGGGCCCAGCTCTCTGTCTCTTTCTCCCTTTCTCTCTTGGTTGTATCTATTCGACCCCATTTAGCCTACTGCGTTAAGACGTGTATCCCCATCCAGGTGTCTATTTTTTCCTGGCGAGTGGTAGCGAGCCAGCATATTTAAAAAAAAAATTACAGTAGGCTAAATTTGTACATTTTTCGATAGAAAAATATCTCCGGTGAAGCCGGATTTCTCCATACAATACTGGCTCGCTATTGCTCGCCAGGAAGAAATCGACACCTGGATGGGGATAAACACGTCTTAAAACAGTTTGCTAAACGGGGCCGAATGGATACAAGCCAAAGAAAGAGAAAACAAAAAAGAGAGACAAAAAGTAGGTCACCCCCCTTAATAAACCCTGTGACTTCCAACATGCCTTGCAAATTTGATTAAAAGCCTCTAATGCTAGCCAGAACCCCAAGCAGGAATGCGCCCTGGTATAGCGAAAGGTTTATTCCTGACCTGGTCAAGCATATCCCAAAGAAGGTATAATTGCTGCACCCCTCCCCCTCCCAAATCTGGCCATCACTGACCTAGCCTACCCTAATATAAGCTAGACCTTTCCTCCTCCCCCCCCCCCCTCACCTGCAACCTGACCCCCCCCCTCCCTCTCCCCCCCCCCCCCGCCATATCTGGCCATCACTAACCTAACCTACCCTAATCTAACCTTGAAATCTACACACCCGCTGCAACATACTCCCCCCCCCCCCCCAGCCTCTAATCTGAACACTATAACTAATCTAGCCTAATCTAACCTTGACCTCTCCTGCCCCCCTTACCCCGGCTGCAACATGACCCCCTCTCCCCCCCCCTCTAATCTGACCAACACTCCCCCCCCCCCCCCCCCCCTCCGGCTGCAACCTGACCCCTTCCCTCTCCTCCCAATCTAACCCTCACTAACTAACTTACCCTAATCTTGCCTTGACCTCCCCCCCCCCACCCTCCCCTCCCCGGCCCCTCATCTGACCCTCACTAACTAACCTATCCTAACCTAACCCTCGCTAACTAACCTACCCTAATCTAACCTTGACTTCCCCCCCCCCCCTCGTTGCAACCTGACCCCCCGACCAAACCCCTAAATCATCATCCTCGTAAGGAAACAGGATAATCATGGAATCTTCGTCAGGCCCGTCAGTAACTCGCTAGTGGAGATCATGTAGTAAGAGAGAGCGGGCATCTATTTTGTTTCCTGGGAATCCATCTTGATACCCCAAATTATCAGACAACGGGGTGTTACTTCATTTTTTATCTTGTAGAATTGAGATTCAAACATCAAACATTATTTTCTAATTCAATTATTATGAATGTGAATTATGGGTATGGATATATTTAGGTGTAAAGAGACTCTAATGACACCAGTGGCACCAATATGGCGGAGGTTGGTCTACTGTATAGTTCGGCAGCCGTGTACAGAGATAATTCATTACACGGAGACTGGAAAGCTTCACACACAATTTGCGCCATCAGTCTGTATAAATAACTACTAACACTGTCAGTTTTGGCGACGTTTATTTTTAATCTAATTCTAGCTCCTATTAAACGAATTTATCCGGCTTAGGAAGGACCTCGAGCAAATAAACGGCTATAAACTCTCAATTAACCCTTTGGCTTACCACACATCCTTCCTAAGCTGCATTATATCGTCTAAATATACCCATGGCCAGAATATAATTTAATAGTGTATCCAAGCTACTATTAGACGATTTTATCCAGCTTTCATAGGACCTCGAGCAATTAAAAGACAACAAACTGTTTCAACTAACCCTCTGAACTACCCCAGATCCTTCCTAAGATGCATTATATCGTCTAAATATACCCAGAAAAGAAAAACAAATCTCTCAAAAACGTCACTGTACTGAAAGGGTTAAACTGACCCTACGTTTCATGGTGGGTCAAGTTAAATAATGGTACAATTGTTCCTGTGTCCGGCGGTCAAAATTCTTCGGTTCGGGTTCGCATCCGGGGCAAAAAGTATCGCCCGGTCGAAAAGCCAAAAGGATATGCGAGAGGTAGAGAAATTAGAGACCCTTGACCGAGACCGAACCTGCCTTCGTTATTTATCTCCGGCGGTCAAAATAGAGTTATTTTGTGTTTAGTGTTCAGTATTATATGCTCTTATAAATAAACTCGGAAAAATGTACAGTTTTCCGCACATACAGTATTCTATTCCGTTGGGATCGTGATTTGTCAGCGCTGCACCCCCCTCCCCAACCCCCCTCCCTCACTCCACCTCTTACCAATAGGAGGTGGAGTGAGGGGAGGGGGGTTGGGGAAGTGGGTGAACTGCTGCCAAATCACGACCCCAACGGAATATAATATGTGCGGCAAACTGAACAGAATGGATTAAAGCAATATTTGAGGCCGAACACTTCATTGACAACATTTTGCTTACACCGGATGAAGCTCTATGCGAAACTTGGTCAATAAAGTGCTGTTGTCCAAATGACGCTTAAAGTTACAGCATACGTACTGGTTTATGTTTTATTAAGGGAGCCCACCTCGCTTTTTTCTCTCTCTCTCCCTCTCTCTTTGGCTTGTATCCATTCGGCCCCATTCAGCCTACTGTTTTAAGACGTTTACCCCCCCTCCAGGTGTCAATATTTTCCTGGCGAGCGGTAGCGAGCCAGCATATATATATTTTTGTTTTGACAGCAAGCTAAATTTGTACATTTTTCGATAGAAAAATGTCTCCGGCGAAGCCGGATTTCTCCAACAATGCTGGCTCGCTATCGCTCGCCAGGAAGAAATCAACACCTGGAAGGGGAAAAACCTCTTAAAACAGTTGGCTGAATGGGCCCGAATGTATACAAGCCAGGGAGAGAGAGAAAAGGAGAGAAAGATAAAAACACAAAAAAGCCGGTGACCCCCCTTAATACAATGTATATTTAGAGTTTTGATGGGAACATTAAAATCTGGCAGTTATTAGACAAATAAAGAATACATTGTGGAGGAAAATTAGGGCAAACTATTTGTTTTTCTTACTTTAGTTCTGACTATCATCAGACGAATATATTCAGATTTGTAAAGCTCTAAGAAACAAAAGGTAAAGTCAATCTCAATTAATCTTCTGACTCCAACAATGTCTTCTTCAATTAATCTTCCGACTCCTACAATGTCTTCTTCAATTACACAAGATCGTCTACTGATAGCCAGAATGACAGGAAAATCGGCGTATACAGAAAGGGTTAACACCATCTAGTCCGACGTCTTGGGGACTCTAAATCTGTATGAGGCAAAAGCAACTTGTTATCGCCAAACTAATGGGGTGAAACGTCTCATAAAATCAAAAGCAACTTGTTATCGCCAAATTAATGGGGTGAAACTTCTTATAAAATCCTAAGTAATGGAGTGAAACAGGGAGGTCCAAAAAGACCTCCCTCGGAACTAGGGTTAATAGTAGAACATCGAGACCTGCCAAGACATTTATAAAAGTATAAATAATTTGTATTTTGTTTTGTTGTGTGTTCATTTGTTTCATTTGTAATGTCCCTATTCGGATTCTGTCTTGAGTCCCCCCCCCCCCAAAAAAAAAAAAAAAAAAACAAAAAATAATAATACAAATAAAATAAAAATAAAAATAAATAAATAATAGGAAAAGTGGGGATTGGGCCCGAGTACATACATACATACATACATACATACATGAAACCGACGTGCAGGATAGAAAAAGTCACCTACATTCTCTGTCCTGCTGGCCCGCAAGTTTTTTCTCCTTTAAGGTAGCCCACCTCGCTTTTTTCTTCTCTCCCTCTCTCTTTGGCTTGTATGATCAAATCGGCCCCATTTAGCCTACTGTTTTAAGACGTTTACCCCCATCCAGGTGTCAATATTTTTGTTTTACAGCAAGCTAAATTTGTACATTTTTCGATAGAAAAATTTCTCCGGCGAAGCCGGATTTCTCCATACAATGCTAGTTCGCTGTCGGTCGCCAGGAAAAGAAATGACACCTGGATGGGGATAAACGTCTTAAAACAGTTGTCTGATAGGGCCAAATGGACATAACTTATTAGGCCGATTGTACCCAAGCAGCAAATCAAAGAAGGCTTCATAAAAACGGCCCACCATCGTTGAATCTTTCGCTTATAATTATTGCAGAATCGAAAAATGATCTAATCTCGGTCGGGCAAACATTCCAACAAATAAATGAACGGAAAAACAAAAAAATACTATGCGACTCAAAATTACCAAGTCGCAAGGGGAAGGAGAGGGATACCAAAGCAATGCAATCAAAATATGTATACGAGAAAAGTGAAAAAATATGGTCTGGGTAATAGCGTTGAGATGCGGCCAGGCAGAACATGGGATTATTAAGGGGAGACGGTCGTTTGTCTGGTCCCCTATCTCCCTCGTGTTTAGTCCCATTATTTTTGAGATTTGTAGACGTTCGGTCCATTTGTTTGGCGATTTTAAAGACCTTTCGTCCTATTTCGTTATGCATATTAAGACCTATCGTGTCAGTTAGGTGTCGATTTTTTCATGGCGAGCGATAGCGAGCCTGTAATTGTAAGAGGAACCGGCCTTCGGCCGGGACATTTTTCTATCGAAAAATGTACAAATTTATCTTGAGGATGGGGGGGTCTAAGGGATGCTTTTCTAAGTTTGAGGGATGTCTAGTGAGGAAACTAAGAATTTATGAATGAATTCATTTATAGGCCAAAAAAGCAGTCAGTGTCCCCTTAACTCATTACACAGCTGAAGGTCAAGAGGAGAGATATGAGAGAGAGAGAGAGAGAGAGAGAGAGAGAGAGAGAGAGAGAGAGAGAGAGAGAGAGAGAGAGAGAGAGAGAGAGAGAGAGAGAGAGAGAGAGAGAGAGAAAGAGAGAGAGAGAGAAAGAGAGAGAAAGAGAGAGAAAGAGAGAGAAAGAGAGAGAGAGAAAGAGAGAGAGAGAGAAAGAGAGAGAGAGAGGGGAGGGGGGGGAGAGAGAGAGATAAGAAATCAGAGCAAATGAAAGCTAGAGGACAAAAGGGTAACGATAATAACAAATCAGAAGAGAGAAGAAGAGCAGATATAAAATAACAAGTATAAGGTGTAAAATAACAAGTATAAGGTGTAAAACCAGAGCGTAAAATACAGTATAGGTGTAAAATAACAAGTATAAGGGTAAATACCAATAAGGTGTAAATAACAAGTATACAATACCAGTAAGAGGTGTAAAATAACAAGTATAGGTGTAAAATAACACAGTATAAGGTGTAAAATAACATGTATAAGGTGTAAAATAACAAGTATAAGGTGTAAAATAACAAGTATAAGGTGTAAAATAACAAGTATAAGGTGTAAAATAACAAGTATAAGGTGTAAAATAACAAGTATAAGGTGTAAAATAACAAGTATAAGGTGTAAAATAACCAAGTATATGGTGTAAAATAACAAGTATAAGGTGTAAAATAACAAGTATAAGGTGTAAAATAACAAGTATAAGGTGTAAAATAACAAGTATAAGGTGTAAAATAACAAGTATAAGGTGTAAAATAACAAGTATATGGTGTAAAATAACAAGTATATGGTGTAAAATAACAAGTATAAGGTGTAAAATAACAAGTATAAGGTGTAAAATAACTACAGTATAAGGTGTAAAATAACAAGTATAAGGTGTAAAATAACAAGTATATGGTGTAAAATAACAAGTATAAGGTGTAAAATAAGTGTGCTATGTGGACAGAAAAAGGAGGAGGGGGAGTGAGAGATTAGATACGAGGCAAAGGGAACAAGAATACCACCAATAATAATTACAAATATAGGACAAATAAAGCCAAAGAATATTGACCTATAGTACTTAAAAATGTGAGAATTAACCACAAAATAATACATAAATAAATACAGGTATATATATATATATATATATATATAAAGTATACAAGGGGCCCTACTGAATTAGTTATTTTAAATTACAACGAATTACAGTTTAGCCTTTTTCGAAACACACACACTCTCTCTCTCTATCACACACACACACACACACACACACACACACACACACACACACACACACACACACACACACACACACACACACACACACACACACACACACACACACACACACACACACACACACACACACACACACACACACACACAAAACTTCCAGCAACCAGAGAAAACAATCGTCCGAAATATCCGGTTTCCTGGGCCTCACAAAAACTCCACTTCCTACCTCCACCACTACCACCATCATCTCCTCCACTACCACCACCACCACCTCCAGCATCTCACCCTTCTCCACCATCACCACCTCCAGCATCTCACCTTTCATCACCACCACCACCTCCAGCATCTCACCCTTCTCCACCACCACTACCACCACCTCTCCAGAAAACCTCGTGCTCACACCCCATCCTATTACAACCTCGCCTAGCCGAGTCTAACCTACCCTACCCTGGTGGTGGGAAAATGCTTAGTCTCACATACAGTATATATAGCTCTCCAATCCAGAATAACACAAAATGCTTAAGGGGAGACAGGCTGTTTTTTTAGTCTATTAATTTATTTATTAATGTATTTTTTAGTTTCCTCGCTAGACCTCCCTCAAACTTAGAAAATACCCTCTCGACATCTCCTCATAATAAATGTGTACATTTTTCGGTAGAAAAATGTCCCGGCCGAAGGCCAATTCTTCTTATAATTACAGGATCGCTATCGCTCGCCAGGAAAAAAATCGACACCTAAATGGCACGATAGGTCTTAAAATTGAAAACGAAATGGAGCTAAAGATATTTAAATCGCCAAAGTAATGGGCCGAACGTCTTAAAATCTCAAAAACTAGCGGGGCTAAACGTGAGGGAAAAGAAGATCCAGAAAAACGGCCTGTCTCTCCTTAAGTGACTGTGTGTTGTGTAAAAACGGCCTGTCTCCCCTTAAGTGACTGTGTGTTGTGTAAAAACGGCCTGTCTCCCCTTAAGTGACTGTGTGTTGTGTAAAAACGGCCTGTCTCCCCTTAAGTGACTGTGTGTTGTGTAAAAAGGGCCTGTCTCCCTTAAAGTGACTGTGTGTTGTGTAAAAACGGCCTGTCTCCCCTTAAGTGACTGTGTGTTGTGTAAAAACGGCCTGTCTCCCCTTAAGTGACTGTGTGTTGTGTAAAAACGGCCTGTCTCCCCTTAAGTGACTGTGTGTTGTGTAAAAACGGCCTGTCTCCCCTTAAGTGACTGTGTGTTGTGTAAAAACGGCCTGTCTCCCCTTAAGTGACTGTGTGTTGTGTAAAAACGGCCTGTCTCCCCTTAAGTGACTGTGTGTTGTGTAAAAACGGCCTGTCTCCCCTTAAGTGACTGTGTGTTGTGTAAAAACGGCCTGTCTCCCCTTAAGTGACTGTGTGTTGTGTAAAAACGGCCTGTCTCCCCTTAAGTGACTGTGTGTTGTGTAAAAACGGCCTGTCTCCCCTTAAGTGACTGTGTGTTGTGTAAAAAACGGCCTGTCTCCCCTTAAGTGACTGTGTGTTGTGTAAAAACGGCCTGTCTCCCCTTAAGTGACTGTGTGTTGTGTAAAAACGGCCTGTCTCCCCTTAAGTGACTGTGTGTTGTGTAAAAACGGCCTGTCTCCCCTTAAGTGACTGTGTGTTGTGTAAAAACGGCCTGTCTCCCCTTAAGTGACTGTGTGTTGAGTAAAAACGTAAAACGGCTTGTCTCCCCTTAAGTGACTGTGTGTTGTGTAAAAAACGGCCTGTCTCCCCTTAAGTGACTGTGTGTTGTGTAAAAACGGCCTGTCTCCCCTTAAGTGACTGTGTGTTGTGTAAAAAGACTAATTGCTGATGGATTGTTCGTCTATTATCTCGAGACTGTCTATTTTGTAGTACCTTGTCGCGTGTGTTCTGTGTGAGAGAGAGAGAGAGAGAGAGAGAGAGAGAGAGAGAGAGAGAGAGAGAGAGAGAGAGAGAGAGAGAGGTATATATATATATATATATATATATATATATATATATATATATATATATATATATATATATATATATATATATATATATATGCATATAAAATATCAAAGGTAAATCACTATCATCAATATCCCCCCAACTTGGTTGCATTTACCTTAATTATAGCTTGAGAGAGAGAGAGAGAGAGAGAGAGAGAGAGAGAGAGAGAGAGAGAGAGAGAGAGAGAGAGAGAGAGAGAGAGAGAGAGAGAGAGAGAGAGAGAGAGAGGTATATATAGGTATATAACATATAAAAGGTAAATCACTATCAATATCCCCCCAACTTGATTGTACTTACCTCTATTATAGCTTTATATGTGTAGCTTTGTGTAGATTTATATTTGTAGCTTTATGTGTGTAGCTTTATATGTGTAGCTTTGTGTAGCTTTATATGTGTAGCTTTATATTTGTAGCTTTATATGTGTAGCTTTATGTGTAGCTTTCTATTTGTAGCTTTATATGTGTAGCTTTGTGTAGATTTATATTTGTAGCTTTATATGTGTAGCTTTCTATTTGTAGCTTATATGTGTAGCTTTATGTGTGTAGCTTTATATGTGTAGCTTTATATTTTTATATTTGTAGCTTTATATGTGTAGCTTTGTATGTGTAGCTTTGTGTAGCTTTATATTTGTAGCTTTGTATGTGTAGCTTTATATTTGTAGCTTTGTATGTGTAGCTTTATATGTGTAGCTTTATATGTGTAGCTTTATATGTGTAGCTTTATATGTGTAGCTTTATATGTGTAGCTTTATATGTGTAGCTTTATATGTGTAGCTTTATATTTGTAGCTTTGTGTGTGTAGCTTTATGTGTAGCTTTATATTTGTAGCTTTGTATGTGTAGCTTTATGTGTAGCTTTATATGTGTAGCTTTATATGTGTAGCTTTATATGTGTAGCTTTATATTTGTAGCTTTATATGTGTAGCTTTGTGTAGCTTTATATTTGTACTATTTTGTAGCTTTATATTTGTTACTGTCTCCTACGCTTGAGGCGAGGGCGTGGCACCTAGCTAAAGGGGAGAATACTGGGGAGATTCTGTACACATTATTTTAGCGTTTTAGAGACTAGGTAAAAGGACTACAAGTTACATTCTGGACGCCAACAATTCACGATGCCAATATATATAACTATGTGTTAAAGTGTTTTAAGGAGGTAGTGCTTGTGTTTGAGACTATATATCTATTTATAAATTTATTTTTGAGTCCTCACTAGACCTCCATCAAGCTTAAAAAAACACCCCCTAGACCGCCTTTCAAGATAAATTTGTATTTTGTTTTGGTAAAAACATGTCCAGGCCGAAGGCCGGTTCCTTCTAAAGCTGGAGGTCGCTCCCCCCTTCCCCATCACCTCCCTCATACTTTTCAACCCCCAATCACTCCCCACCCACTCTGCCACCCCTGCACCTCACCCCCCTCAAACCCTTCCCTCCTCCACCTCACCCCCCTCAAACCCTTCCCCCCTCCTCCTCCTCAAAACCCTTCCCCCCTCACACCCTTCCCCCTCCACCTCACCCCCATCAAACCCTTCCCCCCTCCACCTCAACCCCCTCAAACCCTTCCCCCCCTCCACCTCACTCCCCTCAACCCCCCCCCCCCCTCAACTCTCCGGTATCATGGTAGTACTGAAGGGGTTATAAGGGGGTAACGTCCGACTCAGTGAACCTCAGCTTATGGGGACGACCAAAAAGATACACGAGCCTCAGAGTGGAGAATCCCCGGTTGAGCTCCGGTACAGACAGGAAGATGTGTTAAGGCTAAAGTTAAGCCGGGATCACAAGAACAATTTTTGTCCCTCAACTTTTATCCTTTAAGCCGGGTGACCTGCTTTTTTCTCTCCTTTTCTCTTTATCTGGCTTGTATCCATTCGGCCCCATTCAGTCTACTGTTTTAAGATGTTTATCCCCATCCAGGTTTCGATTTCTTCCTGGCGAGCGATAGCGAGGTGGTTTTGATCCAACACACCCCAATGTACTGGGCCCCGCCCTGTCGATCCTTATTATATGTAGCCAATGTTGGGAAGTGCATAGGCTAGATACTTACCAACCTAGTCACACCTATTATCATGAGTATACCGGTACTCCATAGCTAAAAAAGAGAGAGTCGATGCAATACAAATGAAAAAAAAACCCCGCTGGAACTTGATTGTTTATGATACGAGCTACGCAGATGAGAGGCGACATTATCGTATGTATAATCACCTGTACTAATAGCTGGTACACGATCATGAGATAAAACTAGGAACAAAACAAAAAACATAAAAACAAAAAATGGAGAGTGAATGTTGAAATATGTAAAAAATATTTATTCAGACATGTGTTTAAAGTGAATGATTCGTAACATTCCAACTGCGTGTCAGAAATATTCAACATAATGTACACCACCTTTCACTGCAGGCAATTGTACAAAGTTCCCTAATCCGGTTGCATTAAAAGAGTCCGTGGGCAAGCAGAGCCGCCCACCAGTATATTATCCCTGACAGAGGTAGAGCAGAGGGCAGGCAAGGTCAGGTGGGTGTGTGTGTGTGTTTGTGTGTGTGTGTTCGTGTTCCGGCTGGTCAGTATCCTCTAGCTCATATACTCACACACTCACTCTCACTCTCTAAAAAATATATATACAGTATATATACTGTATATTTTCACTTAAGAAAAGAAGATTGCGAGGTCAATTATTAGTCGAGTGTTTCAAGATACTAAAGGGATTTGACAAAATTGATGTAGATTCACTTTTCCAAATAGATAATAGTTCATTAACTCGGGGAAATGGAATGAAATTAAAAACCAGGAGGGAGAATCTCGATGTCACAAAGAACTTATTCACCTACAGTGTGGTCCTCGAGTGGAACAAAGTGTCTGAGAAAGTGGTACAATGTAAGACAATTGACACATTCAAAAGAAGTCTAGACATTCATTATGAGGAGGTGGGAATAATATAGTTAAAAAAAAAAAAAAAAAAAAAATAGGTTAAGCGTCAGTAGTATATAATATTTCGCATCTTCGTTCTTTACTATAAGTTTCCCAGTAGAAGTTTTTATTTTGTTCTCATTCTGCTGGATGACTTCTTTCCCCTACTTAATTTCATGCCGACCAACGGTCGGAGGGAGAGGTGGGTGGGGAGAGAGCCTTCTTCTTTGCTATCCTTGCCTTCCACTTTGTAGCAAATTCTATTCTAGCATTAAGTACGAACTATCTAGTAGGGACCGCAAGGTCTGTGTAGTCTGTGTATCTATGTAACTATATGTAAATATATATCTCTCTCTCTAGTCCTGACTACCTTGCTTGGATCATAAAGGCTGTGTGGTCAGGGTATACATGTAAGTCAGCCTCTCTCTCTCTCTCTCTCTCTTAGTTTGAGACTGATATAATGCAGAACAAACTTATGAGTGCTCTGCAATATATCAGTCTCAAACGCTTAACTTTTCTAGGTTTTAAGTTAAGCTATTTTACTATGATTATGTTTGCTTTTCCCCATGCATTCTCAGCTGACCTGGGCTTAAATAACCATGGATTAAATTAAGCATAACCGAGTTTTTCCCAGTATTGTATATTTTTTTGCTTTAGTCACAAATATAATGTAACAAGACGACGATCCTGTTGTTTCAGTGGAATAATGGCTCTTTGAGCAGCATCCATCGCTTCAGTAGTGGTTGTCCCCTTACAGAATGGGAGTCGCTGCTCAATAAACTCGCACCTAGGGGCATAATCAAATCTCTCTCTCTCTCTCTCTCTCTCTTTCTCTCACATAATCAAATCTCTCTCTCTCTCTCTCTCTCTCAGGGAGAGAGAGCTATTTGCTATTGCAAATAGCGTACTCTCAAAAGAACAAGTTGACGATATGCAACACAATCTAGATAAATTGTCATGTTGGGCCCAAATTTGGCAAATGAGTTTCAATGCGGATAAATGTAAAGTACTACATGTCGGATACCTAAATGAGAAAGCAAACTATTTGATGAATGGCACTCAGCTTAAGAATGTAAACAGGGAAACTGATCTGGGAGTAACAATATCGAGTAACCTAAAACCGAGTCAACAATGTTCAGAAGTTGTTAAGAAGGCAACAAAATAATTGGCTTTATAGGCAGGTCATTTGAGCATAAATCCAAAGAAGTTATCCTAACCCTTTACAATTCCTTAGTCCGCCCTCTTCTGGAATACTGCGTTCAATCCTGGTGCCCTTATTACCAAAAAGATATAAACAAGCTAGAACGAGTTCAACGTAGAGTTACCAAAATGATACCTAGCCTAAAGAACAAACCATACGAAGAGCGTCTTAGAATTAAATCTATTTCCTTTAACCCAGCGCAGATTAAGAGGCGACTTAATTCAAGTGTTCAAAATCATCAAAGGCATCGACAATATGAACTGTATGTAGTAAGTACTTCACTATCGACCAATCTAATTACACGCGGGGAAACGGTTGCAAAATTATTGGTAAATCTTTTAACTCGCACGAATCTAAAAATTTCTTCTTCAATCGAGTTGTCAACTTGTGGAATGGGCTTCCCCGAGACGTTATAGACTGCAGCACCGTTGATTCATTTAAATTCCGCCTAGACAAATATCTCCCATCAAACCCGCGACTGACTGCGTTTGTAAATGAATAACTTTATCCTCCCCTCAGTTACTAACCCATATGTCCCCTACTAACTTCCTAGTCCTGCCACGTTAGTGGCAGGGCAGTAGTTCCCTTTCCAATGTTCCCTTACCCACTCTAAACCACTGTTTGGACACTTGATCCTCAGTGTTTTGGAGGACAAGCAGCCTAGAAGGGTCACTAGATCTGTTGTTGCTTGATTTCCTTTGTACTCCTTTGTACTCTCTCACACCTCTATTCATTGTAAAACAGTAAATCCCTCAGGATAAAGCTTTGAATAATGGAATCCTAAATAAACCTGTACACACGACCTAGAGGAGAGGATAGAGATACGGGAGGGATAAGTGGATGAATTAAGGGGATAGTGGCTGGTTTTGTTAGTCTATATATTCAGTTATTCATATAATTTTTAGTTTCCTACCTAGAACTCCATCAAGCTTAAAAAAACACCCCCTAGACAAGATATATTTGTACATTTATCGGTAGAAAAAATGTCACGGCCGAAGGCCGGTTCCTCCTAAAATTACAGGCTCGCTATCGTTCGCCAGCAAAAAATCGACACCTAAATGGTACGAAAGGTCTTAAAATTTAAAACAAAATGGGGCGAAAGATGTTAAAATCGTCAAACTAATGGGCCGAACGTCTTAAACTAATGGGACTAAATACGAGGGAGAAAGTAGTCCAGAAAACCGGCCCATCTCCCCCTTGAAATGAAAATAAGGGTTAGTGATCTCGGCGGGATGAAGAGTAGAAAATAAGACAATAAAATGCCGAGGAAATAGTAAAATATGCAAGTGGGAAAGAGTAGGTTGGAGAAGTGAAGAAATAGGTTGTAGGTTGCGATAAAAAGGAAAAAAAGAAAAAAAATATATATATACTGTATTTACCATTTTAAAATTTCGATGGCATTTCATTATCATTCTGAAAAACATAAGCCGATGTTCTACAGCTTAGGAAGGACCTCTAGCAATCAAAGGGTTACAGCTAGGTAGATCTAGATTAACCCTTTGACTCCCACAAGCCCTATATATATATAATCTTAATGAAATCTTCTAAGACTAGCCAGAAATAAACTGAAGGAATGTGCTATTATACTGAGAAAGGGTCAACCAACAATATGCTATGGTGGATTATACTCGGGGGGGAAGGAAGGAGAGGAATGTTAACCCCTTCAGTACCGAGGATATCTTTTGCGTCCTTTCAGCTATATCTAGACGATTTTATGCAGCTTAGGAAGAATCTGTGGTAGTAAAAACGACTAATCGAGATAGTCTGAAACCTTTTAACAGCTGTACATCCTTACAGAGCTGCAACAATCGTCTACTAATTACCAGGATATATCTAAAAAGTCGACACCGGAAAAGAAGGGGTTAAGGGACGGATAAGTATATTTTAGAAGTGGGAATTGGAAAAGATGAACAAGAATAGAAATACGGCAAATGTGGAGTGAAAGAGGAAGGCGGAATATGGGGTAGACTGGATTAAGGCGTAAACATAGAAGTTAGAAAAAAAAAATTGGAGACCATGAGATATATATATATATATATATATATACATAACAATGATTTAGCTTGCTGTCAAAACAAAAATATATACATGATGTCTCGCTACCGCTCGCCAGGAAAATATTGACACCTGGATGGGGTAAACGTCTTAAAACAGTAGGCTGAATGGGGCCGAATAGATACAAACCAAAGAGAGAGGGGAGAGAAAGAGGAGAAAAAGCGAGGTGGGCTCCCTTAAGAACTTGCTGAAAGAAGTGATAATTCATGGTGGCAGTTGATTGATGGGGAGTGGATTGCCTGAGGAATAGAAGCAATAATGGTGAGAGAGAGAGAGAGAGAGAGAGAGAGAGAGAGAGAGAGAGAGAGAGAGAGAGAGAGAGAGAGAGAGAGAGAGAGAGAGAGAGAGAGAGAGAAAGATAGAGAGAGAGAGTGACATAGAGATAGATAGATAGAATTGCTTACTTATACCAATAGAAAAGGTAGTGCAAACTCTCTTACATATTATGCTCTCTTTCATTTAAACTTTCATCTATTCTCAATTATTATCAGATAGATTATATATCTATCAATTTACCCATTCGTACTCCCTTTCTCATCACCATACAAATACACACACACACACACACGTACACACACACACACACACACACACACTCATCCACCTTCTCTCTCTGTCTCTCTCATCAGCACACAATAAGATAACCCAGCTACCGGGCACACACCACAGCCTCACAAAACAGCTCACCTGCTGGAATATAATATGTTGATCCTTCTCATGGGACTCTTGGGTGGTGTCATGGCATACACACATTCAGAGCGTTAAGCAAATCATAAATAAAACACAACATTCATAAACAGTTCTATCCCTTTCAGTACCGGTGGCGGCTTTTGTTGTTTTTATTCCAGCTACCTATAGACGATTTTATGAGGCTTAGGTAGGTTATGTGGTAGCGAAAAGGGTTAATTGAGAGAGTCTGTAATCTACTAATGGTTAGGCATCCGACCTAAACTGAAGAAAAGCCTCTAATAGTTGCCAGAATACAAGGCAAAGGATGTCACCGGTATGGAATGGGAAATATATAAATACTGTATAATAATTATACACAACAATTATAAGGAATTGTATTAGGGTGTTAATATCTGTTAGTGTTTATGTATAAGTTATTCAACGGCTTGTGCATTCGTCTCGTCGCATTAATGTTACACCCTCTATGTTTAGACAAACAAAATCATGTTTATCGATTCTTAAATACTTTTGAAATGGCGGACATCAGAGGTACAGTAGACTAGTGTCCCGTTTACAATGTGAATGTTAACATCTGATGGGAATGTTTAAGCTGCTTAAGGGGGGTCACCGATTTTTTTTAACTTTCTCTCCTTTTCTCTCTTTCGGCTTGTATCCATTCGGCCCCATTCAGCCAACTGTTTTAAGACGTTTATCCCCATCCAGGTGTCGATTTCTTCCTGGCGAGCGATAGCGAGCCAGCATTCTATGGAGAAATCCGGCTTCGCCGGAGAAATGTTTCTATCGAAAAATGTACAAATTTAGCTTGCTGTCAAAACAAAAATATATATGGTGGCTCGCTACCGCTCGCCAGGAAAATATTGACACCTGGATGGGGGTAAACGTCTTAAAACAGTAGGCTGAATGGGGCTGAATGGATACAAACCAAAGAGAGAGGGGGAACAAGAGTAAACAAAGCGAGGTGGGCTCTCTTAAGGGTTATGATATCTGGCCCAACTATAATGCATAGACTATAGCAACCCTCCTCCGAAAACAAGCTAGTTATTCGAACGAAGTGCATCGATGGAAGAAATTAACCCTTTCACGCACATATGACGCAGAGATTGCCAGATTAGGAATAAGAAATAGAGTTCTCTCACTCTTATAATTACCTCTCCAAAATTATTTTTCTGCCCACAGCTAACTCAAAGACAACTGCAGAGGTTCAAGTAACTAAACTAAAGGTTTCTAAATACCCCTGATGGTAACAAAGACTTTAAAGTATCCCCAATAGGCTCAAAATCGCGTCATATGTCGGAGAGGGTTAATGTCTGGCCAACCCCTGGGGGACCAAGGCGTCTGCCAAAAAATATATATATTACACATTTATTGAAAACACGAATACAAAATGCAATGGAAGAAGATGAATAAATTAATAATAAATCAGAAACAAATAACCACAGTTACCTTTAAAACATGTAAGAAATATCACTCCACGTCAAAAGCAGGAAACAAACGAGACACGCACCTTGCTTCCCGATGCATGTCAAAATATTATATAACCATAGGGGATGGTTCACTTTTTGGGCGATTTTTGCATGCATTCATTATTTTTATAGTTTCCTCCCTAGACCTCCATCAAATTTAAAAAAAACATCCATTAGATCCCCCTTCTAGATTAATTTGTACATTTTTCGGTAGAAAAATTTCCCGGCCGAAGGCCGGTTCTTCCAACATGACAGGCTCACTATGGTTCGCCAGGGAAAAAATCGAGACCTAAATAGCACGAAAGGTCTAAATATTGACGACGAAATGGGGTGAAAGGTCTTAAAATCGACTAACTAATGGGGCAAACATCTTAACATCTGAAAACTAATGGGGTTAAACATTAGGGAGAAAGTGGTGCAGAAAAACGGCCCATGTCCCCTTAACGTAAAACTAACGAAAACTCCCATGTATTAAAAAAAAAAAAAAAAACGTACACGATCCATGCTCTTCGCTTCCCAACTCACACGATATTACATCAATGTTTAAATAAACAACACAAACTAACATCAAATTGACACAAAAGTAAACAAATCTTTAAGCATACTTTCTTTGCAATGTATGTTAGGCTCAAGATGTATGACTGGAAGAAGGCAGTAAATCAGCTTCAATATTTACAAAATTATAGAAATGCTGTACATATATATATATTCATATATAACAAATAGCAGATAAAGGAAATATACCTACTTGTTAAAATGAAATGTACACGTATTATATATACATAAACTGAAAATATACACATGGATGTATTCTACACCGTAGTAGCTAATATGAAATATAAAGATTTAGCTAGAAATGCATTTTTGTATTTTCAGTATGTTGTGTAATGTTTTGGTCTTTCTCTCAATGAAACCTTAGTCGTTGTTGCTAAGCCCTTCATAATAATAGTACTACTACTAATAATAATAGTACTACTAGTACTAAAAATAATACAACTAATAATTATTATTATAATAATATTAATTTATTTAAGTACACGGTTAACTGAAAACACATGCAATCGAACAAAATATACATAATTATATGATATAAGTAAATGAACACGAGCGTTACTATATATATATATATATATATGTATATATATATATATATCTATATATATATATATATACTGTATATATATATATATATATATATATATATATACGTGTATATATATATATATATATATATAAGTATACATATATATATATATATATATATATATATATATATATATATATACCGGTATATATATTCAACTAGTATTTCACTAAAACTCTGCATGCAATCACTCCAAAAGTCACGTAACAAGGCCATAGCACGCCTATCTTCTGATATATAATTTATTTCTGATTGGGACAGAGATAATCTTATTACTTTCAATGCTTCCAAGACCTAATTTCTCCATCTATCTACCCATCGCAATATTCCAGAAGACTATCAATTATTCTTCAACAATAAACAAATCAACCCTTCATCTGCTCTCATTATTCTTGGTGTCTCTTTTTCTTGGAAAGATCATATTACCACTCTTGCTAAAACAGCTTCCCAGAAGCTAGGTGTATTCAACCGTCCCCGTGGGTGCCTCACCCCCCGCACAGCTTCTTGCTCTGCATAGGGGCACATTGCGCCCATGTATCGAGTATTGTTTGCAAGTGTGGGGAGGTTCAACCCATACTACACTTCTCGAAACGGTAGAGTCAAAAGCATTTTGCCACATCAAGTCACTTCCTCTTACTATTTCGCTACAATATCTTTCTACACGGAGCAATGTTGCATTTCTCTCACTCTTCTACTGCTATTACAATCATCAATGTCCTTCAGAGCAAACTCAGTGCATACTCCCTCACTTATGGCAAGTGGGGGGCACCCACCTTTCAACACAACCCCACTCATATTCTGCCCAGCTCTCCAAACCAAGATTTTTTCCAGTTTCGCTTCTACTCAACAAGTGAACTCCGGAACTCTCTCCCTCAATCAATATTTCCTTCATCCTATGACTTAGACTGCTTTAAACTCCGTGTGTCCGGGCATTTTAACTCTAACGTAGCTTAAATTTGACTCTCTGCCACTCTTTCAACTTAGGGGGGAGACACTTGTTAGAGGCAGATTAGCGTTGTGTCTCCTTCACTCACATAGATAGGAAAACAAAACAAAATAGAAGAAGAAACAACAAACATGAACATCTATCCAACCAGAATCGCCCGAGCACGACCATCTTAAGGGGACAGTGGTTATTTTGGGGGTCTATTAATTAATGTATTCATTTATTTTTTAGCTTCCTCCCTAGACCTCCATCAAGCTTAAACAAAAACAAATCTCCCTAGACTCCCATTTCAAGATAAGTTTGTACATTTTTCGATAGAAAATTTTCCCGGCCAAAAGCCGGTTTCTCTTAAAATTACAGACTCGCTATCGCTCGCCAGGATAAATGACACGAAAGGACTTAATATTGACAAAGAAATGGGGTGTACAGTCTTAAAATCGCCAAACTAACGAGCCGAACGTCTTATAATCTGAAAACTAATGGGGCTCAACATGAGGAAGAAGGGGGAACAGAAAAAGCGGCCCATCCCCCCTTAAAGGGCCACATTACTCTTGCTCAGCCAAAACAATCCTGCAGCCTATACCCACTTCCAGCCAGGACCTAATACACCGGACCACGGGGCAACAATTAGCACTCTACCCAGTCATCTACCTCGCCTCCACTATAGTCTGTTCATTCTAGGTGGGGCAGAAATCGTAACCTCTAACCTGTGTGACTCAAATAATCGAGCTAATTTTTTCTACCAAATAGGAAGACACTTGGCTAGGGAATAGGTGTGGAAATTGACAGCTCATTTGCTCAAGCCCTTTTTGAGTTTCGCCCGACATCCTGGTTTCGGAGGGAGGTTCGTTTGGCAGCCATTTTGTTCCTTTGGCCAGTTATTTGGGATCTCTCTATACTGTAAAATATTTCGGTGTGTTGATATGTAACGAAAATTATACATTATATATGATTTTCGATCGGGTTTTGTTGTATTTTACTTATAATTTACAATGTTCAGACCGAAACAACTTGCTAGGAGTATCAACGGTTTATCAATCTTAACTATGAAAATTATGATAATACGTTGGCAATACTGCCTACTGCTACAAACAACATTTAACGTAGCTAAATTTTATCTAACATAACGTCGGCTTAACTTTGACTTAAACGAAAACCTAAGCTATCCTAACCCAAGCATACGAGCAATATAAGCGAAAAGACACGAGGGGCGAACTGACCAATGACCGAACACACTGAGGTTCCAGCCTATAACTCACTCGCTTCACCAGCCACCACTAGCCACCATTCTTCCTATAGCCACCACCCTAGTACTTATTAAACCATTCACTATACCCCGAATCATTTATCCTATCGCAATACCCGCCTCGTCTATTAAGGGGAGATTTCCACCTGGAGGATTTTTTTCTGGACCCCCCTCTCCCTCATGTTTAGCCCCATTGCTTTTGAGATTTTAAGACATTCGCCCCATTAGTTTGGCGATTTTAAGACCCCTTGCCCCATTTCTGTCAATTTTAAGACCATTCGTGCCATTTAGGTGTTGATTTTTTCCTGGCGAGCGATAGCGAGCCTGTAATTTAAGAGGAACCGGCTTTCAGCCGGGAAATTTTTCTACCGAAAAATGTACAAATTTATCTTGAAAGGGGCTCAAGGGGGTGTAATCTTAAGCTTGAAGAATATCTAGGGACCAAACTAAAAACCTCCCCTTAACCTATGCACCCATCATTTAATCATCCATTCTTTCTCAAGCATCATCCCATCTCGTAACCCAAAATTACAAAATTACCCATCCACCAAATCTTAATACCCCAACCTTCTATTAAGGGGGTAGTGCTTGTTGTTTGGTCTATGTATTAATATGTGAATCTATTTTTATAGTTTCCTCGCTCGACCTCCATCAAGCCTAAAGAAAATACTCCCTAGAGCCCCTTTCAAGATAAATTTGTAAATTTTTCGGTAGAACAATTATCCCGGCCGAAGGCCGCTTCCTTCATAAATTAAGGGCTCGCTATCGCTCGCCAGGAAAAAATCGACACCTAAATGGCACGAAAGGTCTTAATTTTGACAAAGAAATGGAGCGAAAGGTCTCAAAATCACCAAACTAATGGAAAGAAAGTCTTAAAATCTCGAAACTAATATGCTAAACATGAGGGAAAAGGGGGTCCAACAAAAACGACTACCTCCCCCATAATCTCTGAACCCTTCATTAATTCAGGTATTCACTTTTAACCCCCTCAGATCGATGACCCCTTTTCTTCATGCATATTCTGGCTATCATTAGAGTAGATCATTCAATTCAGTTTAGCAAAGATCCTTCAGTACGATAATGCCGATTTTGTTATATTCTGAAAGACACTAGATGATAATTTTTTTTTTTTTTTCAGTTTAGGAAAGACGACTCATTGTTAGTAGGCTACCTCGACTAACTCTCTCAATAATGCCTAGTTTACTTTTACCCTGGTTAAGGGGAGGTATTTAGTTTGTTCCCTAGACCTCCATCAAGCTTAAAATTATACCCCCTTGAGTCTCTTTCAAGATAAATTTGTAAATTTTTCGGTAGAAAAATTTCCCGGCCGAAGGCCGGTTCCTCTTAAATTACAGGCTCGCTATCGCTCGCCAGGATAAAATCGACACCTGAATTGCACGAAAGGTCTTAATATGGGGTGAAAGTTCATAAAATCGCTAAACTAATGGGGCAAACATTTTATAATATCAAAAGCAATGGGGCTAAACATGAGGGAGAAAGGGGCCAAGAAAAAAATCCCTCAAGTGGAGATCTCCCCTTAACAGTAGGGGATTTTAGTCAATTCATAAAAGGCCCCTCATAGTCAGACAGTTAACCTATGCACCCATCATTAAATCATCAAATACCTTTAAGGGGAGATGGCCGTTTTTCTGGTCCCCTTTCTCCTTCGTGTTTAGCCCCATTAGTTTTGAGATTATAAGACGTTCGGCCTATTAGTTTGGCGATTTTAAGACCTTTCGCCCCATTTGTTTGTCAACATTAAGACCTTGCGTGCCCTTTAGGTGTCGATTTTATTCCTGGCGAGCGATAGCGAGCCTGTCATTGTGGATGAACCGGCATTCGGCCGTGACATTTTTCTACCGAAAAATGTACAAATTTATCTCGTAGGGGGATCTAATGGATGTTTTTTTTTTGTAAGTTTGATGGATGTCTAGGGAGGAAATAAATATATGAATTAATATAACAATAAATAGACCCACAACAATAGACCCACAACAATAGACCCACAACAATAGACCCACAACAATAGACCCACAACAATAGACCCACAACAATATCCACTATCCTCTTAAAGAATCTCCCAACTCCCAACCCAAAATTAGGAAATTATCTCTCCCCACATACTGCCAGAAAATATATGCACCTTTACCTGCAATTAGTACTCGCCCAGCCATCACCTTTATAGCACCCATCCATCTGCCATCATCCAACCATCCATCTGCCCTCAACCTCCATCCATCTGCCCTCAACCAACCATCCATCTGCCCTCAACCAACCATCCATCTGCCCTCAACCAACCATCCATCTGCCCTCAACCAACCATCCATCTGTCCTCAACCAACCATCCATCTGCCCTCAACCAACCATCCATCTGCCCTCAACCTCCATCCATCTGCCCTCAACCAACCATCCATCTGCCCTCAACCTCCATCCATCTGCCCTCAACCAACCATCCATCTGCCCTCAACCTCCATCCATCTGCCCTCAACCAACCATCCATCTGCCCTCAACCTCCATCCATCTGCCCTCAACCAACCATCCATCTGCCCTCAACCAACCATCCATCTGCCCTCAACCAACCATCCATCTAACCTCAACCTCCATCCATCTGCCCTCAACCAACCATCCATCTGCCCTCAACCAACCATCCATCTGCCCTCAACCAAACATCCATCTAACCTCAACCTCCATCCATCTGCCCTCAACCAACCATCCATCTGCCCTCAACCAACCATCCATCTGCCCTCAACCTCCATCCATCTGACCTCAACCAACCATCCATCTGCCCTCAACCAACCATCCATCTAACCTCAACCTCCATCCATCTGCCCTCAACCAACCATCCATCTGCCCTCAACCAAACATCCATCTAACCTCAACCTCCATCCATTTGCCCTCAACCAACCATCCATCTGCCCTCAACCAACCATCCATCTGCCCTCAACCAACCATCCATCTGCCCTCAACCAACCATCCATCTGCCCTCAACCAACCATCCATCTAACCTCAACCATCCATCCATCTAACCTCAACCTCCATCCATTTGCCTATTACCTAACCTACCATCGTGGCTCAGCCAACCAGCCTCTAACAACTTCATACCATCAAGCTAACTGTACTGTACATTAGGGGAGATTTCCACTTGAGGGACTTTTTTCTTGACCCCTTACTCTCTCATGTCTAGCCCCATTGCTTTTGAGATTTTAAGACGTTTGCCCCATTAGTTTGGTGATTTTTAAGAATTTCCGTCCCATTCTGTCAATTTTAAGACCTTTCGTGCCATTTAGGTGTCGATTTTATCCTGGCGAGCGATAGCGAGCCTGTAATTTAAGAGTAATCGGCCTTCGGCCGGGACATTTTTTTACCGAAAAATTTACAAATTTATCTTGAAAGGGGGTCAAGGGGGTGAAATTTTAAGATTGCTGGAGGAGTAGGAAACAAACTAGAAACCTCCCCTTAACCCCATCAATAATGTAACGTCGCTATGCCATATATTCTGGCTATATTTAGACGCTTTTATACCTGTGGGAGTCAATTGAGAGTTATTACCCCTTTTATTCATAGACATCCTTTGTAAACTGAATAATGTAATTCAATCTTTGCCCTAACATACCGGCAGTGAACAGGTTAATACTTAAATGACTGTTTATGCATCATCAGTTAACCAAGAACGCATATTGTTGGTGTATACTGTACATTCAACATCACAGACAACATCAATTAAATGTTAAATGACGCAGAACATAAGCTATTATCAAATCCAACCAAATTGAATCTCCCTACATTACATGAACCAACACAATATTTTATAATCTATGTTTTATTCATTTCACCACAACACCAAACACCTCCAATGAAATGAATGAAAGCATATATGTGATCCACCAGGATTCGAACCCGGGTTATCACACACAGATTTTCAGACACCTTAACCATTACACCACCAAGACGGTTAAATGGATTATGCACACGCCTACGACTTAGTGTCCATTCTCGAACACTGGATATTAATCTAATCATGTTCATATTCCCACTGCACTATGGTAGCCTAATGTTTAAGTGAGAGGAAAGATTATTCATGGGGCACTAACACATATTGATGGGGCACTAACACATATTCAGCACTGTTCTTATTCACGCAGATTCGATTCTTGTATAATCCGGGACGATGTTACAGGGCTTTAAGGGGAGATGTCCACTTGAGGGATTTTTTTCTTGACGCCTTTCTCCCTCATGTTTAGCCCCATTGCTTTAGATATTATAAA
Source organism: Paralithodes platypus (assembly GCA_032716605.1). Taxonomy (NCBI): domain Eukaryota; kingdom Metazoa; phylum Arthropoda; class Malacostraca; order Decapoda; family Lithodidae; genus Paralithodes; species Paralithodes platypus. The sequence continues at coordinate 56,798,798 of CM064509.1, read as the reverse complement.
ACGTTTGCCCCATTAGTTTAGCGATTTTAAGAACTTTCACCCCATATTAAGACCTTTCGTGCAATTCAGGTGTCGATTTTATCCTGGCGAGCGATAGCGAGCCTGTAATTTAAGAGGAACCGGCCTTCGGCCGGGACATTTTTCTACCGAAAAATGTACAAATTTATCTTGAAAGGGACTCAAGGGGGTGTAAATTTAAGCTTGATGGAAGTCTAGGGAACAAACTAAATACCTCCCCTTAATATGACTGATTTGTAGTTAGGTTTAGTAGAACAGGGATGCTGGGTTATTAAGGGGAGATGGGTAGCTTTTCTAGATCCCCTTCTTCCTCATGTTAAGCCCCATTAGTTTTCAGATTTTAAGATGTTTGCCCCACTAGTTTGTCGATTTTAAGACCTTTCGTCCCATTTGTTTATAAATATCAGCACTGTCGTGCCATTTAGGTGTCTATTTAATCCTGGCGAGCGATAGCGAGCCTGTAATCGAAAATTTTATAAATTTAACTTGAAAGGGGGTCTAGGGGGTGTTTTTTTTTTTATTTAAAGCTTGATGGAGGTCTAGGGAGGAAACTAGAACAAACATATAAAGATATATAAACAAGCAAATAAATGCGTCCATCCCCTTTAAATATTCTAAATGACAAGAGAGGGAGCACGTGAGGGTAAGAGTGTGTGCAGGAGTGGAGTGTCCGTTTGTGTGCAGGAGTGGAGTGTCCGTTTGTGTGAAGGAGTGGAGTGTCCGTTTGTGTGAAGGAGTGGAGTGTCCGTTTGTGTGAAGGAGTGGAGTGTCCGTTTGTGTGAAGGAGTCGAGTGTCCGTTTGTGTGAAGGAGTGGAGTGTCCGTTTGTGTGAAGGAGTGGAGTGTCCGTTTGTGTGAAGGAGTGGAGTGTCCGTTTGTGTGAAGGAGTGGAGTGTCCGTTTGTGTGAAGGAGTGGAGTGTCCGTTTGTGTGAAGGAGTGGAGTGTCCGTTTGTGTGGAGGAGTGGAGTGTCCGTTTGTGTGAAGGAGTGGAGTGTCCGTTTTACTATGTTCCTCAGTTCTCGATTTTCCTGGTTTCTCTGGGCGATTCTGTACTTCGGTTAGCGACCTCACCCAGGAGGGAAACCGCTGGGGCATTAACCCTTTGAGTACCAGCGACGTGTGCTATATGTTATGCTTGCTTTAATTTGATGATAGTATGCAGCTAAGGAAGAATCTGTGGTAGTTTATAGGGTTAGTTGAGATAGTTTGAAGCCTTATTATTGCTAGAGGTTCTTCCTAAGCTGAATACAATGGTCTAATAGTAGCCAGAATATGATGGAAAGGACGTCCCTGGTACTGAATGGGTTAAACAAATGATAAATCTAATGAATAAAATATATTAAAACACAATGAAAATAAATGCATAACAAATTAATGTTATATTAGGTTGATGAACTGACCCTATCTCGGTTGCATAAGAATTCCTGTGTGTCGGATGGAGTAAGAGAGGCGGCGATGGTGCAGCGGAGAACAATAAATGACCAGACACACATACACACACCAAGCCTTGTATGGTGTCTGGCATATTACCCTGATCCGTGGGTATGGTGAGATGCACGACACTGTATCTATAGGCACACACACACACACCAAGCCTTGTATGGTGTGTGGCATATTACCCTGATACGTGGTTATGGTGAGAGGCACGACACTGTATTCCCCCCCCCCCCCCCACACACACACACACACATACCAAGCCTTGTATGGTGTGTGGCATATAACCCTGATACGTGATTATGGTGAGAGGCACGACACTGTATCCATAGGCACACACACACATATATATATACACACACACACACACCTAGACCTCTTGCCCTCCATACACACATTCCCTTTATCTCTACACGAACCTTTACCCGTCTCGGCAATAAACCTAGCCTTCCCTTAAGGAGGGTCACCGGATTTTGTTTTATCTTTCTCTCATTTTCTCTCTTTCCTTGGCTTGTATCCATTCGGCCCCATTCAGCCAACTGTTTTAAGACGTTTATCCACATCCAGGTGTCGATTTCTTCCTGGCGAGCGATAGCGAGCCAGCATTGTATGGAGAAATCCGGCTTCGCCGGAGACATTTTTCTATCGAAAAATGTACAAATTAAGCTTGTTGTAAAAAAACAACAACATATATATACTATATATATACAGTATACTGTATGCTGGCTCGCTACAGATCGCCAGGAAAATATTGACACCTGGATGGGGGTAAACGTCTTAAAACAGTAGGCTGTATGGGGCCGAATGGATACAAGCCAAAAAGAAAGGGAGAGAAAGAGGAAACAAACAGCGAGGTGAGCTGCCTTAATGTACCCGTAACCCTTCCAGCATACACCCTGCCATTGTCACATAACAGACTCCTTGCCTTTCCTGCATAATCTTATTGTTTTACACCCACCGCCCTTCTCCGTGGTCACACACACACACATACACACACTCACACACACACACTCACACACACACACACACACACACACACACTCACACACACACACAAACACACCTACACACACACACACTTATACAAACACACACACACACACACACACACACACACCCACTCATACAAACACACACACACACACTCATACAAACACACACACAATCTACAGTACCGCAAGTGTATATGATTTTTTAACATTTGGAGGAACATTTTTGACCATTTGGATGCACATTTTTGAACATGTTTGATACAATAGCCTGCGGGTGAAGTAACTTGACTATAGCGAGCAATAAAATATGTGGGTCCTTTTAGCGATTGTCTGTCAAGTAAGCTGTGATAAAAAGATACTAAGAGAGGACGGTTTTACTATTTTTATTTATCTTTTTTAATAGGTCATATAAAAGGGTTGGGCATGATGAAGTAGCATTGACAAAACATGGGAAGGAAAAAAAACAAAAAATATAAAGTTGCTAGGTAGCGTGAACTGCCAGAGAGAGAGAGAGAGAGAGAGAGAGAGAGAGAGAGAGAGAGAGAGAGAGAGAGAGAGAGAGAGAGAGAGAGAGAGATGCTCCTAAATTATCTGTGAAGGAAGGGAGGGCGGGGGATGTGGGAGTCTGAGTGGGAGTGGTGATAGAATGGTTGTAGCACTGGGGCGGATCGAGATGGAGTGAGGGAGTGGTGGGGGGGGAGGGAGGGAGTGGAGGGGTAGGGGAGGAGGGAGGGAATGAGTGGTGGGATGGGGTAGGGATTGGTAGAGTGGAAAGAGGGATAAGAGGGAGGTTGATAGCAGGGATGAGGAGGGGAGGATATAATAGAAGGATGGATTGGGTGAGGGAGGAAGGGGAGGATGAGGAGTAGAGAATGAGAGAAATAGTAATTGTAAGGATGATAGGAAGGGAGAGAGGGATGGAGGGAAGTGGGAGAGGGAGGGAGGGATTGTTTGAGGGAGGAAGGGAAGATAGGGAGTAGAGGATGGGAGGGATGGGGAAGCAGGAATGTACAAGGATGATGGGAAGGCAGGGAGGGAAGAGGGAAGTGGGAGGGGGAGGGAGGGAAGACGACAGGTGGTTAAAACAATAATTAGGAGTGCGAGTGAGCAAAGTGCAAAAGGTCAGACAAGGTATGTGGATATGTGGATATATATATAATATATATATATATATATATATATATATATACAAGTATATACATATATATATATATATATATATATATATATATATATATATATACGGTATATATACCGATAGATATATATATATATATATATATATATACTATATATATATATATATATATATAGGCGAGAGAGAGAGAGAGAGAGAGAGAGAGAGAGAGAGAGAGAGAGAGAGAGAGAGAGAGAGAGAGAGAGAGAGGAGAGAGAGAGAGAGAGAGAGAGAGAGAGAGAGAGAGAGGAGAGAGAGAGAGAGAGAGAGAGAGAGAGAGAGAGAGAGAGAGAGATACACAGACCACACAGACCTTGGGGTCCTTACTAGCTATAGGTAGCGCCAACGAACTTGACAATAATCTTGACCCCTTAACTTCTCATAACTCAAAAGGGCGTAGAGTTTATAATTAGCAAAACAAAATTGTGACAGCATTTCGGAGTAACTTTGCCTTAGTATCGGACTTTACATTTAAGGTATCAGAATTTCCCACAAACTAAAATTGTACTAGTCGGAGCGAACAACTATTTGCCTATGCTGTCCACCCGCAATACCTATCAGCCATAACTAATTTGCTTCTCTAAATTTTGACTCATATATAAAGGCCATACACAATTGCGCCTCAAAATTCTAATAAAAAAATGGTCTAGCCACTATCAGGCCCTGTCTTCTTCACCTGCTCTGCTATCAACTGCCTTGTATTCATAATTATTATAATCTCATGATCCTCCTCTCAAAATAATTAAGGGGAGACGGTCGTTTTTCTGGGCCCCTTTCTCCCTCGGGTTTAGTCCCATTATTCTTTAGATTTTTAGACGTTCGGCCCATTTTAAGACCTTTCGTCCCATTTCGTTATACATTTTAAGACCTATCGTGCCATTCAGGTGTCGATTTTGTTCAGGCTAGCCTGTAATTGTAAGAGGAACCGGCCGTCGGCCGGGAAATTTTTCGACCGAAAAATGTACAAATTAATCTTGAGGAGGTGTCTAGGGGATGTTTTTCTAAGTTTGAGGGATGTCTAGCGAGGAAACTAAGAATTTATGAATGAATGAATTTATAGGCCAAACAAGCAGTCAGTATCCCCTTAATAACTATTATAATCTAGCAATAAAGTGTGCATAATTATGATTATTGGTTTATCATATAATATTCAGTTTACTATATCCAATCTTACTTCTTATACTTATAATATAATATAAAGCCCATTCCCTCACACGATCTTGCCGCGCCTTATTCAGCCCATTAATTTACTCCTAGATTCTATTAGTATAAAGGATATTAGTATATTAGGATACATTTTATCCTCGCATATTTCTTCCCTACGTATTTCTTTGTTAAGGGGGCTCACCATTTTTTTTTTTTTTATCTTTCTCTCCTTTTCTCTCTTTCCCTGGCTTGTATCCATTAGGCCCCATTCAGCCTATTGTTTTAAAACGTTTACCCCCATCCAGGTGTCAATATTTTTCTGGCGAGCGGTAGCGAGCCAGCATATATATATTTTTGTTTTTGACAGCAAACTAAATTTGTACATTTTTCAATAGAAAAATATCTCCGGCGAAGCCGGATTTCTCCATACAATGCTGGCTCGCTATCGCTCACCAGGAAGAAATCGACACCTGGATGGGGATAAACGTCTTAAAACATTTGGCTGAATGGGGCCTAATGGATACAAGCCAGGGAAGGAGAGAAAGACAAAAAAAAAAAAAAAAACTTTAAGTGAACATCACATATTTTATCCACGTCCGTATCTATTTTATCTACTCTTAGAATGTTTTCGTATTCATACATTCAATTCCCCACCTATTACAATATTACATGCATTATTATAAATCAAAATTTAATGGCGTTGGTAGCCAGTCTGCATCACCGTGAGGTACTGACCAAGTTTCATCTAAACTCGTTCACAAGTCGTTGTTTTTTTGTGAACACACACACACAAAACGAATGTCACATCATCTCCGCAAAACTCCTTCTTAGTAGAGATATCCACACATGGAAAAACAAAGCAAAACAGGCTTATCAGTAAGAGCCGCACGAATTACTATACATACACACCCATACACACCCACAAAACAAATACAATAATACACACCCACAAAACAAATACAATAATACACTCCCATACACACCCACAAAACAAATACAATAATACACACCCATACACACCCACAAAACAAATACAATAATACACTCCCATACACACCCACAAAACAAATACAATAATTAATAAATAAAAATACATATTAAGTAACACCCCGTTCTTAACATTAATCATCAATTACAAACCCCAATGCACTTGAATAAACTAATGAAAGCATATGGTCCTCCCGGGATTCGAACTCGGGACACCACACCCAGAACATAAGCATCTAAATAATACTAAATAATAAAGCATACACCCCTCCCTTGCATTCCTAGGGTAGGCAATAGAGTCAGGTATTGGGTAGTCGTAAACAAGTTCTACACAGGAGCAATGCACTTCCAACCATTGTTCTCGGACCGGCTCACCCAGGCCCTTCATTACTTGACACGGACACGACAACTTGTCACACTTTATCACATTTTGGTTACTGGAGATCAGGAATTAGTCAGAGTTGTATTACTGTGCACGTGTATGTGTGTTAAGGGGATAGTGGCCGTTTTGGGGGGCTATTAATTAATTTATTAATTTGTTTTTTTTAGTTTCCTCGCTAGACGTCCATCAAGCTAAAAAAAAAAAAAAAAACCGCCTAGACCTCCCTTCAAGATAAATTTATACATTGTTCGATAGAAAAACTTGATCCCTCGAACCACTTCGAACACTATCAATTGTTAATGATAATGTACGACAGGTTGGGATACAGGTATCTTGACCAGGATTCGAACCCACTTACTCCAGGTACAATTGGGAGAGTCGGGCACCGTAACCACTCAGCCATGAGCGGCCATCCACTCACGGCTGAGTGGTTAGGGTGCCCGACTCTCCCAAATATACCTTGAGTACGTGGGTTCGAATCCTGGTCAGAATACCTCTCTCCCACTCTACCAATTTCGCTCCTCTGCCCCCATATGGCAGGCTCGGACCATACACCAGCATGATGTGACTCTAAACTGTATTGCTATATTCTGTAATGAGAGAGTGTAAACGAGCCCATATCAGGCCGCGCACCAAAACGTGGATCTATACACTGCAAAATCAAGAACAAAATATCATACGGTGGTTTAATAGTTACGGTACCAAAATGGCGTTCAATAGAAGTGGTGGCCAGATCTCTCTAAACTAGAGTAAAGACATTATATTTTCGGTAAGCCTTGCCTGGCAGCTTCTAATTCAAGTGAAGAAGACTTAAGTCACCTCAAATTATCAACCTTCAGAATACATACAAAATAATAATAATAATAATAATAAAATAAAACAATAACAAAATAATATCGATCAAAATACAGTATATATGAATATATATAACGATACAAAAATAATGCCAGAAAATATTGTAAAATTAAGGGAGCCCACCTCGCTTTTTTTTCTCTTTCTCTCCCTCTCTCTTTGGTTTGTATCCACTAGGCCCCATTCAGCCTACTGTTTTAAGACGCTTACCCCCATCCAGGTGTCAATAACTTCCTGGCGAGCGGTAGCGAGCCAGCATATATATTTTTTGTTTTGACAGCAAGCTAATTTTGTAAATGTTTCGATAGAAAAATGTCTCCGTCGAAGCCGAATTTCTCCATACAATGCTGGATCGCTATCGCTTGCCAGGAAGAAATCGACACCTGGATGGGGATAAACGTGTTAAAACAGTTGGCTGAATGGGGCCGATGGATACAAGCCAGGGAAAAAGAGAGAAAGATAAAGAAAAAAGCCGGTGACCCTCCTTAAAATAGCTGGGTACTGTACTCGTGTGACACCCGTACCTCAATGGAAGCCAATAACCAAAACAGGTTACCAATCAAGGCATGCCCAGCCTCTCCGTAAATACAACCCCCCCCCCCCCCCCCCCCCCGGCCCGAACATTATTAGACTTGCTGAAGGGTAGGAGTCGTTTTGCTGGTCCCCCCCCCCCTTCTTCCTCATGCTTAGCCCCATTAATGCCCAGATTGTTTGACGTTCGGTCCATTAGTTTGGCGATTTTAAGACCTTTCGCCCCATTTCTTTGTCAATATTAAGACTTTTCGTGTCATTTAGGTGTCGTTTTTTTTCCTGGAGAGCGATAGCGAGCCTGTAATTTAAGAGAATCCCGATAAGAAAGAGTACTAATTCATCTTGAAGGAGGGTCTTGGAGGGTGTTTCTTTTAAGCTTGATAAAGGTCTAGGGAGTAAACTAAAAATAAGGATAAAAAGATACATAAATGAGGAGATAAACACGCCCACCCTCATTAACCTGTAGCCAATCAACGTTGCTTGTGAATGCCATCGCTAGTAAGCCTTGGATGAGCTATAAAAGGTTGCTTAGCAGAGTATAGCGTCCTGAAGATTACATTGGTTATTACGTGCCCCATCTCTGGACATGTCTTCACTGTGATTTTTTTTTTCTTCAAAAGATAGTTTTTTGTTTTTTTTTGTTTTTTTATCTAATAATTTACATATAGTTTCCTCGCTAGAACTCCATCAAACTTAACAACAACAAAAAACACCCCCTAGACCCCTCTTTAAGATAAATTTGTACATTTTTCGGTAGAACATTTCTCGGCCGATGGCCGGATGGTCAGGTGAAGGTATTGAGGGATAAGCCCTTACAACGGCACCTCGTAGCTACTTTCTACTTTCCTACTTTTTTGAAGAGTGTAGAGAGGGGAGAAGAGGTGTTGGAGAGAGAGGAAGCTGTTGAAGTGGCTTTGGTATGTGTTTTGTTAGTCTCTATACGTCGTCGAGGTGTCCCCCCAATGGGGGCGAGCATGTGAAACACGCTAAGACGTACTACCACACCCACTAAATGTCCGCCTTGGCTGGGATCGAACCCAGGTCAAGCAGATTCACATGTGAGCGTGCTCTCCACTCGACCGCCGTGGCTCTTAAAAATTACAGGCTCGCTATCGCTCCCCAGGAAAAATTGACACCTAATAGGCACGAAAGGTCTTTACATTGACAAAGAAATGGGGCGAAAGGTCTTAAAACGGCAAAGTAATGGAACGAACGTCTTAAAATCGCAAAACTAATGAGACTAAACATTAGCGAGAAAAAATAACTACCTCCTCCTTAAATATAAGTCGTTACATAGGGCTCTTCACACCAGGTACAGTCTAAATTAATAGTTCGAAAATAACATTACTCGTAAACTGTGTATTTTACGTGTCTCTTGGTTTTCCTGAACAGTCTTCATATGTTTCTAATCACCCGTGATTATAGAGCTGGTGCTATTTGTTTCACGTCAATGAAGTGTCGTGTTAAGGGGGGATGGGCTATTTATTTGCTATTATATTTAAACAAAAATATTATTTTTTAATTCCCTCATCAGACCTCCATCAAGCTTAAAAAAACATCCCCTAGACCCCCTTCGAGACAATGTTGTACATCTTTCCGAAGAAAAATTTCCAGGCCGAAGGCCGACTCCTACAATTACAGGCTCACTATCGCTCGCCAGAAAAATATCGACAGCTAAATTGCACGAAATGCCCTAATATTGACGAAGAAATGAGGTGAAAGGTTTTAAAATCGCCATAATAATGGGGCGAACGTCTTAAAATATCAAAAAGCAATGGGGCTAAACATGAGGGAGAAAGGAGTCCAGAAAAAATATCCCTGATACTTAATGTCCCCCTCTCTCAGTACAGATTTTCGTTGAGCTATTGAGTTTGAAGGTACGCTCGGATGCCATAGTCTCTGGCCCACTCCTAAGCATTCCTGGAAATCCTAGGTTTTTCTGTGTGCAATTAATGGGAGATGGCCTGTTTTTCTGGCCTCCCTTCTCCCTCATGTTTTGCCTCATTAGTTTTCAGATTTTAACCCTCTCCGACATATGACGCGATGTTGAGCCTATTGGGGATACTTTAAAGCCTTTGTTACCATCAGGGGTATTTAGAAACCTTTAGTTTAGTTACTTCAACATCTGCAGTTGTCTTTGAGTTAGCTGTGGGCAGAAAACTAATTTTGGAGAGGTAATTATAAGAGTGAGATTTTATTCATTTTCGGAAGGATCTCTAGCAATTATAGGCCTTCAAAGTATCTCAATCAACCCTTTTAACTACCACAGATCCTTTCTAAGCTGCAAAACCTCATCTAAATATAGCTAGAATATAATCATAAAGACGTCGCCGGTACAGAAGGGGTTAACTCTCCAATAAGTTCTTCCTAAAATGAATACATTAATCTATTATACTCTATATTTGTTCCAGCTGATGGTAAATTGAATCCCTTAGTAGCTGATTTCTCGATAATTAATGGAAATATATGAAACTACTATGGCTGTGTGTCATATTAAGGCCAAGTTTTCAGAATAACCATCATCTTTCGCTACAAAATCTAACTTATAGCTGAGTAACAAAGATAGAAACATGACAATTTAGGCTCAGCTGGAAAGAAATAGACTATAGTGCCCAGATAAGCTGTCAAAACGCGCTATAAACCTCAAGAGGTTAACCCTTTGAACATTAGGACTCATTTTGACAGTTTGTTCAGGCTATCAATCATTAGACGGTTTTATACAATTTAGGAAGGATATGTGAGAATAATAAGGGTCAATATTAGACGGTTTTATACAATATAGGAAGGATATGTGGGCACTATAAAGGTCAATATTAGACGGTTTTATACAATATAGGAAGGATATGTGGGCACTATAAAGGTCAATATTAGACGGTTTTATACAATATAGGAAGGATATGTGGGCACTATAAAGGTCAATATTAGACGGTTTTATACAATATAGGAAGGATATGTGGGCATTATAAAGGTCAATATTAGACGGTTTTATACAATTTAGGAAGGATATGTGGGCATTATAAAGGTCAATAGTATCTCTATCCACCCTCTGACTTCCATATACCCTTCCTAACATGAATATGGTCGTCTGTTAACCCACTCAGTACCAGCGACGTAATATGGCTTGTATTTTAGCTGCAGTTAGACGATGTTATGAAGCTCAGGAAGGATATAGGGTAGCTTAAAGGATTAAAGGGATTGTCTGTAGCCTTGTAATGGATAGAGGTCGTTCCTAAGCTGAAGAAAAGCGCTTTATAGTTGCCAGAATATAATGAAAAGGACGTCGCTATTACTGTATGGGATAGCCAGAACACAGAAACGAAATGCGTAATCGGCTCTTGAAAGGGTTAAGCCACCTCAGGAACACAGCCATTGCAGAAGACAGAGGCAGTACAAGGACGAATGACGGATCAAGGACGACAGTGACGAATTAAGGGGACAGTGGCTGTTTGTTTGGTCTATTAATTCATTCATTTTTTTAGTTTCCTCCCTAGACCTCCAACAAGCTTAGAAAAACACCCCCTAGACCCCCCTTCAAGATAGATTTGTACGTTTTTCGGTAGAAAAATGTTGCGGCCAAAGGCCGATACCTCCTAAAATTACAGGCTCGCTATCGCTCGCCAGGGAAAAATCGACACCTAAATAGCACGCAGGGTCCTAATATTGACAAAGAAATGGGGTGAAAGGTCATAAAATCCCCAAACTAATGGAACCAACGTCTTAAAATCTCAAAACTAGTGGGGCTAAACATTAGGGAGAAGGGGGTCCAGAAGAACGGTCTGTCTCCCCTTAATCCCAATGGGCGCATCAAGGACTCTTTGGTGATCGACGGAATTGAAGATAAGTTTATTGCTGTGGGATGAAATTGAAGATAAGTTTATTGCTGTGGGATGAAATTGAAGATAAGTTTATTGCTGTGGGATGAAATTGTATTTATAATGTAGATTTTTTTTGATTTTTTTGGTGTTTAAGTATCTATCTATCTATCTATCTATCTATATGCTCAGGCCCAATCCCCATTTTGGGGGTAGCCGACTCAAGACAGAGCAAGAACATGGAAAACACAAAAACAACATAAAACAACAAATAAACACAGATAAAAAGCACAAACTCACACACATCCAGGTCACCCAGGAGAAGACCCAGAGACCAGGGTCACCAAGGTCGCTCCAGCACTCCCCCGGCCCCCGACCACCCGGAGAGGTTCCGATCTCAGCAGGCAAACATGCAGCGGAGCCAAAGCCACAAGCCCTGCCACCACACTTCCAGGCGCACCCTTCATATTAATCGTCTCCCCGGGCCAGGCGCCTGATGGACTATTATCTAGTCCAACTTGCGCCCGACCCCTTACTCCAAATGACCACGTGTTCACTAAACTATTCACAAGCATTCTCCATTCACTCCTGTCCACCACCACTTCCCCTGCCTGATCTATAGTCATTCCTCTATCATCCAAAGCCTTTCTTACACAGTCTCTCCATCTCAATGGGGGTCTTCCTGCCCTTCTATCTCCCCTTGTACCTGACTCACATATTCTCTTTGTAAGCCTTTCATCTCCCATTCGTTCAACATGACCATACCAGCTCAGCACCCTTCTGTCCACTCTGTCTGACAAATGTTCCTGCTGCCCCACTCTCCTACGTATCTCTTCATTCCTCAATCTGTCTCTACGAGTAACTCCACACATACTCCTCAAGCAGCTCATCTCCATCACATCCAGCCCTCTTTTCTCCTTTTTCTTCAGAGCCCATGTCTCAGCCCCATACATCACTGTTGGCACAACAATTCCTTGATACAGTGCACTTTTTACTTTCACTCCGAGATTTCTCGTCTTCCACATACTTCCCATTGCTCCGAAAACCTTCCTTCCTTCACACACTCTCTGTTTTACCTCCACTTCCATACCTCCACTCCTGCTTATCGTTCCTCCTAGATATTTAAAACACTCTACTTGTTCCAATATTTCCCCATCCAGCCTCACATCTAGATTCACCCTATGCTCTCCCCTATTACACACCATTACTCTACTTTTATTGACGTTCACCTTCAGTTTCCTCCTTCCACAAACCACACCAAACTCTTTGACTACCCGCTGCAGTTTCTCATCAGAATCCGCACACTAATGCTGTGTCATCAGCGAACAGAAACTGATTCAACTCCCAATCTCTACCATTCTTCCCTACTAAACCCAATCCTCTTCCCATAGTTCTCCTTTTCACCTCCCTCAAGTATAAGTATAAGTTTAAGTATACTGTATATATATTTTGAAGAAGTAAATTATTTGAGAGTAATGTAGTCTTTCTATATTATCATCAAATAATTTACTTCTTCAAAATATATATACTGTACACTTGATTAAACACCAAAGGAAAAAAAAAATCTTTATTATAAATACATAGTATTTGCTAGTTTTACATTTTAATTTATAAATACATAATACACGAAAGGCAGCATGATAAAACATTAGTTGTGTGGGGTTTTTTTTAGGTATAGCTGGGTAAAAGTAAACCTGGTACAAATACTATGGAGGCCTGGCTGTATCCGACCACCATAACCGGGTAATGCACAGTGCTAACCCCTTCAGGAATATGATGCAATTTAACACAATATTTTGGCTTACACGATTATATGAAGTTTAGGAAGAATCTCGAACAATCAGAGGGGTAGAAATGATCTCAATTACCCCTTAACTTATACAGATCCTTCCTAATCTTTTAATCTGAAGGAATGGTGTTAGCCACTTCCAACAATATTTAGGAAAACGGTACACTCAAATACTCAAGACAGTTAACCCCCATTGTTCCGGCGACGTGTTTTTGTATTATATTCTGGCAACTATTAGACGATTTTATTCAGTTTAGGAAGGACATATACCAATTAAAAGGCTACATACAATTTAAATCCATACTTTTAGCTACCATATATCGTTCCTAAGCTTCATAAAATCGTCTAAATGCAGCTGAAATCAAATACAATATACGTCACCGGTACTGGAAGGGTTAATAAACCTGTGAAAGCATCGAGTCATTTTGCCACTTCGAAGCAAATATACTATAGTTTCAATACTGTAGTTCCCTACTGTACGTTTGTTTCAAATTAAAACGTATAAGTACAAATAGGAAAACTCTTCATTAAATAATAATATATATATACAGTATATACCTCAAGGTTGATCATTATAACTTAGAATCCAACGTTCGTGTTTCACTCCAACCCCCCTCACAATGTAGTAAAGTTGGTTGGTGGAGAGAACATAATAATGTGTGTGTGTGGGGGGGGGGGCCCCACTTTAAGATTTCCAAGAACAGCCCTCAGCGGGTCTCTTAATATAAACTTAAATACAATTTCAGTTAAACATAATTCCATAATAACTAAGAGGTATTTATAGGCGGAAAATGTAAATCTCAAACAAATTACACTGTAGTCTCAAGATACAATAACTGAACAAAAATAGTGGCAAAAATTTATTGTGCATAATATTTCACTTAAGATTCATTCATAGTTTAACATTTCCCTTCCAATTAATTCAAGTCCGATTTAGCAAGGCCTGAATAATAGTTAATGCCAACAGGGGTCGCAGTAAATGCCGGCTGGTCCACTTTATTATTGTAAGCTTGGCCTTTCCAATATACCGTGGCGCCAGCCTCAACTATATTTGGCTATCTTTAGACGATTTTGTTCAGCTTAGGAAAAATGTTAGTTAGAGGGTGCATACAGTCAGAACTATATTTGGCTATCATTAGACGATTTTATTCAGCTTAGGAAAATGTTAGTTAGAGGGTGCATAAAGTCTGAACTACATTAGCCTATCATTAGACGATTTTATTCAGCTTAGGAAACTTGTTATTGAGCTAGACCTAGGGTACATAAAGTCTGAACTATTTGGCTATCATTAGACGATTTTATTCAGCTTAGGAACATTTTTATTGAGCTAGAGGGTGCATACAGTCTGAACTATATTTGGCTATCATTAGACTATTTTAATCAGCTTAGGAAAATGTTAGTTAGAGGGTGTATAAATAATCACTAGACGATATCATACAGCTTAGGATAAATGGTCGTGAGGTATAGGGTTACATAAATAATGGAGGTTGAATAAACAGTAGATAAGAGTTTGATAGTAAAAGTGGTCTGAACTCATGGTGTGCAAGCAAGCAATGCATCATATCTTGCTTATGTCTGATCTTACATGTTAAATAAAAGACGCTCCTGTTTTGATATTATATTTACGTAAGGATAAGGTCAAACTAAAGGAATTTTCTGTCTGTTTTCCTTCCTGTCTATCGGTTTTGTCTGTACGTCTCTTCCATTCACTCATTCGCACTTGCTCGCTCTCTCTCTCTCTCACACACAAACACACAAAACAAAACACACACACACACACACACAAACAGCTACACACACACACACACACACACACACACAAACAGCTACACACAAACACACACACACACACCACACACACACCACACACACCCCACACACACACACACACACACACACACACACACACACACACACCACACACACACACACACACACACACACACACACACACACACACACACACACACACACACACACACACACACACACACACACACACACACACACACACCACACACACACACCACACACACACACACACACACACACACACACACACACACACACACACACACACACACACACACACACACACACACACACACACACACACACACACCAATTTGGGATATATACACCCCGATAAAGGTGCCGGAATTGCTCTACAGTTCTCACGAGTGTATAGTTCAAGGCTTAGTCTATTGCTCGCTTGACTGACGTTCGGAAGGAGTGGTAGGTTAAGGGGAGATGGGTCGTTTTGCTGGTTCCCCTTCTTCCTCATGTTTAGCCTCATTAGTTTCAGACATCAAGACGTTCGGCCTATTAGTTTGGCGATTGTAAGACCTTTCGCCCCAATTATTTGTCAATACAGTATTAAGATTTGTTGTTTCATTTAGGTTTCGATTGTTTCCTGGCGAGCGATAGAAAGCCTATATAATACGGAAAACATTTCTATCGAAAAATGTACACATTTATCTTGAACGAGGGTCATGAGGGCGTGTTTTTAAGCTAGATGAAGGGCTAGGGAGGAACTTTAAAACAAAATATATATATAAATGAGCAAATAAATACGTTCATCCCCCCTTAAGGGGAGGCCCGGTGATAAGTGTGTGTGTGTGGGGGGGGGGGGGGGGGAGAGAGAGAGAGGAGGGTCAATTGCCTCGCATTACACACGATACAAAGGACGTCAAGGATTAATACTACACAAACCATCAAGCAAAATTATTACTATGAATTATAAAGAAAATCAAAGCAAAAGAATTACGAAGAACATGAAGCAAAAGGAATACAAAGGATTACAAAATATTAGAAAGGAAATCAAGGCAAATTATTACAAAGGATTACATAGGACATCAAGCAAATTAATGCAAAAATTACAAAGAATTACAAATGATCATAAACCATTACACAGTATCAGAGGACAACAACACAGTATTTACGGATTCTTATAATATTTGCTTTCACCTGGCAGACAATGTAATCTCTTAGCAGCTGATAATTGCCCACTTGCGGGTTTCGTTCTATAAGGAAGTTGGAGCTGTAGACAACGATATTTAACAGAATTTACAGCTAAAATACGGTCGTAGTACATTTATATATACAGAAAACCAAATTCAACATACTATTTATCCATCAGAAACTTACATTATTCTTGCATTTCTGTTTAAAATCGATGTTCACGGCTCCAACTTCCTTATAGTCCGAAACTCGCAAGTGGTCAATTCACTATATATTGTTTGTAATAGTTAAGTCATCAAAATGAGGACATGGCAATTTAGTAGAGTGCTTAGTGAAGAGAAAGGATTGATAAAGGAAGGTATGACAGAGAAAGGATTGATAAAGGAAGGTATGACAGAGAAAGGATTGATAAAGGAAGGTATGACAGAGAAAGGATTGATAAAGGAAGGTATGACAGAGAAAGGATTGATAAAGGAAGGTATGACAGAGAAAGGATTGATGAAGGAAGGTATGACAGAGAAAGGATTGATGAAGGAAGGTATGGCAGAGAAAGGATTGGTGAAGGAAGGTATGACAGAGAAAGGATTGATAAAGGAAGGTATGACAGAGAAAGGATTGATGAAGGAAGGTATGGCAGAGAAAGGATTGATGAAGGAAGGTATGACAGAGAAAGGATTGATAAAGGAAGGTATGACAGAGAAAGGATTGATGAAGGAAGGTATGGCAGAGAAAGGATTGATGAAGGAAGGTATGACAGAGAAAGGATTGATAAAGGAAGGTATGACAGAGAAAGGATTGATAAAGGAAGGTATGACAGAGAAAGGATTGATGAAAGAAGGTATGACAGAGAAAGGATTGATGAAGGAAGGTATGACAGAGAAAGGATTGATGAAGGAAGGTATGACAGAGAAAGGATTGATAAAGGAAGGTATGACATAGAAAGGATTGATGAAGGAAGGTATGACAGAGAAAGGATTGATGAAGGAAGGTATGACAGAGAAAGGATTGATAAAGGAAGGTATGACAGAGAAAGGATTGATGAAGGAAGGTATGACAGAGAAAGGATTGATGAAGGAAGGTATGACAGAGAAAGCGACTAGATTAATAGTACTGGTAGCTTCAATATGGTGTATAGGTGATATTTTAGTATGGTTTGTAGTTTATGGAAGGGGGCCTGACGGGAATATAACAGTTATAATCTTGATAACTACTAAAATTGGAGAAATATATAATTGTGAACAGATGCAAACAATACTTATTTAAATGCCACTTAGGTTGGTAAAAAAATAAAAACAAATAACTGTTTATGATGCTAAGAACTACAAAATCATAAATATTGTTCCTTATAAAGAACATGGATTATTAACACACACACACACACACACACACACACACACACACACACACACACACACAGTCCGTAGCCTAGTAGGTAGAGCTCTCGTCTCACACACGAGGGGTCGGGGGTTCAATCCCCGGCCGGGCGGAGACAAATTGGGCTCGTCTCCTTTCATGTGTTAGCCTCAGTTCACCTAGCTGTAAATAGGTACCTGGAATAAGTGGACGACGTTGTGACGTCCCATCTGGGGTTGGCAAAAATGGTACAAGGCGAGATGGGTATCATATGGTTCACCTAAGCTGATGGCTACCTAAGCCTTCGGGCGAGACGGTACCGTCTATAGTGAGAATGGTACCATACAGATCCACCCTAAGCCTTCGTTTCCGATGTCGCCAATTGGCTAAAAATACAGACTACACACATCCACAGCCATTCCAACGATACATATAACACCTACACATATAGGAGGCGGGAAATAACGAGCATGCTCACTCCCGCAATACAACTAGAGTAAGTACACACACACACACACACACACACACACACACACAGTATAACTAACAACACATCTTCCACTAAACTTCTCATTAACAAGCCTGCACGAGAATGTTAAGCGTCACCGACATTAACCTGTAGGAATGTTGGACTGACAAGAGAAGCTGGTGGCAATTGTGGTCTACTCCCCATAAAGCCTTTTCGTTCACAAACCTTTCGCTCACATGTAGGCTAGTTAAGGAGGGGGGACGGTTGGCTTTTGCCCCCCCCCCCCCCCTTCTCTTTCATGTTTAGCCCCATTTGTTTTCAGATTTTAAGACGTCCGGCCATTTAGTTTGGTGATTTTAAGACCTTTTGCCCCATTTGTTTGTCAATATTAAGACCTTTCCTGCCATTTAGGTGTCCATTTTTCCCTGGCGAGCGATAGCGAGCCTGTAATTTAGGAGAAACCGGCCTTTGGCCAGAGCATTTTACGACCAAATAATGTATACATATATCTAGAAGGGGGATCTTGGGGATGTATTTTTAAGCTCGATGGAGGTCTAGGGAGAAAACTAAAAAATAATAATAAAATAAAATATAAAAGACCAAACCATAAACCCTTCCTTCCCATAAAGAAATCCCCACTTTAACCTAAACTAAGCTTACCTAATTCTAACCAAACTACTCTTAACCTAATTAAGTCTAATCTATCCCACCATAATCTACTTAATAACTTAACAGGGGCCCCTGTCTGAGGAAGTGGTTGTGTTACTTATGTAACTTGAAAGAGGATCTGGGAATGCATTTTTTTTTTTAAATCTTCATAGGATCTAAAGGGTTAATTTAAATACGAAGAGACGCAGTGGCGTTATGTGTGAAAACGGGTTGTACAAAACACCCAGGAAGCCGGACAGGGCAGGGAGGTGGTCAAACAGGCCAACCACCGCTAATAAACCCAGTATGCAAATTACCGTCACTCCTGTTTAATGGTCCTATCTTGCCGGAGATGACCCCCACGCCCTGTACACTGCCGGCTACCTCCAAGGGTCAATGTCTAACCTCATACATACATACATACATACATACACACATATATACACACAGTCTAAACTCACACACACTCACACAGCCTAACCTCATACATATATACACACAGTCTAACCTCACACACACACACAGTCTAACCTCACACATATACACACAGTCTAAGCTAACACACACACACACACACACACACACACACACACACATATACACACAGTCTAACTTCACACACACACACACACACAGTCTAACCTCACACATATACACACAGTCTAACCTCACACACACACACACACACACACACACACACACACACACACACACACACACACACACACACACACACACACAAACACACACACACACACTCAACAGGTACTAGAGTAGGTTTTATTGTTTAGCTGATTCATTATCCTAGAGAGAAAATGCGAGGAAAATAATTTAAAATAATAATAGTTTCTAAATACAAGGTTCCATTATTTTTCTTCGGTAAAATATAGATTACATTATTAACATTCTCCAACATCATACAGTACAGAGAACACAACTACATCACAACCCCATCTTAAGGGGACAGTGGCTGTTTGTTTGGTCTATTAATTCATATAGTTCATATATTTGTTTAGTTTCCTCCATAGACCTCCACCAAGCTTAGAAAAACACCCCCTAGACCCCCCTTCAAGATAGATTTGTACATTTTTCGGTAGAAAAATGTCCCGGCCAAAGGCCGATTCCTCCTAAAATTACAGGCTCGCTATCGCTCGCCAGAAAAAAATCGACACCTAAATGGCACGCAGGGTCCTAATATAGACAAAGAAATGGGGTGAAAGGTCATAAAATCCCCAAACTAATGGAACCAACGTCTCAAAATCTCAAAATTACTGAGGTAAACATTAGGGAGAAGGGAGTCCAGAAAAAAGGTCGGTCTCCCCTTAAGTACTCAGCTATTGCGAAGGTGTTGTTATTGAATTGAATTGCGGTGAAATATGTTGTTAATTATGCACACTAGGATACAGAGGCATAGTACATCATTTTCCAATAAATATCAAGAAATCAGCCGTTAAGAGATCAAATTTCGGACCAGATGAAAAAAGGGGACTATAATTGTGTAAAGAATCTGGCATTCTGATTTGTTTTAGGCATTGCAACACTTAGGTCATCGATGTCTTCAACTAACCTACTTTCATTAATAATTCCAGCATCAGCAAAATCGCCATACTACGACACCAATTCATGCTATGTATTAGAGGGAAAATTGCGAGAATAACGACATTTTTCGGGGGTGGGCGTATTTTTTGTCAATATATTTGGCTTTATATTATTGTTTTTAGTTTCCTCCCCTAGACCTCCATCAAGCTAGAAAACCCCCCCACCCCCTAGATCCCCTTTCAAGATAAGTCTTTCAAGGGTTAATATTCTCAAATACTATTCAGCATAGAAAACACAAGTAACCTAACCAAGGTTGAAAATTATGCGCGACGGGTCCCGTAAATCTCTGAAGCAAGTTTACGTTCACCTTGCATTTCAAAACCGGGATTCAAGGCGACCTGGGAAAACTGGTTCTCTGAATATATCCCGGTACATCTCCATAGGCAAGGCTATGTTCAAGATGGAAGTGAGGAGAGAGGGAAGATAATAAGATAAACGAGGAGACGTGAGGAAACGAGAGGGGCGGGAAGGGGAAGAAATGGAAGGGAAGGAGAGAGAGAGAGAGAGAGAGAGAGAGAGAGAGAGAGAGAGAGAGAGAGAGAGAGAGAGAGAGAGAGAGAGAGAGAGAGAGAGAGAGAGAGAGAGAGAGAGAGAGAGAGAGAGAGAGAGAGAGAGAGAGAGAGAGAGAGAGAGAGAGAGAGAGAGAGTACATGAGAGGAGAGTACATGAGAGGAGAGTACATGAGAGGAGAGTACATGAGAGGAGGACAGAGAGATAGAAAAGAGGAAGAGAGAGATAATTAGTATAATATAAAGACGTGGAGTTGAATAATTATTACAAACAAAGGGAACATAAAACAGATACATCTGGATCGGTGGCGGTAGATAATTACGAGCAGACAGGTGTGACGAATTAGTGAAGGTTGAATGGACAACAGAACGTGAGCTAAAGGAATAATATCAGAAGTTCGATAATTTAAGTTTACGATGAGTAGGAATCAACAGTTGAAGGCTGGATGATTGGAGAACAGATAGAAGAGTATAGAAAGGTAGATTCGATGGACGATGACTGTATTTAAAGTATATAATACTATAATGAAAGGAAATAAGAATAAAGTTGTCTGTAGCGAACACCGTATTCATTCAGCTAAATATACGTTAGTCTGTATATTATGAAGTGTCAAGAAATCACGATCCTCAACATCTCGTAGCTTAAACAGGACTTGAGTAATCCAGCTAATGTTTCTACCAATTGTGAAGGGTCAACCAATAAATATATGTGGATATGTGTTACCCGTTAGCTCTAGGTCCATACCCGAGTTATAACTTATAAGAGGATTAAGGTTGTTGTTGTTGTTGTTGTTCCCCAAGCTGCCTGGCCGAACAGCCCCAAGTCCCCGAGCAAGGCCAAGGCCATAACCGAGCGCCCCCACAGAACCCTCCCTGCCGACCACAATAAAGCCTCCATGGCGGGGATCTGAGGAGGGAGCGGAAACGCCCGGGAAACCAAAGCCCCACCCAGGGCCCTGTGCCCCTCAGCAATTATGAAGAGAAAGTTGAGGGGCAAAGGAAAAATGTGACGCTTTGGCTTCCAATCTGGTAGATTGGGAGGTCAATCCACGGAAGAGACGCCGTCACTTGAGATCTAGAAAATATATAAGTAAAAGGAACAGTCAGAGTAAGCTATGGGTATGGCAGAGATCGCTCAGGTCTCACTCTGATAGACCAGCCCATCACCATTATTAGGGATTAGGAATTAGGATTAGGGTTTCTACACTCGTCATCATGAATATATTATAGTTACAGCCCCACTGGTATAGTTACACCACGACTAAGCCTTGTTTATTTACTTCAAGCTAATATTAAACTATTTCCTTAAGCTCCAAAATGAAATTTCCTAGTCAATGAGCTTAAAACTAACTTTAGATTTACGCCGGATTTGCTTGTATTAAAGCATATTAATATCTCCGTCAATTTTATCACAATTCAAGTCATAATCTTCACATGCTTAACTTCTAAGGCAGGCAAGAGTCAAAGTAAACTAGGTGAGGACACATGTAAATAAGGTATCGGCTCAAAATCCACACACAAATCAAATATTACTGCTTAAAAGGCCTTGATGCATAGAAACGTGACAGACATGGATGCATGTGAGAGTCTAAGTCACCCAAAGGTGGAACTCTAAGTAATGAAAACAGGAGGAGGAATCACGAACTGCAACACAGAAGTTGTGTTGGAATCACAGTTCCCAGCACCACCTTGCTGGCTATGTGATCCGTATGAGAGTGTTGGGAACAGGAGTCTACCACCCGTTATAATGTTAGTGTTAAAAGTGTCAAATGGTCAGAATGTGGAAGATAGGGGTCCCCAACTACAGTATTGTTTGCTTCTAACATAAAACACTTGAACAAAGAGACAAAAGTTCAGTTGAAGTTGGCTCTAAGAAAAGGTAGAGACGACACCAACAACAACAACAACAACAACAATACGCACCAGGTAGTATGGACAGAGGACAAAGCCACAGAAAGATGACACATAAAGAGAAAACAATTAAATTACAGGGCAGGTAGTGAGAGAGGTGTGTGGGACAAATAGGAAGAGAAAGTGAGGCAGGACGGACGGATACGGACAGTTAAGAAAGGACGGAACTCTGTCAGCAAGGTCCTTTATTATGATAATGTGGGGTGGGGATAACGAGGCTCGCTCCAGTGGACAACTGCATACATTTTGGGTCCTGGTCATCATGAACTACCATATATACGGAGATATCTGACTTGGTATATATCTAATGTAACTACTGTAACTAATGTAATCCTGCCACGGACATTTGTCCCAGGGTAGCCTTGTCTTTCCATTTTCCCCTTACCCACTCTAAACTACTGTTTGGACATTTGACCATCAGTGTTTTGGAGGGCAAGCAGCCTTGAGGGGTCACTGGACCTGTTGTTGCTTGATTTCCCTTGTACGTCTTTGTACATAGTGTAAACAGTAGTAATATTGACATTTAGGCCCTATCCTTATAAACTATCATATAAAAGGAATTATTTGCCTTCATATACAGTATAGTCAACGAAACACAGTTCTTAAGCTAGGTCCCAAAATGTCACAAATCAGTACCATCAAAGGGGAGGCAAATTTTCACACTAAACTCCGATGAAACTGCTACTAAATTGTTCAGTTCAGGCTGGAACAGCAGTCACTCATTAATTTCAGTCATATAATAGAGTATCTTATGTTTAGTCATAACAAAATAATTATGCAAATTTTCGAGTTAATCATAGCATTATTTCGACTTTACACACACACACACTCTCTCTCTCTCTCTCTCTCTCTCTCTTTCTCTCTCTCTCTCTCTCTCTCTCTCTCTCTCTCTCTCTCTCTCTCTCTCTCTCTCTCTCTCTCTCTCTCTCTCTCCAAAATGGCCATATAGTGAAGAGTTGTCCTCCCCTCATAATGTATCGTGCAATCATTATACGTCACTTCACGCATCACCTCTCTATGCCTAATTACAGAACTTTGTTGTTCTTTAAAACAATAGGTATATTAATTATAAAATACCATTATGCAATTATTTAAGTTAACCACGGAATTGCTTCGAGATATTTTATCTTCTATGATGATGTTAGTAATATATTTGAGTGGCCAACTTTGCCATAAGTTATACATTATTTATCTATGATTACTGCTCGACACAAAACACTACTTTAAACAATAGTCTAGTGTTACCGGTACATAATCATGAAATGTACAATCAAGTCTTCATCTGACATAATGAATATAATTACAAAATTATATTTGGCCATCATTCATGCAACAACGATTAAACAAATATACTTGTAACAGCTGCTGTTATGCTTCGTTCACTTTACACTGTAATAATGCACGTTAGATATTGGATAGAGTGTAAATAAAAACAAAATAATAATAATAAAAACAAAATAATAATAATAAAAACAAAATAATAATAATAAAAACAAAATCTTCTGAATAACCAAATCGAATTGCCTCGGAATTGAATGCCATTTGTATATTGAACTCGTCAGTACGGGGAAGGCATTCACCAACATAATTACAACACATCTGAACGATTCTATGCGGAATAGGAAAGATCTGTGGGAGCTTAAAAGGCAAATCCATATAGATATTTATATCACCCAGTAATGTACAAAGGTCCAACTAGTGATAGCAAGACTAGAATTAATATTGCGCCATGGTATCGAAAATTTTAAAAGGTACAGTCGGTGAAAGACACCCAAATAATTTAACACAACACATATTCCACCTTACCTGTCTCCCCTGGTTACTAATGAATCAACTCCATAAACACACCTGAAAAAGAAAAAGAAACAATTATAGCATTTAATTAGATATATATATATATATATATATATATATATATATATATATATATATATATATATATATATATATATATATATATATATATATATATACCGGTATATATAATTATATACCGGTATATATAATTATATATATATATATATATATATATATATATATATATATATATATATATATATATATTATATATATATATATATATATTTGGGAAGGGGGTATTGCTTGATAAAATATATATAGCACCTTTAAGTAGAATGAGGCCTTTTTATATTGAAATTTGGCTATCATTAAATAATAGTATTCAACTTTGGAAGAATCTACAGTATAGGAATTGAGATATTACCCTCTATGATTCTCAGAGGTCCTTCACAAGATTCGTATTATAAGTCATGGTATCCGGAAATACATAAAATTACATGATGGTATTGAAGGGGTTAACACTATCTGGTCCGACGTCTTTGAGTTATTATGGTACTTTGTTTAAACATCATCGAGGATTTTGCTTGCTTTTGCCATTTTCGAGCAACGAATTTCAAAATGTTCCCTAGGCTAACAAAAACTCCTACAAATACTTCCGTCAAACTAAGAACAAATAAGAATAACAAACATAAAAGCCCACCCAGACCCTCTTCAAGGTAAATTTGTATATATTTTCGATACAAAAAATTTCCGACCAAAGACCGATTTCCTCTAAGCTACAGGCTCGTTATCGTTTGTCAAGACAAAAAAAATCCACACCTGAATTGGGGGAAGTGTCTTATTGTCGCCAAACTAATGGGGTGAAAATCCAAAAATTTCCAAAATAATGGAGCGAAACCGGGGAAGTTCCCCTCGGGCAAATTAGGGTTAAAATTAGTGATGGTGGTTACAGAAAGTTTGGAAGTCCCTGTACTTCAATTGCAGACCAAATTACGATGAAGGAACCGGTGAAGAGAAACTGCTATCAAAATGATATGATTATTTTGGCGTCGTAAGCTAGCCACTCCCAGGGGAAAAATAAATAAAATACTAATAAAACAAAATAAAATAAAAGTACAAATATAATCTCCAGACAATAGATTCAAGGTATACACAAAGATGGTGAACATTTCGTAAGTTGTGGGGTGGTGATAATATATGCACCGTAAGTTGTGGGGTGGTGATAATATATGCACCGTAAGTTGTGGGGTGGTGATATATATGCACCGTAAGTTGTGGGTGGTGATAATATATGCACCGTAAGTTGTGGGGTGGTGATAATATATGCACCGTAAGTTGTGGGGTGGTGATAATATATGCACCGTAAGTTGTGGGGTGGTGATAATATATGCACCGTAAGTTGTGGGGTGGTGATAATATATGCACCGTAAGTTGTGGGGGTGGTGATAATATATGCACCGTAAGTTGTGGGGTGGTGATAATATATGCACCGTAAGTTGTGGGGTGGTGATAATATATGCACCGTAAGTTGTGGGGTGGTGATAATATATGCACCGTAAGTTGTGGGGGTGGTGATAATATATGCACCGTAAGTTGTGGGGTGGTGATAATATATGCACCGTAAGTTGTGGGGGTGGTGATAATATATGCACCGTAAGTTGTGGGGTGGTGATAATATATGCACCGTAAGTTGTGGGGTGGTCATAATATATGCACCGTAAGTTGTGGGGTGGTGATAATATATGCACCGTAAGTTGTGGGGTGGTGATAATATATGCACCGTAAGTTGTGGGGTGGTGATAATATATGCACCGTAAGTTGTGGGGTGGTGATAATATATGCACCGTAAGTTGTGGGGTGGTGATAATATATGCACCGTAAGTTGTGGGGTGGTGATAATATATGCACCGTAAGTTGTGGGGTGGTGATAATATATGCACCGTAAGTTGTGGGGTGGTGATCATATATGCACCGTAAGTTGTGGGGTGGTGATAATATATGCACCGTAAGTTGTGGGGTGGTGATAATATATGCACCGTAAGTTGTGGGGTGGTGATAATATATATGCACCGTAAGTTGTGGGGTGGTGATAATATATGCACCGTAAGTTGTGGGGTGGTGATAATATATGCACCGTAAGTTGTGGGGTGGTGATAATATATGCACCGTAAGTTGTGGGGTGGTGATAATATATGCACCGTAAGTTGTGGGGTGGTGATAATATATGCACCGTAAGTTGTGGGGTGGTGATAATATATGCACCGTAAGTTGTGGGGTGGTGATGATATATGCACCGTAAGTTGTGGGGTGGTGATAATATATGCACCGTAAGTTGTGGGGGTGGTGATAATATATGCACCGTAAGTTGTGGGGTGGTGATAATATATGCACCGTAAGTTGTGGGGTGGTCATAATATATGCACCGTAAGTTGTGGGGTGGTGATAATATATGCACCGTAAGTTGTGGGGTGGTGATAATATATGCACCGTAAGTTGTGGGGTGGTGATAATATATGCACCGTAAGTTGTGGGGTGGTGATAATATATGCACCGTAAGTTGTGGGGTGGTGATAATATATGCACCGTAAGTTGTGGGGTGGTGATAATATATGCACCGTAAGTTGTGGGGTGGTGATAATATATGCACCGTAAGTTGTGGGGTGGTGATAATATATGCACCGTAAGTTGTGGGGTGGTGATAATATATGCACCGTAAGTTGTGGGGTGGTGATAATATATGCACCGTAAGTTGTGGGGTGGTGATAATATATGCACCGTAAGTTGTGGGGTGGTGATAATATATGCACCGTAAGTTGTGGGGTGGTGATAATATATGCACCGTCCGACAACAATAGAAGATTATTAAAACACACATGTACAGTCTCCTACAGTAGTTACGTTCCTCTCCGTGATGTCCTGTATGATAGTAATAATAGTGTGGTTGACTGACGAGTGTAGCTTTTTTATATACATTAATTGACAAAGCAGATGAATAACTGCTTAAGGGGGATCACCGGCTTTTGTTTTGTCTTTCTCTTCTTTTCTCTCTTTCCCTGGCTTGTATCTATTCAGCCCCATTCAGCCAACTGTTTTAAGACGTTTATCCCCACCCAGGTGTAGATTTCTTCCTGGCGAGCAATAGCGAGCCAGCATTGTATGGATAATCCGGCTTCGCCGGAGACAATTTTCTATCGAAAAATGTACAAATTTAGCTTGCTGTCAAAACAAAGATATATATATGCTGGCCCGCTACCGCTCGCCAGGAAAATATTGACACCTCGATGGGGGTAAACGTATTACAAAAGTATGCTGAATGGGGCCGAATGGATACAAGCCAAAGAGAGGGAGAGAAAGAGAAGAAAGCGAGGTGGGCTCCCTTAAGATCACATAACCAGAACTTACGTAGGTGACTGTACGTAAGTCGGTACACACACACACACCCATGCACGCACCCAAAGCCGTACACAAAGGGCACAAGGCACATAATTTTCAACTCAAACCATTGTAAACAAAATTCCAACATATATGAACACACACAGAGGCAAAAAGGACACCCACTGTTGGGGACATAATTTGTCCGAATGTTATGAGTAATGGCTTGAACTAGAGACCCTATAGTACCAGAGATCGGTAAACTTCCCGCCATTGTGGAGACACTGGCGCCATTAGCCTCTCATTATACTCCTATAAGTTCAAATTTATAACAGACATTCTTCAATACTGGTATAGGATTATGTAGTTTGGTTTTTGGATCTAAAAAATAAATATCATCCCATTCTTTGTTAATTTTGGCACCAAAATGGCGTCCTAAGATGGCCATTCTCTCTTACTACAGGATATCTAGCTTGAACCGGGGCTCAGGTGCTCATTAAGGCCATCCAAAAACTTGCAAAATATGACCATCGAGTTCGTCTTAGCCCAACAAGGTTTTGAATGGTTACTCATTTATAACGATCAATGTTATATCTAAGCCTATTATATAAGCCATTTTGACTACAACGTCTCGAATTTGGCTCTCTGTCACTCTTTTGGCTTTAAGGGAGACACTCGCTACAGACAACCTATGTTTTGTTTCCTTAATACACATATCAAAAAACAACTTATATAGAAGACTACATGTAACTCTGCGTTTAAGCCTATTATGTAAGTATCCAGTGCCCCCTACTTGTCACCTGCTTAGCAGTAACTTGACATTTATCATAGCTTGGCTAACAGCAGACAATAATTTAGAGAATATAAATTTTCTCTCGGAGTTACAGGCCTAATCAATCAAAATTCCTCTCACAATCAATGATGTTCCTAAAAAATATAAACAATCAAGACTTTCGAAATCGTCATGTAGTTACATGAACGTCCTTTCCGGTAATGTATATACATAAGGTAACACATCTCTTTCCGGTAATGTATATACATAAGGTAACACATCTCTTTGCAACTTCTGGATGAAGTACTGTACATTGGGTGACCTAAATCCAAAACAAAACATACAATTAAAAAGGTACTAGTGTTCTGCTTTTATTTTGCTAGATGCACATGCTCAAGCATTCCTTTACTAAGTGGCAAAATCATGCTAGTGCTTCTAAACGACCATCTGTTAGCAATTGATCATCCGGCCTCTACAATCAGATTTACAAATTGGGCCATTACACCGCTATATTGGTGATTGGCAAATAAATCACGGCTCACAGGGGGGTTATCACATTTCCATATAACCACCGAGACATTCCGAGGCTGTCCGATACAAGAGGGTATACCTTGTGGGTGACAGGTGGGGGTATATTGTTGTTTACGTGGCGGACATATTGTTTACTTCGTCTAGTCTGATTAGAAGATTATCTGGCAGAAGAAGATCATCTCATATAACTATAATAGCACAATATACTTCCATATAAGGACATAAGCTTGAATAATAGTATGAATAATTCAGTCTATGCACCTAAAACCCTATGTGTAATCATGTACAGTATTTGGTAAGCTTAGAAACCCTATGTGTTATCATGTACAGTATTTGGTAAGCTTAGAAACCCTATGTGTTATCATGTACAGTATTTGGTAAGCTTAGAAAAGGTAAAGCAATTTCAGGTAGGCCTATTATAAAACTTTTGCCATTTCCTAATACTAAGTTTCGCTTTCTAGGTCATCCAAATGGTCGGTAATGTCAACGAAATACCCGTTGATATTCCTACTAAAGGGCTCCAGGTGACAGTGCGGCAAAAATGTTAAGGGAGCCCACCTCGCTTTTTATTTTCTCTTTCTCTCCCTCTCTCTTTGGCTTGTATCCATTCGGCCCCATTCAGCCTACTGTTTTAAGACGTTTACCCCCATCCAGGTGTCAATATTTTCCTGGCGAGCGGTAGCGAGCCAGCATATATATATTTATGTTTTGACAGCAAGCTAAATTTGTACATTTTTTGATAGAAAAATTTCTCCGGCGAAGCCGGATTTTCCATACAATGTTGGCTCGCTATCGCTCGCCAGGAAGAAATCGACACCTGGATGAGGATAAACGTCTTAAAACAGTTGGTTAAATGGGGCCGAATGGATACAAGCCAGGGAAAGATAGAACAGGAGAGAAAGATTAAAAAAAGCCGGTGATCCCCCCCCCCCCTTAATCCTCCGAGTCCTTTGTTGTGGGATAGTTTATGTGGTTACAATATCGGAGAATGGCGAGGGAGGCTAACTCAGAGTCTTTACACCGGGTTTCACGCTGGATAATATCAGCACAAGAGCACGCCGGCTGTGAGAGGTTGGGTTCAGCCTATGCTAAGTGGTGTGAACTGTCTCGTATAATATAGAGCCCGTGCATAAAATAGTGATACAATATAGTCGGCCCCACAGGCTATCTCGGTCTGGAACTTCAGATGGCCAACTTGCACTGGACGACACATTGTATATCCCTCTCGGGCATAGGCTGAGAGCCTGTACACTCCACCGCTGAACACGGTGAGGCCCGTAAGGTCTTGTTCCAATCTAGGGAATGAGACATGCGAAGCACCCATTCACGGCTCGAAGCAACCCCATCTCTGAAGCTGCTTCGCCTCTGCACTTCACCGTCTCATCCCCCAGACTCGGACCCTCACTCTCAGAACGCCACCTATTGAGCAATAAACTCACTAGGCATTGCCCCCCTGTAGCATATTTTGAATATGGGAATATTCATACAGTGCTATTTAATCAGGGAACAATGAGGGTATTTGTTTTGGCATTTCGGTGTGCTGTGGTAATGCACTGAAACTAGGTACAGCACAAATTCCATCCCAATAATATATTCCCATCGACATATTGGGATTCGAACCCGGGTCCATTGGATTACCAGTCCAGTGGCAAGACCACTCCGTCACACCTCCCCCGGATGGGGGTAAACGTCTTAAAACAGTAGGCTGAATGGGGCCGAATGGATACAAGCCAAAGAGAGAGGGAGAGAAAGAAAAAAAGCGGGGTGGGTCCCCTTAATTTCAAATGCACGAGTACAAGATTGGAGTGAGTTAGTGTTGGATCCTTACACGACTGGTCTGTATTGTAGTGTATATTGAACAGGCTTCCTACATGTAAGCTTTTACTGTGGTGTATAAAGAGTCAAAGTATTTATAGGCAAGGTAATATCCAGACTTTAGCATAATTATAGTTGTTCACTCATATACGGGTTCAAGATACCAGTTTCTTTGACTAGTAAATTAAAGCTCGTCAAACTCCACATACCAAAACACATGAAGCAAAAGTATCGGAGAATTGGTATTTGGTTATATGAATATGATGGATGATTTATCACATTTACACTAACAAATCTTAAGAAATATATGGCACAATCTAGTTAAATCTGAACTAAGGAACAAAAATAAAACTTGCATTTTATCGTCCATTCTTGAATATACAAGTCACTGTAAAACCCCTACCTAGCCAATGTACAGACAAATATATACACATACATAATGATCAAATACACGAAGACAATTGTCTTACATATTTTTTCAACATTAAATAATCCTTTGAAACTCCCGTTTCATGGTATCGACCTTACAAGA
The DNA here is from genome assembly GCA_032716605.1 of Paralithodes platypus. Classification (NCBI taxonomy): domain Eukaryota; kingdom Metazoa; phylum Arthropoda; class Malacostraca; order Decapoda; family Lithodidae; genus Paralithodes; species Paralithodes platypus. The sequence continues at coordinate 56,767,406 of CM064509.1, read as the reverse complement.
AAATATAATTATGTTCTTTTTGTCAGTGTCACAGGTCAAAGATACATGCGAATAAATGCGTCATG
>CM064509.1:56758504-56762241 GCA_032716605.1 Paralithodes platypus | reverse complement strand
ATTCGTCTCTCTCTCTTATTCGTCTCTCTCTCTCTCTCTCTCTCTCTCTCTCTCTCTCTCCCTCCCTAATAGAGAGAGCTTTCTTCGTTTCTATCCTTTCCTTCAACTTTCCTTTGCTATCGGGTATGCCATCTCTCCTAGAATTAAGTCCTGACAACCTCGTCTGGATCGTAAGGTCTGTTTGGCCAGTGTATACTGTATATGTAAATATATGTAATAGACGGTTTTATCTAGAGAGGGTGAAAGGTGAAATATAGTTGAAATGTGTATGTAATTTCTTTCCGAACGATGCCCATTTTTCCCCATTGATTCCGGCAAGCTTGTCTAATCTACAATATACTGTATATCGGTAGCCACAATAAAATATTATGGCGTCAACTATAAGTTTAACAAATCAAAAGATTGAAAAACATGTCAATAGCACAAAAATACTGTACATCTGATAAACTGCCAAACAGTTAACTAAATGGAATAGTGTATGTGATAAACCCCAAACACTTAACCAAATGCAATACTGTATTTGATAAACTCCCAAACACTTAACCATATCTACTCCTATATCTGATAAACCCCAAACACTCAACTAAATTTAATCCTGCCTCTGACAAACTCCCAAACACTCAACTAAACTTAATCCTGCATGTGGTAAACTGCCAACACTTAAACAAATTTAATACTGCATCTGAGCAACTGTCAAACCCTCACTGGACAAACTGAGACTGCCAAGACAAAGAAACCAAAAGACAAACACACGTACACACATCTTCCAGTCACCCAAGCATTCATTGGATACGATAATAAGGAAAAGGCTTTATATTCTTGTGTTTAAGCCTCTCAGTAAAGTGGCTTTTTTCCTTTCATTTTTGGTAACACTAGACTATTTTATACACTTTAGGAAAGACTTCTAGCAATCTAAGGAGTTAATTCGATCTCGATCCTTCGACTCCCACAGATCCTTGCTAAACATAATAAAATTGTATATAAATAGCTCTAACACTAAACTATAAATAGCACTAACACTAAAATATAAATAGCTCTAACACTAAAATATAAATAGCTCTAACACTAAAATATAAATAGCTCTAACACTAAAATATAAATAGCTCTAACACTAAAATATAAATAGCTCTAACACTAAAATATAAATAGCCTCCTAACAACTAAATATACATAGCTCTAACACTAAAAGATAAATAGCTTCTAACACTAAAATATAAATAGCTCGAACACTAAAAATATAAAATGCCTCCTCAACACTAAAATATAAATAGCACTAACACTAAAATATAAATAGCATAACACTAAAATATAAATAGCTCTAACACTAAAATATAAATAGCTCTAACACTAAAATATAAATAGCACTAACACTAAAATATAAATAGCACTAACACTAACATATAAATAGCACTAACACTAAAATATAAATAGCTCTAACACTAAAATATAAATAGCACTAACACTAAAATATTGTATACACCTTAGGAAATACTTCTCGCAATCAAAAGAGTGAATTCGATCTCAATTAATCCTTCGACCCCCACAGATCCTTTCTAAGCTAAATAAAATCGTCTTATAGTAGTCAGAGTTAGAATTAAGAGTGCTTCATATTATAATTAAAGGGTTAAGCCTTTTAGTATTTGAGGACGCATGTGTACATTATTCTGGCTAAGATTAGACGACTTTACTCAGTTTTGGAAGACCCTCTATGAATCAAATGGTTAAAGTCTATCTCAATTAACCCTCTGACTCCAATAATTCCTTCCTAAACTGAATACAATCCTCTAATAATAGCCAGAATAAGAGGAAGAAAGGCGTCCTCGTATCTTGAAAGGGTTAAGGGGAGATGGGTCGTTTTTCTGGACACCTTTCTCCCTCATGCTTAGCCCTTTTATTTTTCAGATTTTAAGACGTTCGGTCCATTAGTTTGGCGATTTTAAGACATTTCGACCCTTTTCGTTGTCAATATTAAATCTGTTCGTGTCATTTAGGTGCCGATTTTTTCCTGGCGAGCGATAGCGAGCTTGCAATGGAACTTTTTTTTACCGAAAAATGTACATATACAGTATATCAAAAGGGGATCCTGATATTTTGTGTTTACCGTTTAATGGAGGTCTAGGGAGAAAACTAGAACAAATAATAAATATATGACTACATCGACCAAAAAGTGAACTATCTCCCCCTTATGAGAGAATGCCACTAACGATCACAATTATCTGTCACCCCCATCAAGAAGAAATACCACATATGTTCTTCTGCCCCCCACCGTTACCTCTGCAATCATATAAATATATTATATTTGTACTGGTTATCGTCAGACATTATATTTTGGGGATGACCTCTGGAAATCTTAAGGTTAACCCTTTCAGTATCAGGACGCATTTTGATATTTTATTCTAGCCATTCTTCGACGAATTTGTGCAGACTATTAAGAGGGAATGGGCGTATATATTTGCTTATATGCTTGTTTTATTTGCTTATATACTTGTTTTATTTGCTTATATACTTGTTTTATTTGCTTATATACTTGTTTTATTTGCTTATATACTTGTTTTATTTGCTTATATACTTGTTTTATTTGCTTATATACTTGTTTTATTTGCTTATATACTTGTTGTATTTGCTTATATACTTGTTTTATTTGCTTATATACTTGTTGTATTTGCTTATATACTTGTTGTATTTGCTTATATACTTGTTGTATTTGCTTATATACTTGTTTTATTTGCTTATATACTTATATACTTGTTTTATTTGCTTATATACTTGTTTTATTTGCTTATATACTTGTTGTATTTGCTTATATACTTGTTGTATTTGCCTTATTATATTGTTATTTATTTGCTTATATACTTGTTGTATTTGCTTATATACTTGTTTTATTTGCTTATATACTTGTTTTATTTGCTTATATACTTGTTTTATTTGCTTATATACTTGTTTTATTTGCTTATATACTTGTTGTATTTGCTTATATACTTGTTTTATTTGCTTATATACTTGTTTTATTTGCTTATATACTTGTTTTATTTGCTTATATACTTGTTATATTTGCTTATATACTTGTTGTATCTGCTTATATACTTGTTGTATCTGCTTATATACTTGTTTATTTTTAATTATTGTCTTAGTTTCCTCCCTAGACCTCCATCAAGCTGTAACACACCCCATGGATCCCCCTTTATGATTTTTTTTTTTTTTTTTTTTTCCCGGTAGAAAATTTTCCCGACCAAAGGCCGGTTCCTCTTAAAACTACAGGCTCGCTATTGCTCGCCAGGATAAAATCGACACCTAAATGGCACGAACGGTCATAAAATTGACAACGAAATGGGGCGAAAGGTGTTAAAATCGCCAAACTAATGGGCCGAACGTCTTAAAATCTCCAAACTAATGGGGCTAAACACGTGGAAGAAGTGGTTTCAGAAAAACAACCATCCCCCCTTAAGGACCAGTGGGAATTAAAGAAAATGTTACTACAATATCTAATTACTTCTGAGGCTCCCGTAAGTCTATATAAAACTGAAACAAATCATCTATTTAATAGCCAGCATAAACAAAGATAAGCGTCATCGTAAACTGAAAGCGTTTGCATTATCAATATGATGAAGAATATCTGCACTGTATTCTAGTTCCCCTCAGGCGATGTTATTGAGCTTAGGCGAGACCTCAAGAAATAAGTGGCAAAGCACCTCCTCTCTACCTGTTTCACAACTGAAATATTTAACAATATTAAACTA
>CM064509.1:56701004-56751004 GCA_032716605.1 Paralithodes platypus | reverse complement strand
GACAGACGGACCCCTCGCGACACGTCTGGCGATTTATGGAATTTCCTCAGTGCAATTATAGCTATCGGTTCTCAGGAGTCCAAACTGCATTTTTTTTTTCTTTTTTTTTCACTATATTCCAACTACTCCCTCTCGGGCATAGGCTGATAGCCTTTACACTCTACCGCTGAACACGGTGAGGCCCGTGAGGTCTTGTTCCAGCCTAGGTAGTGAGACATGCCAAGCTTCACGGCTCGAAGCAATCCCATCTCTGAAGCCGCCTCGCCTCTGCACTTCACAGTCTCATTCCTCAGACTCGGACCCTCACTCTCAGAACGCCACCTATTGAGCAATTAACTCACTAGGCATTGCCCCCCTGTAGCATATTTTTGAATATGGGAATATTCATACAATGCTATTTAATCAGGGAACAATGAGGGTATTTATTTGGCATTTCGGTGTGCTGTGGTAATGCACTGATACTAGGTACAGCACAAATTCCATCCCAATAATATCTTCCCATTGACATATTGGGATTCGAACCCGGGTCCATTGGATTACCAACTATTATATTTAGATATAGTTGTTTATATGTCATTGAGAGATGTAAGTATTATACAAGTTAAAAAGTAGAAAAAGAAAAAACAGATGACAATTAAAATATATCAAATTATAATTATTAAACAAAATGTATGATACAAATAGTGATTCAGTTTCAATTTAAAAAAAAGTCTACTTTGCAAAAACTTTTTTTTTTTCGAAAATGAAAAAAATAGTTTTAACTATAACAGTGAAATAAGTAATTACAAAAGCATCATCAATGAATAAAAAACAAAAATAAATTATACATGATATACAAATTAAATATCTATCAGATTGGCTAGACCTATTTAATTATATAATTACAAATTTTATATAATAGAATTAATGAACAGTGAGAAAGTACATGAACGAAGGCGGTGCTGGTTGGGGGAGGGGCGTCGACTGACTGGGGACAGAGGTGCATGGGGGCGGTTCGTTCGTGGCCACCCCTTCGGGGATCACGGCGTCAGGCAATAGATAGAAATACCAAATAAATATACACTAAATTCATGCATCTAACAGTGTCCTCCTTTCTTGAAAATTATATAAATGTTGGGATTAAACTATTGTAAGATGAAGTTTGGTGGAAAGCTAGCCTGAAGAAGTGAATTCCGGAGAGTAGTTATTTAGGGTATACATGAATTCTAAGAAGCGGAAGTTCTGCATTGCTGAGGGTGGTTAAGGGGAGGTTTTGTGGACCCCCTTCTCCCTCAAGGCTAGCGGCCATTAGTCTTGAGATCTTAAGACGTTCACCCCATTAGTTTGGCGATTTTAAGACATTTTGTCCTATTTCTTTGTCAATATTATGACCCTTCGTGCAATATAGGTGTCGATTCTTTTCCTGACGAGCGATAGTAAGCCAGTAATTTAAAGAGGAAGCGGCCTTTGGCCGGAAAAGTGTTCTACAATGTTTTTTACAAATTTATCTCGAAAGGGGGTTTAACTTGGTTTATATGTTTTTGAAGCTTGTTAGAGGTCTAGGGAGAAAACTAATATATATACAAAAAAAAAAAAAAAAAAAAACGTAATAGGCGTTACCAGACGCCTGTGTATAACACAAAGGAGAATATATCTATATATATATATTTTGCCTCGTTATACGAAATTTAAGTAAATATATTGATCAGTAACATACAGTATTCAATTTGTATATAGCTGAACAGAATATAACATGGATCTTTAATCTTATTTTTTCACCTCTAACTATACAAAATTAAATAATTTGTGTATTATACTGTATATTTTACTTCTAAATTAAAAAAACTAGTAAGAGAAGCTACTGTATATTCAATAACTGGCTCCACCTTAGCTAAAACCTGATCTAGAAACTTAAGAGAGAGAGAACAAAAAAAGCGGGCAGGGTAATATTATAGAATATATCTGACAACATCTCACCCATAAACTGTCTAACATAATATAGACAATATAAAACACTTAACGATATTGAGAAAGTGAAAAAAAAAAATTAAAAGCACTGATTACAAATCAATAATGAAAGGCTGGATATAAAACCGAATAAGCAAATAGAAGTTATAGAAGGAACTATACATACTAAAACTTGAATATAAATCACAATGAAATATTCAAACAATGAAAAATAGGAATATCAAAATAATTGTAATAACAATGATACTACTACTAAAACTAAAAATTATAGTAACGAAAATATTCATAATCCCAACAACAACAACAACAACAACAACAACAACAATACAAGAGCATGAAATTAATATAAAAGAACATATAAAAGTAATGGAAAACAAACAAGAAGTACAGAAGGAACAAAATGAAGAGAAAACCCAAAGCAAACAACACCTCTAACACAAGTGGCAAGGCCCCAAGAGTGTGAGAAATATGGGATTGGTTGGAGGGGGGCGATATTTCGTGTATTACCAGCACTGTACCCTCTTGTTGTGGTTGTTGTTGGTGACTACTGTATATACCCCCCCCCCCCATCTACCTCTCACTCTCTCTTACACACACTCACTCTCTCTCTCTCTCTCTCTCTCTCTCTCTCTCTCTCTCTCTCTCTCTCTCTCTCTCTCTCTCTCTCTCTCTCTCTCTCTCTCTCTCATATACTGTATATATTATAATTTTCTGTCATTCGCTTTTCTCCTTCCAAAGCCAGATATAGTAGACAATTCATTTTCTCCCTGCATATTTGGTATGACAACGTCGAAATCATAATTTTGTAAGAATTTTATCACACAAATAATACTCTGTCTTCGTAGCAAGTCTCTATACCAGTGCAACAAATATAAGAATAACTATTGGCAGAATATAATTGCGTATAAAAAGTTGTCGATATTCCTCATGTGCATCCAATATTTGCTAGTGTGTTTATTTCATATTCCCATTTTCCTATAATGTTCATATCCGGTCCACCAGTCACTCCTCTTTATTTCTGGCACAATATTCTCAACTTTCTGTTTCGTGCACATTCCAGTCAATTTTTGCTTTCTTGTATTTAGCAGTATTTAATTTTATCGGGCGCGTATCCTGTTCTCTCTCTCTCTCACACACACTGGCACACTCCCTCTCTCTCTCACACACTGGCATACTCTCTCTCTCTCACTTTCACTCTCTCTCTCTTTCACTCTGGCACACTCACTCTCTCTCTCTCTCACTCTCTCTCTCTCTCTCTTTCTCTCACACACTGGCACACTCTCTCTCTCTCTCACTTTCACTCTCTCTCTCTCTCTCTGTTTCACTCTCTCTCTCAGTTTCACTCTCTCTCTCTCTCTCTCTCTCACTCCAGACACCAACATTTCTCTCCTCCCCTCTTTTATTCCCCTCACGACTTGTATTCTTCGCATCACGTCCTGTTAACCTCCACCTTCCTTATTTATGCAGCCTTTCCCCCTCCCCCCTCCCTCTCCCTCTCTCTCTCTCATTTGATCTTTCTCATTCTTTTTCATTCCACCATTCTTGTCTGTTCTAGTATCTCCCTTTCTTAGTTTCTCTTTCACACTATCTCACTTTCACACACGCTCAAACACTCACTCACACACTCACTCTCTATCTCCCCTGATCTTAGACTTCCTTCAAAAACTGGTCCTGCCTTCCTAATATTCGTATCAGCTCCTTCTCGTTTTATCGCCTGTTCAGCAGCGGCATTCTCTTCCCACGAGCATCATGTAGCCTCCGAGACTCGCTTTTCATATTATATATATATATTTTTTTTTTTTTTTTTTTTTTTTTTTTTAAAGAGACAATGAACGGAGGAAGGAAAAACACAGATAAAACAAAAAGGTCCATGTGCCTAAAGGCATCCTCCATTCATAAAATGTTTGTAACAACTGGATTTAAACATTTGTAGATTGTAAGTTTGTGGAAAGCAATTCGAGGGAAGTGAATTCCAAAGAGTAGTAGCTCTGGGGATAAATGAATTCTGATAAGCAGAAGTTCTGCATTGTGGAGGAGAAAGTGTAAATTCATGGGCGCTCTCAGCTGCCCTAGTTCTATGGGGAAAGATGTGGAGAGGCGGCACAATTGAAGCAAGTTCCTCGGAACAATTGCTGTGAAAATATCTGTAGAATAATGCAAGGGATGCAACGTTTCTTCGTATGGATAATGTAGGAAGGTCCTGTGTGATTGCAGGGTTATTGATTAATCTAATAGCTTTATTTTGAATTCTGTCCAACTGCCTCAATGCAACCACTCCACTTCCACTCCACAGAGATGAACAGTAATCCATCTGAGAACGCACATGACTTTTATATATTACGGCCAACTGCTCGTCAGTGAAGAATTCTCGAACTCTGTACAGGAGTCCCAGTTTTTTAGAGGCATTCTTAGCAATGCCTCTAACATAATGTGTCCAGCTCAAGTTAGTAGTTAATGTTACACTGTAATTATATCTTGGCATACCGCTGTTAAGGGGAGGTTTCCACTGGAGGGATTTTTATTTTCGAACTTCCTTCTACCTCATGTTTAGCCCCATTGCTTTTGAGATTTTAAGACGTTCGCCCCATTAGTTTGACGATTTTAAGAACTTTCGCCCCATTTATGTCACTTTTAAGACCTTTCGTGCCATTTAGGTGTCGATTTTTTCCTGGCGAGCGATAGCGAGCCTGTAATTTAAGAGGAACCGGCCTTCGGCCGGGAAATTTTTCTACCGAAAAATGTACAAATTTATCTTGAAAGAGGATCAAAGGGGGTGTAATTTCAAGCTTGATGGAAGTCTAGGAAACACACTAAAAACCTCCCCTTAACGTCCGGATGATGGCTTGAGAAGCTTCCGTGCCGTTTTTGTATTTCTATTGTATTTCTATTGTATGTATTTCTTCCTCCTCCTCCTCCTCCTCCTCCTCCTCAGTCCAAATGCTTCATAATTCGGCTATAAAGGTTCGAAGATTCAAATGAGTGTAATCTTAAATATATTATTATTATCCACGACTATAATATATAAGTATACGGAATATAAAGTACATATGACAGTGCCTATTAATCTCCTTGAGGTTTATGACGCGTTTTTTGCAGTTTATTCTGGCTATTATTAGAAGACTTGATTCACATTTCTCATTGGAAAAATGTCTCAGCCGATTTCTTCTAAGTTACAGGCTCGCTATCGTGAGACGCCTTAAAATCTGCAAAGTATTTGGCCGAAACGAGGTAGGTCCAAAAAGATCCCCATGGACTAAATCGTGTTTAGTTTTTATCCTATCCTAAGCATGTCTACTTCATATCACCCCACCCAGTAATTTAAGGGGAAACAAGTCGCTTTTCTAGACCACATTCTCCCTCATCTTTAGACCCATTAGTTTGGCGATTTCATGAACTTTCGCCCCATTTCTGTCAATTTTAAGACCTTTCCTGTCAATTAGGTCTTGATTTTTTCCTGGCGAGCGATAGGGAGCCTGTAATTTAAAAGGAATCGACCTTCGGCCAGGAAATGTTTCCACCGAAAAATGTACAAATTTATCTTGAAAGGGGGTCTAGGGGGCTTCATTTTAAGCTTGATGGGAGGTCTAGGGGGCTTCATTTTAAGCTTGATGGGAGGTCTAGCGAGGAAACTAGAAAAATAATAAGTAAATAACAAAATTGACAAAAAGTGAAGGATCCCCCCCCTTAAGGTCATTCTATCCTTCGTCATGCTCTGGCCTATCCCCCCCCCCCCCCCCCCCTTCACCCCTATTCTGTAGTCTATACTTTATGATGCGTCTAGAAAATTAATGTGACCCCTAAGATCTTGTCCTGTAACTCATCAGGACATGGAGTAAATGGGCTGAAAACTTCCCTATGTAATTAAAGTTTGAGTGATTCGTCTGGTGTTCTTCGCATTCCTTTGTATTCATTAGTATACCTCTGTATTCATAAATGGTAGAAATGTTAGCTGATTACTTAAGTTATTATTATTTTATATATACCGGTATGTATTTATATATATATATATATATATATATATATATATTTGAGTTATAGCGAGTTGGGGTTCGTGATTTATAGACTTGACATAATGGATCGACTATGGCTCTCTTGAAGTAACAGTTCTTCTAATTCCCCAATATCATACTACCCACAATAGTCTCCTTTCAACCTTCCCAATCTCCACAATCCCCACCACAGAATACCCCACACCTCTTCCCTACCACAGCACCCCACCACACAATACCCCACACCTCTTCTCTACCACAGCACCCCACCACACAATACCCCACACCTATTCACTACCACAGCACCCCACCACACAACACCCCACTCCTCTTCCCTACCACAACACCCCACCACACAATATCCCACTCCTCTTCCGTACCACAGCACCCCACCACACAATACCCCACACCTATTCCCTACCACAGCACCCCACCACACAATATCCCACTCCTCTTCCCTACCACAGCACCCCACCACACAATAACCCACTCCTCTTCCCTACCACAGCACCCCACCACACAATACCCCACTCCTCTTCCCTACCACAGCACACCACCACAAAATACTACACTCACTCTCCCCCATCACAGCACCCCACCACACAATACCCCACTCCTCTTCCCTACCACAGCACACCACCACAAAATACTTCACTCACTCTCCCCCATCACAGCACCCCACCACACAATAACCCACTCTTCTTCCCTACCACAGCACACCACCACAAAATACTTCACTCACTCTCCCCCATCACAGCACCCCACCACACAATAACCCACTCCTCTTCCCTACCACAGCACCCCACCACACAATACTTCACTCACTCTCCCCCATCACAGCACCCCACCACACAATACTTCACTCACTCTCCCCCATCACAGCACCCCACCACACAATACCCCACTCCTCTTCCCTACCACAGCACACCACCACACAATACTTCACTCACTCTCCCCCATCACAGCACCCCACCAAACACTACCCCACTCCTCTTCCCTACCACAGCACACCACCACATAATACTTCACTCACTCTCCCCCATCACAGCACCCCACCACACAATACCCCACTCCTCTTCCCTACCACAGTACACCACCACAAAATACTTCACTCACTCTCCCCCATCACAGCACCCCACCACACAATAACCCACTCCTCTTCCCTACCACAGCACACCACCACAAATACTTCACTCACTCTCCCCCATCACAGCACCCCACCACACAATAACCCACTCCTCTTCCCTACCACAGCACACCACCACAAAATACTTCACTCACTCTCCCCCATCACAGCACCCCACCACACAATACCCCACTCCTCTTCCCTACCACAGCACACCACCACAAAATACTTCACTCACTCTCCCCCATCACAGCACCCCACCACACAATACCCCACTCCTCTTCCCTACCACAGCACACCACCACAAAATACTTCACTCACTCTCCCCTACCACAGCACACCACCACAAAATACTTCACTCACTCTCCCCCATCACAGCACCCCACCACACAATAACCCACTCCTCTTCCCTACCACAGCACACCACCACAAAATACTTCACTCACTCTCCCCCATCACAGCACCCCACCACACAATAACCCACTCCTCTTCCCTACCACAGCACCCTACCACACAATACCTCACTCCTCTTCCCTACCACAGCACCCCACCACACAATACCCCACTCCTCTTCCCTACCACAGCACCCCACCACACAATACCCCACTCCTCTTCCCTACCACAGCACCCCACCACACAATACCCCACTCCTCTTCCCTACCACAGCACCCCACCACACAATACTTCACTCACTCTCCCCCATCACAGCACACCACCACAAACTACTTCACTCACTCACTCTCCCCCATCACAGCACCCCACCATTTTCCTACACGGACACTTGTTACATGAAAGGACACAAGTTATAGGGAACGGATGTGTTTCATACTGGTTATTATGTTTTCACACAACATATATATATATATATATATATATATATATATATATATATATATATATATATAGTATATTCTCTCCCCAGTATACCATCGACAACGCTTCTTCATAACCTCATACAAACACCTTTACAATCTTCTCTAACCAACCCTCCGCCCATAACATCATCCCCATCCCATCCTAATCCCCACAAGCATCCCTCCCCCCATATCCTCAGTCCCCTCCCCATCATAATCTCCTCCATAACATTAACTCCATTCCATCATAATCTACCAAGCACCCCATCCCATCATAAACCCCATCTCCTCCATCTCACCAAATGTTACCCCCAACCATCAAGCTCCCCCCATAACCTCATCCAAGCATCCCCACCCATAACCTAACCCATGGCCCCCAACCCATAACTTCATCCATTCCCCCCACCCCCTCCTCATCATAATCCCTCCCCCTCCTCCTCCTCCTCCCCCCCCCCCCCCCCACCCCCAGCACCCACCAGCTAGACCGACCGCTTGCATGTCCTTCGCCAACCTTGACCACCACCACCTTCCCCTCCCCCACCCCACCCCCGCCATTCTATCCCCCCTCCCCTCGCCCCTTCCTCTACTCCTCTTCCCTGCATCAGATCACTCGGAAATTCCACGGGGTCTGACCCACAAAACACCGGACAGGGTAGCTTGATAGAATAGGATATGGCCAGTTTGGTCAGTCTGGCGGCCATCTTGATTCCTAGTCTCGAGTTGCATCCTGTAGAGAACCATTGTTTCTAGAGAACAGCTGTTCTTTATTTAGCTGATATTGTTCGTGTGACTGTAATTACGCCTCCTTGTGCATCCCTAACCTCAAATATGCATCCATCTAACTATTCTGCGTACATCGAAGGCTTGACAAAAAGAAACCTGTAATCAAGATGGCGCTCAGGTGACTCCAGGGCCCTCTACGTCACTACACTGTTCATCTAGGCACTCCTAATGTGAGGGGGAGGAGGTGACGGTGGTCAGACACTGAATTGCAAGGTTTCCGTCTCGATCTCACACTTGCTCGTCATCCATCACTGTTGTTCAGGGAAAAAGATTGACAGTTGGACAAGACAAAAGATGATTGACAATTTTTACACGACCCGCTGGCGAAGTGATGAGCACGGGCTAGATATATATACACACTCACTCACTGACTCACTCTCTCTCTCTCTCTCTCTCACACACACACACTCTCTCTCTAACTCTTATAATATATACTGATAGCTTTTCCAAGTTTTTTTTTATTATAATTTGTTCTTATATATACAGTATATATACAGTATGAATCCGGCTCAGAAAATACTTTTTAGAATCAAGTTATAATAAATTATGTCGGATGACCACTTCAGCGAATGACCACTTCAGCGAATGACCACTTCAGCGAATGACCACTTCAGCAGATTTTTCCGGTTACATAACATTGGGAAGGATATCTCACAGGTATAAAGAAAAAAAGTATATACTTCTAAAGGCGTTTAAAAAAATATTAATTGATTCAACACTAATCCTTTGAATCCAAAAAGGTTTATATTGACTTGAAATAACTGTCTGCCCTTTGCTAGAAGACAAATCATCATTGTAGTTAGGAGTGAATATTATTACTTTGCTGGGTGCATAAAGTAACTCCACGACCATGTAACCGTTGCCGTTATCATTACCAATTGCATGACACTACGTCAATGTATGCACTCATTATTTACATGCATGATTAACCCCTTCAGTGCAATGGTCAAATTTGCATTTGTTATTGTCCGGGCAATAATTACACTTTCATTTATCTTAGGAAGAATTTGTGAAACTCAGAGACTTGTTTATATACTGTTAAATCTTATGATTTTCATATAACCTTCCTAAACTGAGTCAAGTCTTCTAGGTCGGTCAGAATATAATTCAAATAACGTCTTTTCTAAGTTGAATAGCATCGCCTATTGATAACTAAAATACAAGGAAGAAATGCTTCACAGTGCTAAAGGAGTTAAGGGAGCCCACCTCGTTTTTTTCTCTCTTTCTCTCCCTCTCGCTTTGGCTTCTATCCATTCGGCCCCATTCAGCCTACTGTTTTCAGACGTTTACCCCCATCCAGGTGTTAATATTTTCCTGGCGAGCGGTAGCGAGCCAGCATATATATATATATATATTTGACAACAAGCTAAATTTGTAAATTTTTCGATAGAAAAATGTACCGGACTTCTCCATAAAATGCTGGCTTGCTATCGCTCGCCAGGAAGAAATCGACACATGGATGGGGATAAACGCCTTAAAACAGTTGGCTGAATGGGGCCGAATGGATACAAGCCAGAGAAAGAGAGAAAAGGAGAGAAAGAGAAAACAAAAAGCAGGTGACCCCCCTTAATTAACGCTGTCATAACTTGCATGCATAATTAAGCTAATCCGCCTCGGCCGATTTACCATCATGACAAATAATCTATCAGACCTAATAGCCATTCTGAAAACCTGAAGGGGAGATTTCCACTTGAGGGATTTTTTTCTGGACCCCTTTCTCCCTCATGTCTAGCCCCATTGCTTTTGATATTTTAAGACGTTCGCCCCATTAGTTTGGCGATTTTAAGAAGTATCACCCCATGTATGTCACTTTTAAGACCTTTCGTCCCATTTAGGTGTCGATTTTTTCCTGGCGAGCGATAGCGAGCTTGTAATTTAAGAGGAACCGGCCTTTGGCCGGGAAATTTTTCTACCGAAAAATTTACAAATTTATCTTGAAAAGGGGTCAAGGGGGTGTAATTTCAAGCTTGATGGAAGTCTAGGAAACACACTAAAAACCTCCCCTTAAGGCAAGTCTGCATTTTTGTATCCAATCGGGTTGGGGTTAGTTAGTAAATTATACAAACCTTTTTTCATTAATCATAATAAATAATAGACGAGTTTATACATTTTGATTAAGCTCATGAAGGAACCTTTAGGTATCAAAGAAGTACAAACCACCTCCATTAACCCTATGAACCTCACAGATCTTTCCTCAGTTGCATAAAATTCGATATCGACGTAATATAAGGGCTAATCAATATATGTATACCTGTATATGTGTTTGCTACGTTCATAAGACATAGCGTAGGTTAGAACATATTAAACTAAATTTGGTTAGATTACGATTTTTTTTTTCCTATGTGGATGAAGGCCACAAAAGGCAGGCAGCCTGAAACGAGTGTCTCACCCAAAGTCAAAAGAGTGACACTGAACCAAATTCAAAATGCCTGGACACACAAAGTTTAGAGCAGTCTAAGTTATAGGATGAAGGACAGATTGATTGAGGGAGAAAATTCCAGAGCTTACTTGTTGAGTAGAAGAAAGACAGAGAATTTATAAATTCTTGGGTTGGAGAGCTGGACAGAATAGGGGTGGGATTGTGTTGAAAGACGTGTGCTACCCACTCGCCATAAGGGAGGGGGTATGCACTGAGCTCTGAAGAAGACTGATTGTTGTAATAGTGGTAGAAGAGTGAGAGAGATGCAACATTGCGGTTTGTAGAAAGATATTGTAGGGAATAATTAAGAGAATGCTTGAGAAGTGCGGTATGAAGGGGAACCTCCCCACACATGTGAACAATACTTGATACATGAGCACACTGTGTCCCTGCAAAGAGTAAGATGTGTGGGGGCAAATAACCCACGGAGGCAGCTTAACACACCCAACCACTGGGATGACGCTTCAGCAAGAGTGGTGATATAGTCTTTCCAGAAAAAGAGACACCAAGGCTATTGATAGAAGATGAGGAGTGGATTTGTGTATTGTTGAAGAATAAGGGATAGTCATGTGGAAGATTGTGACAGATAAGATGAAGAAATTGAATTTAGGATCAAGGCGTGGATAAAGAGAAGCTAATGATATCAGTGGCAACAATATAGCAGTGACTGGACGATCTCTGTTACAATAGGATCTCTACCACTAACCCTCCCATATCGGTTGCATTAAAAACGTGCCCCCTCTAGACCCAGGGACCCGGACAAGGTCAACCAACACGACTATTAAGATGGCCGGCGGGCCAAGCCTATGACCTCTGCTAATTAAGGGCTTCGATATATTTCTTAATATCACAGCTTAAGGGGAGGTTTCTAGTGTATTGCTTAGACCTCCATCAAGCTTAAAATGACATCCCCTAGACCCCCTTTCAAGATAAATATGTACATTTTTCGGTAGAAAAATGTCCCGGCCGAAGGCCGATTCCTCTTAACTTACAGGGTCGCTATCGCTCGCCAGGACAAAATCGACACCTAAATGGCACGAAACGTCTTAAAATTGACAGAAATGGGGCGAAAGTTATTAAAATCGGGCAAGTCTTAAAATCTCAAAAGCAATGGGGCTAAACATGAGGGAGAAGGAAGTTCGAAAAAATATCCCTCAAGTGGAAACCTCCCCTTAAGCAAACTTAAAAATTCAACGTAAACTAAGGTAAAACTAAACCATCCATATATACTTCTTATTACCACTATGACCTACAAATATGTCAATGTTTAATTAATATACTACGCCACGGACTTTGCAAGCACACTACTCCTACAATCGGAGACAGGTGTTGTGGCAGGATCTCCATTTCACCCGATTAATTGGCCAAGGAAGACTATACCCAACAAGTTTTGATCGGTTAATTTAAGGGGGGTGACCTGCTTTTTGTTATTTCTGTCCTTTTCTCTCTTTCTCTGGCTTGTATCCATTCGGCCCCATTCAGCCAACTATTTTAAGACGTTTATCCCCATCTATGTGTCGATTTCTTCCTGGCGAGCGATAGCGAGCCAGCATTATATGAAGAAATCCGGCTTCGCCGGAGAAAATTTCTATCGAAAAATTTACAAATTTAGCCTGCTGTCTAACAAAAATTTAAAATATGCTGGCTCGCTACCGCTCACCAGTAAGAAATTGACACCTGGATGGGGATAAACGCCTTAAAACAGTAGGCTGCATGGGGCCAAATGGATACAAGCCAGAGAAAGAGAGAAAAGGACAGACAAAAAGCAGGTCACCCCCTTAATATAACAACATTCCAGGCCTCTTATGCACTGGTATCGGTAACTAGTTGTCGGAAACCACAGCAGACTGACATTCGGAAGATGCTACACCAGAAAGGCAGGAAAAGTAAATATACCGAAGAAGCGCTCGTGTGATTCACCTTAACCCTTTCAAGATGCGAGACTGCCTTTCTTCCTTGTATTCTGGTTAATAATAGACGATCATATATAAATTAGGAAGGGAATGTGAGTCAGAAAATTAATTGAGATTGAGGTCATTGCTTGAATTCCCCGAGGGCCTTCTAAAACTGAATACAATCGTCTAATTGTATCCAGAACGAAGTGAAAATGCGTCCTCGAAAGCTGAAAGAGATAAGCTTAAGCACTACTCCCAAAATCAGATATTTTTGGCAAGGAATGTTATTTCGCCCGATTATCTGGTCGAGGCACCAGCTCTGTCGGGGCAGGAGAGATACAACCTTTATGGGGGATGGTTTATTTTTTGGTAGATTTTTTAATTTACATATATATTTTTTTAGTTTCCTCTCTAGACCTCCATCAAACTTAAAATAACAACCCAAGGATCTCCCTTCAAGATATATTTGTACATTTTTCGGTAGAAAAATGACCTCATAAATAACAGGCTCACTTCGCTCGCCAGGAAAAAAATTACACCTAAATGACACGAACAGTCTTAATATTGACACATAAAAGGGGTGAAAGATCTTAAAATCGCCAAACTAATGGGGCCGCACGTCTTAAAAAATAGACAACTAATGGGGCTAAGCATGAGGGAGAAGAGGGGCCAGAAAAACCCGACCCTCTCCCCTTTATGCTAATCTCCGAGGACTCTTATATAGCTGGCTGGCTTCCCGTCATACTATGTTTCTCACCCTGATGGTAATTGTCGGTGGCAGGTCATTACCCCGGGGAGGATTGCCTGTTCGCCCGTCGCTGCTTATACGATTTCAGAGGCTACGGTGAAAAATAGGTATCATTCGAGAGAGGTTAAGGGAGCCCAACGTGCACCTCGCTTTTTTCTCTTTCTCTCCCTCTCTCTTTGGCTTGTATCCATTTGGCCCAATTCAGCCTACTGTTTTAAGTCGTTTACCCCCATCCAGGTGCCAATATTTTCCTGGCGAGCGGTAGCGAGCCAGCATATATATATTTTTGTTTTGACAGCAAGCTAAATTTGTACATTTTTCGATAGAAAAATTTCTCCGGCGAAGCAGGATTTCTCCATACAATGCTGGCTCGCTATCGCTCGCCAGGAAGAAATCGACACCTGGATGGGGATAAACGTCTTAAAACAGTTGGCTGCATGGGGCCAAATGGATACAAGCCGGGGAAAGAGAGAAAAAGGAGAGAAAGATTAAAAAAAAAAGCCGGTGACCCCCCTTAACATTGTAATTATTATCCATTTGATATTCGAAAGAGGTAAGAATTGGCATTATTATCTCTTGGATATTGCTTCTAGTGCTGTGCAGATGCTGTTTCGAGAAAAGGTTTGTCAGTTAGTAACTTTGTCACTTAGTCGCTCTTTATTGGATTTTCAGAGGGAAATTAATCCCCCTGCCAAGTATAGTTGGCCCAAGAGATTCCTTTACCCCACCCATGCTTACATTATGTATATGGATGTGTGTGTTAATGTGTACTCTTTAGCGCATAATCATATTCATATACACCCAACTAACTATTAAGACAAATCTGGCAGTCACAAAAGTACAAAGATTGTCGGATGAGAAGTTAATATTATGATGTAGGGTATCGAACTTTTCGAGCCACATGTACCGATTAGTGAATCTGGCCCAACGACTAAAATTCAGGGAAATACTTTAAATTAATTCCGGAGCTATTAGCGGTACATGCATATTCTTGGCAGCATCGAAACCACAACAATTATCTCGTTGAAGTAATTAATTAATTCCCAGGGTCAATGTGCTTGTTCGCGTGTGTCAGGATTCGAACCTAGGCTATTCTGTTTCAGGGTAGAATATGCATAAGCATCAACTCGCTCGGACTATATATTATGTTAACAAAAAAATGATAAATATATTACTATATAATCTCATAAATATATTACTATATAATCTCATAAATATATTACTATAAAATGTTTAACTAAATATTGTGGGATACGATCACAGCCACAGTAAAAAAATCACACCAATGGTACAAACACAAGAAGTCAAGTCATAGTTAAAGGGGGTCACCTGGTTTTTTTCTCACATTTTCTCTCTTTCTTTGGCTTGTATCCATTCGGCCCCATTCAGCCTACTGTTTTAAGACATTTATCCCAATCCAGGTGTCGATTTATTCCTGGCGAGGGATACTGAGCCAGCATTGTATGAAGAAATCCGGCTTCGCCGGAGAATTTTTCTATCGAAAAATGTACAAATTTAGCCTGACAAAAACATTATAAATAATATGCTGGCTCGCTACCACTCGCCAGGAATAAATCGACACCTGGATGAGGATAAACGTCTTAAAACAGTAGGCTGAATGGGACCGATTGGATACAACCCAGAGAGAGAGGGAGAGAAAAAAAACAGGTGGGCCCCCTTAAGATATGTATGCTATATATACGATAACTACTTAATGCTTTCTATATTTTCCATATCTAATATGTTATGTTTAAATACAAAATAAAGCAGAAAACTGTCAATCCCTCATTAATTAAAAATAATAATACACCCTCTTAAGATTAGGTCACAGAATTATACAAATCCATTAGTGAGTTCACTGCTCAATAGGTGGCGTTCTGAGAGTGAGGGTCTAAGTCTGGAGGGTGAGACGGTGAAGCACTTGAGCGAAGCAACCAGCCGCTTCAGAGATGGAGCTGCTTCGAGCCATGATGGATGCTTCGCATGTCTCACTCCCCAGACTGGAACAAGACCTCACGGGCTTCACCGTGTTGAGCGGTGGAATGTATAGGCTCTCAGCCTATGCCCGAGAGGGAGTAGTTGGAATATATATATAAAAAAAAAAAAAAAAAAAAAAAAAAAAAAAAAAAAAAAAAAAACGATAGTGAGTTATAGTCGTCGAGTGAATAATGGTAAAGTCGATTGAATGCCAATGGTGGAGTGTATGATAATGGTGGAGTGTATGATAATGGTGGAGTGAATGATAATGGTGGAGTGAATGATAATGGTGGAGTGAATGATAATGGTGGAGTGAATGATAATGGTGGAGTGAATGATAAATGGTGGAGTGAATGATAATGGTGGAGTTATTGATAATGGTGGAGTTAATGATAATGGTGGAGTAAATGATAATGGTGGAGTGAATGACCATGGTGGAGTGAATGACCATGGTGGAGTGAATGACCATGGTGGAGTGAATGATAATGGTGGAGTGAATGACCATGGTGGAGTTAATGACAATGGTGGAGTTAATGATAATGGTAGAGTGAATGATAATGGTGGAGTTAATGATAATGGTGGAGTGAATGATAATGGTGGAGTGAATGATAATGGTGGAGTTAATGATAATGGTGGAGTGAATGACCATGGTGGAGTGAATGACCATGGTGGAGTGAATGATAATGGTGGAGTGAATGATAATGGTGGAGTTAATGATAATGGTGGAGTGAATGATAATGGTGGAGTAAATGATAATGGTGGAGTGAATGACCATGGTGGAGTGAATGACCAAGGTGGAGTGAATTACCATGGTGGAGTGAATGCCCATGGTGGAGTGAATGACCATGGTGGAGTGAATGCCCATGGTGGAGTGAATGACCATGGTGGAGTGAATGCCCATGGTGGAGTGAATGAAAGGTGGAGTGCATGATCCTAAGGTGGACAGCGAGACTGAAGACCGGGGGACAATGCCTCCTATACTCTTACAGGGTAGGGTGGGGCAGGTTTGAGGAGCATAAGGGGGGGGGGGGGGGGAGGATACACAAGCAGGCTCGACCACTGGGTTATGATGCACACTCACTCTCACTCTCTCTCTCTCTCTCTCTCTGTATCTATCTCTCTCTCTCTCTCTCTATCTCTATCTCTCTCTCTCTCTCTCTGCGCCAATATTAAATTACACAATACAAATTATTAGTACTCACCCTCTCCACCGAACAAAAGACTGCCGACGACGATCACCCACCTGTAGAAAAAGAAAATAATTCAATAAGGGTGGATTGGGGTGATGTGAGGTTAAGGGGAGATTTTGTATTTGTTCCCTAGATCTCCATCAAGCTTAACCAAAATACCTCCAACACTCCCCTTCAAGATAAATTTGTATATTTTTTCATAGAAAAATGTTCCAACCGGAGCCCGATTCTTCCTAAATTATAGGCTCGCTACTGCTCACCAGGAAAAAATCGAAACCTAAGTGGCACGAAAAATCTCAAAATTGACAGAAATGGGGCGAAAGGTCTTACAATCGTCAAACTAATAGGGCGAACGTATCAACATTTCGAAATAAATGGGCAGTGGGGTCGGAATGGTTGAGGTAAGGGTTGGAGAGGTAGGGATGGAGTGGGTGGTTTTGTAGGGGAGTGGGTGGAGTGGATGAGGTAGGAAAGGGTTATAGGTTGGGCTAAGAGGGGTAGGGGATGGTGGGATAAAGGATGAAGTGAGGGGTGAAGTGACGTGAAAAATAAGGGTGTATGGAGTGAGGTAGGGTAGAGATTGGAGTAAGGCAATGTATGAGGTGAGGTGGGTTAGGGCATGTATGGGTGGGTTATGGGGATGGGTGGGTTATGGGGAGGGAATGGGTGGGTTATGGGGAGGGATGGGTGGGTTATGGGAATGCGTGGGTGGGTTATGGGGAGGGATGGGTGGGTTATGGGGAGATGGGTGGGTTATGGGGAGGGGTGGGTGGGTTATGGGAATGTGTGGGGAGTGGATGGGTGGGTTATGGGGAGGGATGGGTGGGCTATGGGGAGGGGATGGGTGGGTTATAGGGAGGGGTGGGTGGGTTATAGGGAGGGGTGGGTGGGTTATGGGGAGGGGTGGGTGGGTTATGGGGAGGGGAGGGGTGGGTAATGGGGAGGGGTAGGTGGGTGGGTTATGGGTTAGCAGTGGGTATGGTTGGTAGGGGTTCACTGCTCCCAAACTAACTACCACCCTCTCTCCACCTCCACCCGCTCTCCACCTCCCCCCGCCTCCCCCACCTATGCTTGCACCCAACTGGCTTAACCCCCTCGAGCCTTCTTCCACCCAACTTCCACCTGCAGCTTCCCTCCCTTCACCACTTCCTCCACTTGTATAATCCACTCGTCCAATGTTAAGGGGAGATCTCCACTTGAGGGATTTTTTTCTTGACCCCTTTCTCCCTCATGTTTAGCCCCATTGCTATTGATGTTATAAAACGTTTGCCCCATTAGTTTAGCGATTTTAAGAACTTTCACCCCATATTAAGACCTTTCGTGGCATTCAGGTGTCAATTTTATCCTGGCGAGCGATAGCGAGCCTGTAATTTAAGAGGAACCGGCCTTCGGCCGGGAAATTTTTCTACCGAAAAATGTACAAATATATCTTGAAAGAGACTCAAGGGGGTGTAATTATAAGCTTGATGGAGGTCTAGGGAACAAACTAAATACCTCCCCTTGAGAGAGAGAGAGAGAGAGAGAGAGAGAGAGAGAGAGAGAGAGAGAGAGAGAGAGAGAGAGAGAGAGAGAGAGAGAGAGAGAGAGAGAGAGAGAGAGAGAGAGAGAGAGAGAGAGAGAGAGTAAATTTGGAAATATTTATAGAAAACAATCAATAAATACAGTATTTTTAAGAACAACATAGTGCACTATGTATGTATGCAACTTTGGCTGTTATCCTTCTGTTCATATTTGTGAATCGATGCCCTGGAGGCGACCCAATGCTGATTTCATAAACCTATCAAATAAATAATATATACATAAATAAATAAATAAAATAATATATATATATATATATATATATATATATATATATATATATATATATATATATATATATATATATACACACACTCCGTCTTCTTCCATTTCATTTCTTTCTATTGACTTATACCTTTTCTATAATAGACCCTCTTTTTCTTCTTCGAAACTAGCCTTCTCGCTTGTTATCCTCTTGAACACACGCACACACACTCATAACCGAATCTCTCTCTCTCTCTCTCTCTCTCTCTCTGCTACGTGTAACTTTCAAGTACACCGTCTATTTTCCCTAAAAAATACATACAATAAATAATAATAATATATCTACCTTTCAAGCACCTCTCTCTCTCTCTCTCTCTCTCTGTCCTTTGTATAAACATTAAACAGGTTCTGAGAGAGAGAGAGAGAGAGAGAGAGAGAGAGAGAGAGAGAGAGCGAGAGCGAGAGCGAGAGAGAGCGAGAGAGAGAGAGAGAGAGAGCGAGAGCGAGAGAGAGAGAGAGAGCAAGAGCGAGAGAGTACGAGCCCTAGCTGGATTCCTGCGTTGGGGGGGGGGGGGGGGGACATAATGAAAGGAGAGGAAGGGTTGGGGGGGGGGGGGACAAAATATACACTTGCTGTATAGTAATTATAACTATGTATTACTACTGCCTCCACTGTAATTAAAGAATGCTCATATTGTACACATTTAACTCCACCTACTATCTTAACCATCACCTACTGTATAATTATACTGATGAGGATGGGTTCATGTTAACAATTTGTAGACTATTGCTGATATTCTGCCTCCACGTGCATATATATATATATATATATATATATATATATATATATATATATATATATATATATATATATATATATATATATATATATATATATATATATATATATACACTAGTACTACTACTACTATTACTTTTTTATATAAAAATATTCATCCATTACATTTTACATTATAGCTGTCACAAACGTCAGATACTACTCTATTCCTACTACCCTACTACTACTCTATACCATGCAACCTCAATCCTCAACGAAAAAGATCCTATCTATCTATCTATCTATTGCCGGACGCCTTACTCCTCTTTACGAGGGTGGCCATACACAAAAAAGATCCTCATCCAGGCCAATACTTGAGTCTTGGGCTGTTGCTTCTGCGATGATCTCTGCCAGCCTAGAATAAAAGCACTGAGCCCTGGGTCCCATCCCTCCAGATGTAGTGAAGACTAGTGGGGCCTAGTAGGATCCTTTCCCCATATGCCCTGATGTACTTTGTTAATTTCTCTTGTGTGCAGTCTCGAAAGACAGCTCGATGTAGATGGGTCGAATATTCTAATTACGAAGAACTCTCGCTGTCCACTTGTCCAGAATCCTCTTGCATTGACATCCACCCGTGCTTCACTTGATGTGTTGGCCGTCCGGTGCTGCAAGCTGCCTGCGTCCAAGGGGATGATTGATGGTTCGCACGCCACATCATGGCACACCTCCCGTAGCATGTTCACCGTTACATCTCTAACTTCATCGTGCCTGATGCTGATGAACCCCCCAACCCCACCCCACCCCCCTTCTTACATACCATGGGATGATCTGCACCATTATTGACTCCACATATGCATCGATTGGGAAGTTCTTCAATCTGCCAACCATACCTTAGTGCAGGTGTTCTTAAAGTAGTGCCTCAATACCCCCAGGGGTTATCGAAACCGGTTCTTGGGGGTATCCAAAAAGGCATCCTGGAAAACATTAAATTAATATTTCGTGCACTGAATGGTGACTATGACTAACTGGCAACTACGAGTAGGGAGTGACTAACTGGCAACTGAATGAGCACAAATAGTGTTGTGTACAATAATGTAAATTAAAAGTTAAAAGTCGGGAGTAGTAGGCTAATATTGGAGAGGGGGTATCAGGTTGACTTGGAGTTGAACTTTGGGGTATCGGGGCTGAAAAACTTTAAGAACCACTGCCTTAGTGCAATGGTATCAATAAATTCTTGTCAGTTGATGTTGAAACCTTTTGTTTCCCGATAACATTATTTGTATGGCAGGAGGATTGCTGATAAGGAATTTTACTACTGACTCACAATCCTGTCCATTTTAAACCCTCGACCCACCCATCCTTTTTAATTTGGAGGAGGGATAGCCTATTTTTAATCGTCTGGTTTAGGAAAATAATGTCTCTCTTTCTCAATAATTCCCTTCCCGTCTACTCAAAACATTGAGAGGGTTTGAGATTTCCTTAAGTTTATTCAGGCAGAAATTAACCTCCTTGTATGATAAGGGAGCTCAGACGGTATTGTGCAGCATAACTTACTGGTTCGGCTCAATGGGTTAAGAAAGGGGTTTAGTTTGTTCTCTAAATCTCTATCAAACTTTAAAAAACACCCACAAGACCCCCCTTCGATATAAATTTGTAAATTTATCGGTAGAAAATGTCCCGGCCGAAGGCCGATTCCTCTTCAAATACAGGCTCGCTATCGCACGCCAGGAAAACAATTGACACCTAAATGGCACGAAAGGTCTTAATATTGGCAAATAAATGTGGCAAAAGGTCTGAAAATCACCAAACTAATGGGGCGAATCTCTTGAAATCTCATAACTAATAGGGCTAAACATGAGGGAGGAGGAGGACTCGAAAAACCTACTTCCTCCCCTTAACTTGCGAATTATGACGTATTATGAACTATTAATCTGGCTATTACTAGACGATTTTATTAAGTAAAGGAGGGATCTGCGCGGGTCAAAAAGGTTACCTGAGATCGACTTGACCTCTTTCATTGCTAGAGGTCCTTCCTAAGCAGTGTAAAACTGTCAATTAATAACCAGAAGACACTGCTGAAACACGACATGATCCTCAAAGGGTTAACTATTTCAAACCTCTCCGCTTACCGTACGCAAAAGCTGCATAAAACGACTCATTGATAATTTTCTGAATAAAACTCGAAAAACCAATACCGTGCCAATATTGGAAGCCTAAGCTTCATAAACTCGTCTAAAGGTAGCTAAAATGATATATAAAAAGACGTTCCCGGTAAAGAAGGGGTTAAGTAGTGTACCAGTTACTTGTGTAGGCGGTTGTACAGTCACGGTCAATCATTTCTGCATACCTTTTGAAAGCGCAATTATGACATTGACGAAACTATTTTGAGAAACCGATTGAGCCAAACCTATTATACTACTGGATACTATTAGACGATTTATTCACTTTACAAGGGGTCTCCAGTATTAGCTGGAGCTTCGAACTATCTCACTAACCCACTTTACTACCACACATCCTTCTTAAGCTGCTAAAAATCGTCTAAATATAGCTGGAATCAAATGTATAAGACGTCGTAGGTACAGAAAGGGTTAGTCATTAGGATATTATTTTTCTATGTGAATGAGGAAGACAAAAGGCAGAACTGCCTGCAGCGAGTGCCTCCTCCAGAGTTGAAAGAGTGACAGGGCCAAAATCAAGCATAATAACCCAAACTCCAAAGTGCTAAATAAAATAACTTACGCACACTTAAAACCCCGAATAAACCCCGATATAAAACCCCTCGCACTGGTACTGTGAAAGTGTACTCTCAAACGTTTACAGTCTTGCGAGGAGATATTATAGCCACACACACACACACACAAGAGCTGTCAGACATTTTATTACTTACACGTGTTCCTTGCAAAGCCATTTTTAGCATCCCCCAGTTTGTTTTATAGCCCCATGACTTTTCGTTGACCTGGCGTCTCTTGTCCATTACTTTGTCAGTGTTCGGCTTTAACTCTTGACAGTACCAGCGACGTCTTTTTGTTGTAGTGTCAGCTGCATTTAGACGATTTTATGAAGGTTAGGAATTATATATGGTAGCTAAAAGGATGAATTGATATAGGCTGTAATCCTTTAATCCCTTCTATACCGGTGATGTACTTTTAATTATATTATGGCAACTGTTAGACGATTTTGTTCTGCCTGGGAAGGACGTCTACCCATTAAAAGGCTACACACTATCTCAATGTATCATTTTAGGTACCATATATCTTTCCTGAGTTTCTCTAAATCGCCTAAATGTAGCCGAAATAAAATTAAAATTACGTCACCGGTACAGAAGGGGTTAACGGGTAGACATCCTTCCTAAGCTGAATAAAACCGCCTAATAGTTGCCAGACTGTAATGCAAAGGATGACACTGGTACTGAATCCATTAATCTATCTATCTATCTATTGCCTGACGCCGTGATCCCCGAAGGGGTGGCCACGAACGAACCGCCCCCATGCACCTCTGTCCCCAGTCAGTCGACGCCCCTCCCCCCAACCAGCACCGCCTTCGTTCATGTAGTTCCTCACTCCATCCTTCCACCTCATATTCGGTCTACCTCTCCCCCTCTGTCCCTCCACCTCGCTCTCGTACACCCTCTTAGTCATTCTCTCGCTTTCCATACGTTCCATATGGCCGAACCATCTCAAGTTGTTCCTTTTCACACTTTCCAGCACATCTACCTCCACACCACACCTCCTTCTTACTTCCTCATTAGTCTGTCTATCCCTCCATGTAACTCCGCACGCACTCCTTAAGTAATTCATTTCCACTGCTCTCACGCTTGGTCTGAGTCTCTCAACCAACGTCCATGCTTTGCTTCGCTTCCGTAAGTCAGTGTCGGGATTACCACACTGTCATGCAAGGACTTCTTCACTTCCATACTGACCACCCTATTTCTTGTTACTGCTTTTAGCGTTCCTACAACCCTCTTCCCCTGTTGTACAAGAAACAAATGAAGAGTAATAAGCTTATTTGTTCAATATAAAGCATTATTTGTTTTTATATTTTTTCACCAACCAACCAGAGAGAGAGGAAGAGGGAGAGGAAAAAAAAAAATTCACTTCTAAACTGAATTAGGCCTAATTAAATCAACAAAACATGTGGCACTCCAAGGACTCGAACCTAGGACACTGACACCGAAATTCCGCACACTTATGCATTACGCTGTATCATCAATGCTACTATTACACATACAATTTGAGCAAACCCATTGGATAATTTGCAAAGAGCTCATTGAACGTTAAAACATAAATAAAGACTCCTTTAACCCCTTCTGTACCGGCGACGTCTTTTTAATTTTATTCTAGCTACATTTACATGATTTTATTAAGCTTAGGAAGGATATATGGCAACTACAAGAATTAATTGAGATAGTCTGTAGCCTGTCAATTGATAGACATCCTTCCTAAGCTGAATGAAATCGTCTATAAGTTGCCAGAATGTAATGAAAAGGATGTCACTGGTATAGAAAGGGTTAAAACGCATAATTATATCTATGAAAGGAAAAATAGTATTATTGAATTAGTTCCTTGCTATGCAGTAGTTAATTCACCTTCTTATGCAACTGTTAAACTAATATACTACACTCTAAATTCAATTATAAATTGTTTACTTCCATAAATTACATCTAAGAGAGGAACGGAACTTGTACATGGAACTGTACATGAACGGCATCCCGCCGAGGCGAAGTGGCTACTTATTGGTCTGCCGGATTCATTGGTCAACCCATCCAGACTGTATTTTTGAAGCACCTACCCTGACATTTTCTAACTACATGATCTCTACCCTGACGGAGTCTCGAATCCGCAACATTTCTGAAGAGTTCGCTACCAGTCAGACGCTGTACCGATGTAGCTACCTAGCCAAAAATATGAATTATGAGACCCTTTGAATAAATTATGTGTCCCTTTGAGAAACACACAGAGGTGTCAGGTACTTTAATATTTACATGTGCTGGGTGCAAACAAATTCCGAGGACTGAGAATGTTACATCCACTACGTGATCCGTCTCCAATGGCCTAAAGAACCTTGGGGAGACAACATTCGGAGATCCTTTCACTAGGTGTCCATTTTTGGAACCCAGACACAACACAGAAACGCTGCTATAAGAATGTACGAATGCAGAAATCTGCAATATAGAGAAAAAAAAAACAAAAAAAAACAAAAAAAAACACACACACACACGATAGTTTTTGTGTCATTACATCTGAACTGTTCTTGACTAAACTTGATGAAACATTACTCTGGCCTTTGAGAACATTAATCCCGAAAAAGGTGGCCTGGGAAAACATAATTATATAACGCATAGGTAGTCTATCGTGAATATTATTATTAGTATTTCTGTATTAATGAGTATTAACATTTGCTATAGTGTCACGGTAAAATATACATGTAAGGTGTAACTATAATTCTAAGTATATAACCTTTTAGCATATTAAATATGTTATGCATTTTTCTATGGTGGCTAATTCATTATAGATAGTCCATAAATCGTGACCTTCAACCACTGTAACTCAAAAAGGGCTGGAGCAAATGGGCTGTACAATTTCCACCTGACTCTTTCCAAATGTTAGAAATATTAGCTTGATTAATCAAGTCGTTTTTGTTTTGTTTTTTATTATAAAGGTTAGTGGTTTAATATGTTTGGCTCAACTGTAATGAATAGACTACAGACTATTATGCTCGAAATAGTAAATTACTCTTTATGTGCTGGATCTTTACAGTGATATACCTTATAACTATCATGGCGTCATATACCTTGCATTATGGCTGAAGGTAGACAATATTGCTCAGCTTAGGTGTGATCTCTCGTAGTTGAGGTAATATAGGAATTGAGTATTGTTAACCATAGTATATATATGTATTGTGCAGAGTTAAGGTGAGATTATTTATGTGTGTGTGTATTCACTTGCTTGTTCGTCAAGGGGAATCCACGCAATGCGAGCTAAGCTCATTTTTATCGCGCCTCCTTAACTGGGAATGTATTGCGTGAAATGCATGTTAAGTGTTTATGTATCGTTGGAATGGCTGTGGATGTGTGTGTAGTCTGTATATTAGCCAATTGGTGACATCTGGAAACGAAGGCTTAGGGTTAATCTGTACGGTACCATTCTCACTACGGTACCAGTCTCACCCGAAGGCTTAGGTTGACCAGCAGCTTAGGTTGACCAGTACGATACCCATCTCACCTTGTAACCGATCACCAACCCCAGATGGGACGTCACAACTTCGTCCACTTATACCAGGTTCCTATTTATACTGCTAGGTGAACAGAGGCTACACCTTTAGAAGACTTGCCCAAATGTCTCTTCACCGCCCGGGTCTCGAACCCAAGACCTTCTGGTTGCGAGCCAGACGCGCTATCAGTTACGCCACGGGGTGTGGGTGTGTGTGTATATATATATTATTTATATTTTCCTCCCTAGACCTCCATCAAAGTTATGAATATATCCCCAAGATCCCCCTTCGAGGTAAACTTGTGCATTTTTCGGTAGAAAAATGCAACAGCCACTTCGTCTTAAATTGAATTGAAGACTTGCTGTCGGTTGCAAGGAAATAAATATACACCAAAATGGCACAAAAGGTCTTGAAATCGCCAAACTAACGGGCCGAATATCTTAAAATCTCAAAACTAATGGGGGGGAATGTCTTAAAATATCAAACTACTAATGGGGATAAACATGAGGGAGAAGGGGTCCTGAAACCCCTCCTTAAAGTTGTGTGACCCCTAGCCTCTTGCAATTCGGGGAGGGCTGGAGCAAACGGGTCGTCAATGTTCACACCTATATACGGTACACTGCTTGACTCTTCCCAAATAGTAGAAATGTCAGCTTCATTGCTAGTCATTTTTGAGTTATGAGGGATTGGAGGTCGGGATAAATAGGCTAGAGTCAGTTTTATTTCAGCTGACGGAAAATTGAATCCGTTAGCAGCTGATTCCTTGATAATTAATGGGGGGTGACCTGTTTTTGTTCTGTCCTTTTCTATCTTTCTCTGGCTTGTATCCATTTGGCCCCATTCAGCCTACTGTTTTAAGACGTTTATCCCCTCCAGGTGTCAATTATTTACTGGTGAGCGGTAGCGAGCCAGCATATTTTTTATTTTTGTTTAACAGCAGGCTAAATTTGTACATTTTTGGATAGAAAAAAATGTCTCCGGCGAAGCCGGATTTCTTCATGTAATGCTGGGTCGCTATCGCTCGCAAGGAAGAAATCGACACCTAGATGGGGATAAACGTCTTAAAATAGTTGGCTGAATGGGGCCGAATGGATATAAGCCAGAGAAATAAAGAAAAGGACAGAAATAACAAAAAGCAGGTCACCCCCCCTGATGAAAACCTAGGCAACTACCATGTCTCTGCTTCATACAAATGCCCAGTTTGCACAATGCACAACATATTTCGCTTCAACATCATCGTAGTAGCTAAGCAATTATGGCGAGTACATTGCAATTTAACGGCAGCTGACAATAAACAGACTATAGTTATAATGCTTAAGGGGAGACGAGTCGCTTTTCTAGACCCCTTCTCCCTCATCTTTAGACCCATTAGTTTGGCGATTTTATGAACTTTCGCCCCATTTCTGTCAATTTTAAGACCTTTCCTGTCAATTAGGTCTCGATTTTTTTTCCTGGCGAGCGATAGCGAGCCTGTAATTTAAGAGGAATTGGCCTTCGGCCAGGACATTTTTCTACCGAAAAATGTACAAATTTATCTTGAAAGGGGGTCTAGGGAGCTTCATTTTAAGCTTGATGGAGGTCTAGCGAGGAAACTAGAAAAATAATAACTAAATAAAAAAAAATAAAAAAAGTGCCGGATCTCCCCTTAAACGACACTTCAGTGCACCTACATTACCTTCAACTATATTTCTGGCTAACACTAGACGACTATTCTCATTTTAGGGACAAACATTGCTATCAAGGGAATCTAGGCACCAAAAACTCTGTCCCGTTTTCTTAATGAATCATACGCTCTTAAAAATGAAGGTTACAAAATGGAAAAAAATAAGGTATATATTATTTGTCTGTATATAAAATGATCATCAGTGAAACGACATTGCTTTCAAAATATATAAAAAGATAATGCTACAGTTGTATGGAAAGCATCAATTTCTGCATAATAAATTACACGGGATACCTCAGATGTTGCTCAATACTGTATCTGAAGATGCTCGACACGTTTTGTCTTTGTAACCAATATATATCCATTTAGAAACGGGCAGGCTAGCTGGACTACTGTATTGAAGCTTATCCTACACTCGACTTCCACAATCTTTATTAACCCTTCCAAGCTCCATTACGCATTTATTTCCTGTTTTCTGGTAATTATTAGATAGTTTTATTCAGATTAGGAAGGGTATATGGAAGTTAGAGGGTTGATTGAGATAGTCTTTACCGTTTTAATACCCACAGATCCTTCCTAAGCTGCATAAAATCGTCTAATGCTAGCCAAAATAATCGGCTAAAACGCGTCAGAGCTTCAAGGGGTTAAATCATGGACTGCAAATCAATTCATGTGACCAACTGTTCATTACCTACAATCCTAAATACAAAAGAGTCGTAGTCGTCATGCCTTATAACTGTTATTAAGGGGGGTCACCGGATTTGTTTTATCTTTCTCTCCTTTTCTCTCTTTGCCTGGCTTGTATCCATTCGGCCCCATTCAGCCAACTGTTTTAAGACGTTTATCCCCATCCAAGTGTCGATTTCTTCCTGGCGAGCGATAGCGAGCCAGTATTGTATGGAGGAATCAGGCTTCGCCGGAGACATTTTTCTATCGAAAAATGTACAAATTTAGCTTGTTGTCAAAACAAAAATATATATATGCTGGCTCGCTACCGCTCGCCAGGAAAATATTGACACCTGCATGGGGGTAAACGTCTTAAAACAGTAGGCTGAATGAGGCAGAATGGATACTAGCCAGAGAAAGAGAGAAAAGGAGAGAAAGATAAAACAAATCCGGTGTCCCCCCTTAATCCAGAAACAGTAACCAGTCAAATAAATTATATATTACTGATATTTTGGAAACCCTAGATCCCTACCTCTCACGAGTTAAGGTGATGTCACACGAACGCATTTTCCGCCCATTTCGGATGAGCAACTTTGTTCTCGTACTATTTTGAGGCTCTTTCGGAAACTAGATCGAAGGTAGATCATGTTAAGTAATTTAATTATGACGAACTATACAGTATATTGTGAAGCTGCCAGACTACAATTGTCCATATAAATTGACTGACAAATCTCTCTTGTGATACCCCCTCTACACAATGGTAGCTGTGAAGAAAGCTAAACTCATTTCTGGCATCTTCAGTATACCGTAACCGTTCGTATATCTAATCCAGACCTTTTTTCTTGTTTTGTTACTTAAAATATTTTCGTTATGGCCTCCTATACCAGTACGACCCCAAAGGACTCCATTTCTCAGCATAAGCGCGGTAACTCCTAGGAATAGAAACTCGTAAAAATATGCTAATAATACATAACAAAATATGCTAATAATACATAACAAAATATGCTAATAATACATAACAAAAATATGCTAATAATACATAACAAAATATGCTAATAATACATAACAAAATATGCTAATAATACATAACACAAATATGCTAATAATACATAACAAAAATATGCTACTAATACATAACAAAATATGCTAATAATACATAACAAAATATGCTAATAATACATAACAAAATATGCTAATAATACATAACAAAATATGCTAATAATACATAACAAAATATGCTAATAATACATAACAAAAAGAAAAAGTCATCATCGCTCAGGGGAACCAAGAGAATCAAAGGGTAAAGTGAAATCTCGCCCGCTCATAAAAAGGGATTCTATTCACTGGCAATATTCAATAACAAGTTTGGAAAAGTTGCATTTGTAAGTCACCCCCCCCTCCCCCCGGGATGTCTACCAAACCACCACCAATACACAAGATGCTAATAAAACCCCGGGAATCATGGCTGGCGGTATTTTTTTTGATCATCCTACCAAGATTTAAGTTCGTATAGCTTGTCAGCAAAAGTTCCGCAATTATATGTTTGCCAAAAGACAGGGATACTTTCCCTACACGATTACAAAAGAATCTTTGTCCGAAGCTTTTAAAGAGCACATACATTTAAAAAATCGCTCTTTAGTAGGCTATAAATGGAATGAGATCTGAATTTATGCCGTCGACTGTACATATAGCACCACCGAAATCCCAATGAATACAGCTATGCCGTGAAAGAGAGCGAAAAAAAGATGTTTCACAAGGCCAACAATAATATGGAATGGGCCACCCTCGGTCTAGGGCTGGGATGCGGGTCCCCCACAACAACCTCCCCCAAACCACGGCCCCATAAACACCCATTATACCCTTATTCACCCGCACCAGCTCACAAGGAAGGAATATGAAACGTCTTCATTATGGACCAGAAAGGCGCCCTCTCCTAATCGTTACCAAGGGGGGGGGGGGGGGGGGGGGGGGGGGTTAGGTGGTATACAATTACACAAGAGACCAGTTCTGGCAATCTTATAACGTCCGGTATTGATATTCTTTGACGAACGAAGACCATGGAATTAAATATTTGACAAGATTATATGCTGAGTGGTTTCACATATACTATGTATCGGGTGTTAATTAATATGCTGAGTGGTTTCACATATACTATGTATCGGGTGTTAATTAATCAATTGAAATATACTCTTTCTCTTAGACTCAACTCAATTTGGCAATATTGCACTTCCACAATATGCAGCATCCTTCCCAATCCAAACAAATCTTGATCTTTCCAATGCATTCATCTGATGCTGCAAGACTATCAAACTTGAAGTTGTCCAACAGTTCAATATTGTCTGCTATTAAATCAAGCCTTTACAACCGATTTCAGAGTGTGACTGCATACTCTCCACCATCGATACTCTGAAGGTAGATCCTTTGAGGGCCATCTTGGTCACTCATTTCTAGTTTTAAGGTACAGTTCTACGATAGCAACTAGTAGCATATGGACAGTAGTGAAGAATTCACTACTCTAAAGGACCTACAAGCTCCTGCAAACGTATAGCAATTTCCATTAATTATCTTTGAAAATGAAGACTCCCAAGTTACTAAATACCATTGAAGGAATAGAACATGCCTGGCGTCTGACCTATTTCACTCTCTCTCTCTGGAATATAAGAGCTACCGAGATCCATAGCAAGTTCTAATGATAGTTTAGTAGACTGAGAGCCTTGGTATACTCTTTTACATAAGGAGTCTTATTCCAAGAACCATTATTTGAGTGCTATTAATCCCTTTCAAGAACGGAGACTAAAGAAGTGAACGGTACTTTACGAGACGTGATCCACAATTGCCCCCCTGGAGGCCTTGCAGATAGCCCCCTCATCACCACCGTTACTTCCCCCACCAACCCCCCAGAGGGCCACAGTCGCCAGCTGTTCCATGGAGGGATCTTGTGAAATAACTGGAATATGAGAGTGGTCTTTTCGTCTTGATAAACATTTTCACCAGCATATGGAGTCGATTAGTTTGCATGCGCTTGTGAATCCTCGAAGGAGGAGATACGAGCGCTATATAAGTAACCAGAAGATTATTATTATTATTATATTTTGAAAGTTGTTTAATATTTATTTATTTCTAATTTACTGATTTATTAATGATTTTGTTGTTGTTCTCTTGACCTGCATCATGGACTGGTTTTCTGGACCACTTTCTCCCTCATGTTTAGCCCCATTAGTTTTCAGATGTTAAGATGTTTGCCCCATTAGTTAGTCAATTTTAAGACCTTTTGCCCCATTTCTTCGTCAATATTTACACCTTTCGTGCAATTTAGGTGTCGATTTTTTCCCTGGCGAACGATATTGAGCCTGTTTGGTTGGAAGAACCAGGCCGGAACGTTTTTCTACCGAAAAATGTACAAATTAATCTAGAAGGGGGATCTAATGGATGTTTTTTTTTTTTAATTTGATGGAGGTCTAGGGAGGAAACTAGAAAAATAATGAATACATGCAAAAATCGCCCAAAAAGTGAACCATCCCCCCTTAAAGAAACGCATGGAAGACCACTCTTCGACATAAATGTGTACCGTACATCTTTTGGTAGAAATATGTCCCGGCCAAAGGCAGGTTCACCCTAAATTGCAGTTGTCGTTCGCCAGGAAAAAAACAAAAAACAAAACGACATATAAATGGTATGGAATGTTTTAAGATTGGCAAATAAATGGGACGAAAGGTCTTAACATTGACACACAAATGGGGCGACCGTGTTAAAATGTCAAAACTAATGGGGCTAAATATGAGGGAGAAGGGGGTCTAGAAAAAGAAAACTTCCTTTAACCTAACCTCTCTTTGCGTAACCTGACTTAATCAGGTCTAACATATCCTAACCTAATCGCTCCTTACCTTATCCTAATCCAATCTAACCACTCTTGACCAAAACCTTTCTGAACTAAACCAACATTAATCCAACCGAGCTTAAGCTACCCTAAACTAGTTCCACGTTAACCAAACCAATCTTCAGCTAATCGATCTTAAGCTTTCCTAACCTAACGCCACCTAAATCCTAACTTACACAACCCTATACTAGCTTTACCCATACCGACACCTTCTTAGTGTAAAGATATCAAATGACCGAAAATACCATTGAACGAAACTACCTATTACCATACAGGGGGGTCAGCCAAATCACTGACCACCAAGGATTCATAGAGAGAGAGAGAGAGGGGGAGAGAGAGACCTGTAACGGGAATTCGCACTATAAAGTCGGTTATCTTCCCTATCTAATCATTCTCTGTCTTCATTTTTATTTCGCTTGGTTTTCTCCCTCTCTCCCTCTACCTCCCCCATCCCTCCATCCCTCCCTCCCTCCTCTCTTACCTCCCCCCCCCCCCCCCTTCCTCCCCATCTCTGTTTCATTCGCAGGGTTCCGTGGTTACAAGATCTTGTATATAGACCTTGCGTGGTTATGGCTCAACTTGCTCCTTCCACGACCTTATTTCTGTGCTTACAGTTTCCTCAGGCCTTAGAATACGGCGGTGATATTTAACTATGTATTCAGGCCATCGTTATTGGATTTTGTACAGAACGGATTTTTTTTTTTTTTTTTTGTGGAAGTCCAATGGTTGACTGAGATTGTATTAACTCTTTACCGTACTGGAGGTTTATTGTAGGACAAAACCATTAGCACGTCATAACATATAAACCGATTCAAGCAACATTTGGGGAGCACCTTTACTTGGTATCCACCTTGAAGTGATTAACTAGTGAATTATAATGTGGAAATTCCTCTTCACACTACACTTTCCTGTAATAACCCCCTAATGAAATGTACAATGTTTTATTCGGTTCTTACAAAAGCCACGTCAAACTTATGCTTAAATGGAAAACAATTCACAACTCAGTTTCGCTTCATAGTTACAGAAGTAATTAAAGCTAAGTGGTTGGTCTCT
Source organism: Paralithodes platypus (assembly GCA_032716605.1). Taxonomy (NCBI): domain Eukaryota; kingdom Metazoa; phylum Arthropoda; class Malacostraca; order Decapoda; family Lithodidae; genus Paralithodes; species Paralithodes platypus. The sequence goes on along the minus strand of CM064509.1, from coordinate 56,718,047 downwards.
TATATAGATAGTACCGATATATAAATTATACAGTCGAAATTACGTGGATTATACGCATTACTTCAGATTCATGTATTTTCATTCGCTTCCTTAATATATGATGCAATGGATATATTATACGTCATGCCAGAATGTCTTTTGGATATATACAGTGTGTATATATATAATATATATATATATATATATATATATATATATATATATATATATATATATATATATATATATATTTATATAGAGAGAGAGAGAGAGAGAGAGAGAGAGAGAGAGAGAGAGAGAGAGAGAGAGAGAGAGAGAGAGAGAGAGAGAAGAGAGAAGAGAGAAGAGAGAGAGAGAGAGAGAGAGAGAGAGAGAGGAGAGAAAGAGAGAAAGAGAGTGTGCGAGAGAGATGAAATAAGAATCGAAGGAGTAATGAAAAATGTGCAACAGAGTAGACGATGAAAAAAAAAAAAAAAAAAAAAAAAACCCTGAAGAAGAAGTGCTCCACTCCCCAAGGTCAATAATGCCCTAATGACTGGAATTATACATTTAACTCGGGTTGGCGTGTCTGAGGTGTTACTTTGGGACTGGGGATCGTGTACAAGCCCCTAAGGTAACGAGGACCGGCCAACTTTAGCCACTGGTATCCTTTCTCTCACCACATTCAAATACGTCTATAAGTAACATAGTTCTCCTTCAATATGACGTGACCTAGGTGTCGATGTCTTCCTGGCGATAGCGAGCCAGCATTGTATGGAGAAATCCGGCTTCGCCGGAAACATTTTCTATCAAAAACTGTAGAAATTTAGCTTGCTGTCAAAACAAAAATATATATATATATGCTGGCTCGCTACCGCTCGCCAGAAAAAAATATTCACACCTGGATGGGGGTTAACGTCTTAAAACAGTAGGCGAATGGGGCCAAATGGATACAACCAAAAGAGAAAGAGAGAAAAGAAGAATACCCACAAAAAAGCAGGTCGTCCCCCCTTAATACCCAGGGTGATATATTATAGTCACCTTGTCGCAGTGACATCACTTGGGTGGATGGCCAACATGTCATTGCAAGATTCCAGATCCATCGGCCTTGTAGACTGATCACTCATTTTAATATACAGGATTTACTGGGTATTACGTACGCACATACTTTGCACTACTTCTTGGTTTTTTATAAATATGTTTATATATTTTTTTATTTTTGAGTTTCCTCGCTAGATCTCCAAGAAGCTTAGAAAAACACCCCGTGGACCCCTTTTCAAGATAAGGTTGTATATTTTTCGGCAGAAAAATTTCCCGGCCGTTCCTTCTAAAATTACAGGCTTGCCATCACTCGCCAGGAAAAAATCGACACCTAAATGGCACGATAGGTCTTACAATTGACAACGAAATGGAGCTAAAGGTGTAAAAATCGCCAAACTAATGGAACGAACGTCTTAAAATCGCAAAACTAATGGGTCTAAAAATGAGGGAGCAGGGGTCCATAAAAAGCGAGTACCTCCCCCCTGAACAGTTTAAAATAATCGCTAGTTAGAAGGGGCAGAATTGGATAGGGACAAGGGACACACATGAAATAACAACAGTGGACAGTCACGTACTTCAGTAATATGGTTGATAATATTGTTTTACCTGTATCAAGGTTAAGGGGGGGTCACCGGCTCTTTTTTGTTTTTAACTTTCTCTCCTTTTCTCTCTTTCCCTGGCTTGTATCCATTCGGCCCCATTCAGCCAACTGTTTTAAAACGCTTATTCCCATCCAGGTGTCGATTTCTTCCTGGCGAGCGATAGCCAGCCAGCATTGTATGGAGAAAATCCAGCTACGCCGGACACATTTTTCTATCGAAAAATTTACAAATTTAGCTTGCTGTCAACAAAAATATATATATTGTATATGCTGGCTCGCTATCGCTCGCCAGGAAAATATTGACACCTGGATGGGGGTAAACGTCTTAAAACAGTAGGCTGAATGGGGCCGACTGGATACAAGCCAAAGAGAGAGGGAGAGAAAGAGAAAAAAAGCGAGGTGGGCTCCCTTAATAACGTTGGAATCACTTCACATAAGTCGGCTTGTGGTGGGGATGTAGAGGGTGAAGGTGGAGGAGTAAGATTATGGCGGTGGAGATGGTGGGGGTAGAATATTGTGATGATGGTGGTGGTGATAGATGCTCATGATTGTTGTAGTAGTGGGGTGGTATCAAGAAGCAATACATGGAAGAGAAGGTCAGAGAGTGGGTAAACGAAATAGAAATACTAGCCAAAATTGCAAAGACGGAACCACAGGCTGCATATTCGGCATTCACATATGGGGTCAAACACCGCTGGACCTACTTGATGCGTACCATTCCAAACGTGGGTCCACAACTTCAACCGCTAGAAGATGCCATCAGAGACAAACTCATCCCAGCTTGGATGAAGTCCCACACCCCAAATGCTACAGATAGGGAGTTGCTCGCACTTCCTCCTAGGTTAGGAGGGCTTGGAATCATCAATCCGGTGAGGAGGGCGACAACACACCAGAACTCAGTAAAGATAACAGAATCTCTCACTGAACGCATCGTAGCACAAGACCCTGACGGCGAAGTGGACCAGGCGGACATCTACAACATCAGAAAGACCATCACGTCAGAGAGGCAAAACTCACAGAAAAATGACCTTGCACAATTGATGCGACAAGTTTCCCCGAGACTAACAAGAAAAGTACAAATAGCACAAGAAACGGGTGCTTCAAATTGGCTGACAACACTACCAATCAAGGCAAAAGGCTTCAATCTAAACAAACAAGAATTTAATGATGCTATTGCACTGAGGTATGATTGGCCGATTGAAGGACTCCCCGATCGATGCGTTTGTGGAATCAACAACGATGCAGACCACAGCATGATATGTAAGAAGGGAGGATTCATCAGCATCAGGCACTATGAAGTAAGAAATGTAACGGCGAACATGCTCAGGGAGGTGTGTCGAGATGTGGTGCGCGAACCATCACTCATTCCCTTGGAGGGAGAGATCTTGCAGCACAGGACGGCCAACACATCCAACGAAGCACGAGTGGACGTTAGTGCAAGAAGTTTTTGGACAAGAGCACAGCGAGCATTCTTTGACGTAAGAATATTCGACCAATTGGCCCATAGCTACAGCGGGCTGTCTCTGGAGGCTGCACACAAGAGGAATGAACAAGAGAAGGTCAGGGCATATGGGGAAAGGATCTTAAATATCGAACATGGCAGCTTTACCCCACTAGTCTTCACCACATCTGGAGGGATGGGACCTAGGGCCCAGTGCTTCTATTCAAGGCTTGCAGAGATCATCGCAGAGAAGAAGAAACAGCCCAGGAGCCACGTTGTAGCCTGGATGAGGTGCCGTCTATCTTTCTCGTTGCTCAGATCAGCACTACTATGCCTGCGGGGAACAAGACTGACTGCACCACAACCAACGACGGTGGCAGAAGTGGACTACGAGGCAGCAGTGGCAGAGGGTCGCATAGGAAGGAGACTGGATTGAAGTTGCATGGTGTTGAATAGTAATATCTGATGCTTGTAAAATAAAATGTATGAACAATATTTAAAAAAAAAAAAAAAAAAAAAAAAAAAAAGGAGTAATAGTAGTAGTAGTAGTAGTAGTGTTGTTGTTACTTGTTGTTGGTGGTGGTGGTGTTACTGGTGGTGGTGGTGGTGGTGTTGTTGTTACTTGGTGGTGGTGGTGGTGGTGGTGTTGGTGGTGGTGGTGTTGGTGTTGTTGTTGGTGGTGTTGGTGTTGTTACTTGTTGGTGGTGGTGTTTTTGTTGTTGTTGGTGGTGGTGTTGTTGTTGTTGTTGTTGTTGCTGATGCTGTTGATGATGATGTTGTTGCTGTTGTTGGTGGTGATGGTACTGTCTTGCCATGGAGATAACTGGCCCTTGTGATAATTGGTGGTGGTTGTTGGAGCGGGTGGTGAGGATGAGGAGTAGTAATCATTATATATTCTGGGGTGTTGTGCTAATGATGGATATTGACGGTGAGTTGGGGTAGTGATAAGTGATGGCCGTGGTGATAAGTGGTGGTGTTAGAGGATGATGATGATGATGATGGTAGTGGTGGTTATAGTAGTAGTGTTAGTGATGGTGCTGTTATAAGATGATGATGATGGTGATGATGGTAGTGGTGGTTATAGTAGTAGTGTTAGTGATGGTGCTGTTATAAGATGATGATGATGATGGTGGTGATGGTGGTGATGATTATAATGTAGTGTTAGTGATGGTGGTGGTGATGTTAGAGGATGATGATGATAGTGATGATGGTAGTGGTGGTTATAGTAGTAGTAATAGTAGTAGTTGTTGTAGTAGTAGTAGTAGTAGTAGTGTCCTACATGGGAGATAACTAACCTCTGTTATGATTGGTGGTGGTTGGTGATGGTTATGAGTGGTGGTGAACATATCTTGCTGGAGGTCGTGGTAATGGTGACTTGATGATGATGAATTGTGGTGGTGAGAAGTAATGGTGGTAGTGGTCGTATTGGTTGATGTTGATGTTGATAAATGGTGCTGGTGATATTGATGAATGTTTGTAGTGATCGCTGAGACTATCACAATGTTAGTGATGGCGGTAGTCTACTGTAGAAAATTGTAATAGTGATAAAGTGAATGTATGTTGATAAAAACGATGGTAACACAACTATGAGGATAACTTAGGCAATACTGACACGGATAACGTTGGATGTAATGATAATGAACGAATGAACTGCTTCAACTAAGGGTAAAACATGGCAACGGTAACAACACTAATAGCAATAACGAGTACAATTTAACGAGTACAATTTAACGAGTACAATTTAACGAGTACAATTTAAGGTGAGGTTTATATTTGGCTCCCTAGACCTCTATCAAACTCTCCCCCCCCCCCCCCCGCAAGACTCTACTTTCGAGATGAATTTGTACATTTTTGGTAGAAATTTTGTTTTCCTAAATTACAGGCTTCTTAACGCTCGCCAGGGAAAACATCCTACACCTTTTAGGTCCAGAAAGGTTTTATATATTAGCAAATAAATGGGGTGGAAGGTCTTATAATCGCCAAACTAATGGGGCGAACGTCTTACAATTTCAAAACTAATAGGGCTAAGCATGATGGAGAAGGGGATCCAGAAAAAATACAATACCCTCCCCTTAAAACAATACAATACCCTCCCCTTAAAATACAATACCCTCCCCTTAAAATACAATACCCTCCCCTTAAAACAATACCCTCCCCTTAAAATACAATACCCTCCCCTTAAAACAATACAATACCCTCCCCTTAAAAGTTGTGTTTGCTAAAGAGAATATATAACCAACATAACGAAACTAGTATACATTATATTAAGTGTAGGAATTGAACACATTTTAGACTCTCGCTGATAAGTGGTTCAGTACCAAACACATTTATTATGTGCATACTAAATGTGTTCAAAAGGTCTTAAAAAGTGTTCCAATGTTACACAAACACAATTATTACACACTTATCATTCGTACCAGTTTTGCTATGTTTATGTGGTCTACTGTACTGTATATTGACCACGCGAATTATACAGTGTAATAACCACAATACAAATAATAATAATAATAATAATAATAATAATAATAATAAAAATAGCAATAATCATAATAAAATAATCGGTTTACATTGATTAAAGTCCATTATTAAGGTGCTTTACGGTAAGACCGAGAAAAAAAAACATGGGACTCCCAAGAAAAAGTGACAAGAAATGAAGCCAACTAACAATTACAACGACAGCTAAATTACGACCGACCAATTAATCTCTCGGCAACTACAACTGTGGCTAATAACGGTGATTAACGGTGATTACGGTGTGGCAATGGTGGTTACGATTACCGTGTCAGGTGCTGAAAAGAACTTACGACAGACACGCTAATTGACCAACGGGGGGGGGGGGGGGGGGGGATGAAGAATGGTATAGCTGGAATGGTTTGCACAAAAAAAGATAGATGACATCTTTACTTGTTAGAACATTCCACAGCCAACCGTAAACTTTCAAAGCCCCCCCATGAGAATGCAGGATTCCGGCTTTGATTTTTTTTTTTTCTTTTGGGGAAGCATGTTATGTTTTTTGCCTAGACCCAAAAAAACTAAATATCTAATGCACAACTTACTACACAGCGGATTTTAGCCCCGTAGTTTGGCGATTTTAAGACGTTAGGACTCCATAGTTTGGCAAGATATTTTGCGGCCAAATAATGTATCCTTTATTTGCTCCCAGATTTGACCGGTTGTCAGATGATTTTAAGAGCCTATCGTGGCTTTTCAGTGTCAGTATATTTTTTTTCCTGGCCGAGCGAATAAAGGTTAGGCGTATTGTAAGCTTGACTCATTAGCAGAAGACCTGCCACTAGCCCGTTATATGATTGCAAGGTTCTAATTTACATCTACGCTACAGCCAGCGTTTTACGGAGCTCATCTGAACTACTCTTGATCGTGGCTTTTTGACTTCATGAATTGCAGATTTCCTCCCCCAGAAGTACAGCCGATGCTGTCGCTCGCCAGAAAGAAAATATTGTATGCTCCCTGCCCAGGTCGTATAACTTAGCCTTCCGTTAACTGGCCTGAGGTGGTGTGATATACTTCGGTGCTACCCCTTGTGATATTTTTCGCTGCCTGAATCTTGACTCATAGCTACCAAGACTCGACGCTTAGAGCATGGTGTGTAGTATAACTTTGTGTTTAACATTGTTGCTAATTGTCTAGCCCAGCTCTACTAATGGTATTGTTGTATCTGTATTACGCTTCGATGAAGTATACTCCTTGCCTTGGAACGTGATAAAACATATATGCTTCGAGTTTGCATAAAACAATGTTCGCACTGGGTGGAAGTAAATGTTTGCACAGATACGTATCTCGAGAGAGTTAACCTTGCAAGCTACACGAGCTGCGGTACTTTAGACATATGCTGAGCTCCTGTAGACGTAATTTTTGATCCTGAGCTGTCAGTACGTCGGAGTTCCGAGCCGATCCTGTTAGCCTGTATTCCTAGAGTTTTGTAGAGTATCTGCACGATGTAACGTTTGTTACAGACATTTTGATCCAGTTTTGCGGCAGGTGATGATAGGAGTTAGATGAGATTTCAGATGGATGTGAAGGAACTACAAGAAGAGACGGTGGGTTGGAGCAGGGAGGGGCGTCGAGTCTGGCATGAGAGACATGAGGTGCATGGGAGAGGCTGTGCTTTCGTATTCCGTGAGGCTCCTCCCTCTTCCGGGGATTCGTCGCGTAAGGCTAATTAGATAGATAGAGATAGATAGATAGTAGGGATTCCAGCAATGTATATCTGATTTTTTGTTATATCTCGGATTTGAAACCTTTGTTAACTAATACGAAGATCCGTCCTATATATCTGCACAAGATGTTACGAACTGGTGAGCTTAATAGAGATAAAGAGAGTGACGGGGGCTGGTACTGAAAGCGGGGTTGAGACCTATTCTGTACCCTGAGAAGGTCTTTTTCTTTTTGTTCTATGGTATTGTATGTAGGGTATTGAGTAGACGACCGATTTGTTGCCATTTCAAGAAGGATATGTGGTAGTGAAGAAAAGAAAGGCGCTTTAAGTGGAGAGATAGTCGAAGCCTGTTAGATTGCTGGAGGGAGGCCTATTTTGTACTGAATTGACATCGATCTTAGACAACTAGCACAGAATAAGATTAAACATACGCTAGCCGGTACGAGAAGGGGGATTGAAGCGTTATGGGATGGGCATAACATTACGTGTGACTACGCCACGTTCCGTAGCCAGGCGGACGTCTTTTTAGTTTAGTTTATTCTAGCCCGAGTCCTATTTAAAGATTTTGTGCAGGGAATAGAGAAGGAACTGAAAGAGATTAATGAGATAGTTCGAAGCTGAATTGCTGGAGGCTCTTCTTAAAACTAAATACAATCGCCTACCAGTTGCCAGAATATAATGAAAAGAACGTCGCCTGCACAGAAAGGGTTATTAATATGGGACTGATTCAGCTATGAGCAGCGAAGACCACATATGTTGTTGTAAAATGATCGACGCGTAAACATAGTAATTTAGACTGACCTTTTTCGATAGACCCTCGGTTACTAAATTCTTCATGGTGGTAGAACCGATAAACCTCGTGGTGGTAAATATAGATCGTGCGTAATTAGAATAAAGAATAGGGTGCACTGAGTAGTTAGGTATTTATAGCCGTGACAACCCTTTCGATACCGTAACACTTCGTTTCAATGTATTCTAGCTAATATAGAACGCTTTTACTCAAGTTTGAATGGCTCTCTGGTGGAGATTGAGAATTTGTTTTTTGATTTGTTTTTTTGACTGGTGTTTGTTATGTGGGTTTCGCGTTTTGAAAGGCATTGCGTAGTTACAAGTGTGTCTCACACTAATTATTTTAAGAGATTAAAACTTTAAACTTTCATCGACATCCCTGTATCACAAACTTGAGAATTATGAGATTTTTTGTAAGATTTTGTGCTACAATTAATTGACCAGATAAAGCGTTCGTGGGTACCGTTAAGTGACGCTAGGTTGAGAACGAGAGAGATTATGAGGGTTACACATAGAATGTGTAATTCTATGAATACCGAATACCAACTATGTAAAAGTACACCTACTGAAGGCATGTTCTTTTTGTGGGTAGTAACCAGATCATTTGTTGCTGGGTTTCGCTTGCGTTCCATTACTACCTGTATGAGTTCCAATCTGTGGGTCAAGAGAAACAAGATTGAAGGCATTGGGACAACTGGAGGCAACATTATACTGGATTGCCGTCGCTATGTTTAGGAATGCATCAATCACTTAAATAGAAAACCCTAAAACAGAGTAAACACAACAGAAACATAAAACCATAGACACAACAAAGTTAGAAGCTATCAAGAACAAATATATTAATACATAAAAAATAGAAAACCGAACTTAACTGAAACAATAAATCGCACAATCCCACCAAACTCCCATAGGTATGCATTACAACAGCAATGTATTAAATGTATACGATAAAAAAAAAATATATACAACTATTTTGAGCAGCTAATAATCATACTACCCCAGCCAAAATTAGGACATTGATACTCTCAAAGACAAAAAATATGCCTGTGTATTGTAGCTCAACCATACACACACTGCCCCAACCAGACAGGATAACAAAAATGGCCTGTGAGCCGCCTGAGTCGACGACCACCTCTGATTCGCGTAACATATTCTATTACCACCACTTGAGGGAACGAGGCGAGGTTCTGGTGTTTGGAGGGCAACAGCAGAAGATTTTCAAAAGTCTATTGTTTCCTTATCGCCAAAGTGTAGGAATATATAATAAAATGCATATAACATTCCATTGTCATATCTACTCGGTTGTGACCAGCAAAATGGGGGAAATAATTATAGAATCACTGTATATATAATATACACAGATATATATATATATATTATATACATTATACTATATATATATGGATACTAATATATATATTTATATACATATAGTCCGGAAACCTTACCTCCTCTTACGAGGGTGGCCATACATTAGAATGCCCAGACAAGCGGAGTCCTTCTCCTGTGAGGGGACAACTGTGAGCCACAGACGTTTAGTGAAGGACTTACAGAATTGACACACTCAATTTTACCGGATCTCCCGTCCCTGACCTCCGACTCCCATCTGTGTATTCTTTGTTCAGAACTATTTTTCTACTAGTGGTTGTTCGGATTCCTCAATCCATCTCACTTACCCTGGCTTACCCTTAGTGTAATGTCAGTACGGATTGGTATCTACGTCGGTTATCTTCCCCTAGCTCAGGTTCAGTGCACAACCCATCGGTTGACAAGTCCATCCACCGTGTCATCGGTTGTTTTATTGTTTTTTTTTTGTTAAGGTTGTCCCACATTAGAGATCGCGTTGCCGACCAATATCAGTGTCCTCTTTATCACGATACTTCAATCACCCCCTTACTGGCATATATTGCTATACTAATATAGTTATCAATTATATATACTATATATTATATCTTCATATTCTATCTCCTCTCTCTCTTCTATAATATCTCTATACTCTTCTCACTTACTACCTGTATACTATATATACTCTAATTATTTATTTTATTCTTATTTATTATATTACCCTTACACACTACCTGTCTGGATTTGTTTTAGTTAATCGCGTGCCTTCTGTCGTATTATTTGGTTCGATTCATTGTGATTCCATTTCCGATAGATTGTCAAAATGTATTAATGGGAAGTACGAGGTTAAACTCTCTTCCTACACCTGGTCATGCATTTGCCCCCCTTTTTTCCTCCCCAAACCACACCCCCTGTCTTCTGTTCCTTGAAACCACGAATCACTTTTCCCCTAACTTCTTCCCTCCCCTCCCGTCATATCTCCCCCCCCCCCCTTCCCTTCACTTTCCCCCCCCTCTCCCCTCCCTTCTTCCCCCCCATCTTCCCCTCACTCCCTCCCTCCACATCCTTCTTCTTCTCTCTCTCTCTCCTCTCCTCTTCTTTCCCCCTCTCTTCTTCTCTCTCTCCTCTCCTCTCTCCTCTCTCTCGCTTCGCTATATCATCTCTTCATTGATATTCCTCTTTTTTATCTCTCTCATTCTTCTCTTCCATCTCTCTTTTCTCTCTCTCCTCATCCTCCTCCCTCTCTCATCTCTTCTCCCTCTATCTCTCCTTTTTTCCTCTCTCTGTCTCTCTCTCTCCCTCTCTCTCTATCTTCTCCTCCTCTTCTCTCTCTTATCTCTCTCTCTCTCTCTCACTCTCTCTTCTCTCTCTCTCTCTCTCTCCTCTCTCTCGTCGTCTATCTCCTCTTTTTCTCTTCTCACTCTCTCTTTATTGCTCTCTTCTCCTCATCTCCCTCTCCTCTCTCTTTTTATCTCTCTCTCTCTCTATATTTTCCTCTTATCCCTTTTTTTTCTCTCCTCTCTCTATCCTCTCTATCTATCTCATCTCTCTCTCCTTTCACTCCTCTCTCTCTCCTCTCTCTCTCCTTTCTCTCCTCTCTCCTCTCTCTCTCTCTCTCTCGCTCTCTCTCTCTCTCTCTCTCTCTCTCTCTCTCTCTCTCTCTCTCTCTCTCTCTCAACAACAACAACAACTTGGGGCCCAGTACGCGTTCTTGGACTAATTAAGCTGGTGTCACTCGAGCGCCTTTTCCGCAATTTGTGATGAGCAAGTTTTTCTCGCAATATCTTGAGGCTCTTTCACATTGGCATCGGAAACTAGACTGAAGGTAAATTATGCTAGGTAGCTGATATATAATAAAACTTAAAGTTTTGAAGATGCCAGACTACAATTGCCCGTAAAAATTGCCGAAATAAACCCGCTTGTGTGACAGTGGCCTTATACCTCAGTTCACGTAAGGAGGCGTTAAATCCCACACGCACACGCACGCACACACGCACACGCACACACGCACACACACACACACACACACACACACATACGTTTGTCCATGACAAGAGTAAATCGGTGGCAAGGTCCTGCTACTTTCGAATTTTAAGCCCTCTGGTTCTCTTATCCTCTATAATCAGACACACTGTTTTATATGCAAAACATATAATACGAAATTGCGATCTGTCCTAATACATCAGGGAAGACAAGAACAGCAGGAACATATTGGGACACCTTATGAAAATATTATTACAAGATGACTTTTGGACATTCATGAAATATTTTTTACCAATGCAGTTAAACGTTTACATCAATAGGAAACCATGTAAGCTGAATACAATATATATATATATATATATATATATATATATATATATATATATATATATATATATATATAATACTTTGCGACAAATTGGACAGGTACTTGGAACCATATAGATGAGATAAGTCGATGTCGGTCGTCAAAAGCTAATATTATGGATATTCCCTAATATCCTATAATGCTGATGAAAACACATGGATAATAAAATAAATAAACAACCATGAATAAGGCTTCAACAAATAATGCAATATAAAATACCCGAGGAAAACCAGCATTACTATTTTCTGAAATTTCTATATACGAAAGAGTAGCTAATAATGATAGCTTATAATTTGCTTGGGTGATTTTTTAGAAGCTATATACTGTATACAGCTGTCATTTTTTGTTGAGGAAAAACTAATAATGATATTTAATCTTGAGGAGTAGGTAAAATTCCATTGATTGATGCAGCTTACAATATTTCGATTTAACGTTGATATCCTCCTTAATTTTATACACATTTTATATATTAACTGTAAGCCGGATGCTATAAAATCATGAAGACAACATAAAATATTTTAGAGTACCAGTATAGGATATACATATTTATATAATGAATTCTGGTTTTAGGATATGTGTAATAAACCGTAATGAACTCGAATATATTCATATATGCAAATATTCGGTTTTGCCTAATAAGCAATATTATATTGTGCTCGCAAAATTTGGGAAGGCACTAATATGTGGTCCTAGATATTAAAGTGAAGTTAAACAAATCGTAAATAATAGAATAATACTATATTATTGTCTGGGATTAAAAATAAATAAAGTGAAAACAATATAATTACATAAATACGTAAATGCTGGCTTTAGATATTAGGCAAGCATTAGCATCTAAAATTATAAATCCAAGTCAGTATTCTTAAACGTACAAAAATCTATACATTTCAATAAAATTTGACCTGAACATAATAATCTGGCTCGAATATTCAACAATGTGCATATCATATTTAAAAAACAAAAAGAATGATAATATAAACTGTAAAACCATCCCTAATTGACCACTTGCGAGTTTCATTCTATAAGGAAGTTGGAGCCGTAGCCGTAGATGATATGTTGAATTGGGTTTCATGTATTTATAAATGTACTACAACCGTATTCTAGCTGGTAATTCTGCTGAATATCGATGTTCTACTATTTTCTTTTTGTTTAACGAACTCGCAGACTCCTTATAGAGCTTGAAAGCCTGCAAGTAGTCAATTGAAAGCTTCCCCTATATGATAGTATGTATGTAGGACTATCGGAAGAAGGAGAGAGAGAGAGAGAGAGAGAGAGAGAGAGAGGTGCGAGGGATGAGAGAGAGAGAGCAGGTGAGATACCGGGAGAGCAGGGAGAGGGAGGGGGAGAGAGAGAGAGAGAGAGAGAGAGAGAGAGAGAGAGAGAGAGAGAGAGAGAGAGATTGGATAATATTTCTCCAAGACACTGTTTTAGAGCCTAACATTAACCCCTTCTATACCGGCAACGTCTATTCCATTTTATTCTAGCTAGGCCTATATCTAGATGATTGTGTGCACTTTAAGAAATATCTGAGGTACTAAAAATATTAAGTGAGATAGTTCGAAGATCGCTAATGGCTGGAGGCCCATTTTAAACTGAATACAATCGTCTAATAGTAGCCAGAGTAAAGTTTAAAGGACGTCACCGGTACAGAAGGGGTTGAAGGGGGTCACCGGCTATTTATATCTCTCTTTCCATGGCTTGTATCCATTCGGCCCTATTCAGCCAACTGTTTTAAGACGTTTATCCCCATCCAGGTGTCGATTTCTTCCTGGCGAGCGATAGCGAGCCAGCATTGTATGGAGAAATCCGGCTTCGCCGGAGACATTTTCCTATCGAAAAATTTACCAATTTAGCTTGCTGCCAAAACAAAAATATATATATGTTGGCGAGCGGTAAAATATTGACACCTGGATGGGGGTAAACGTCTTAAAACAGTAGGCTGAATTGGCCCGAATGGATAAAGGCTAAATAGAGAGGGAGATAAAGAGAAACAAAAAAAACGAGGTGGGTTCCCTTAACTTAAGGCTTAACCTGATTTCGAGTCCTCGAAGTACCACATGTATTCATTACTTTCATTGCTTGCATTAGTTAGTTATTTGTCAATTAATTGGTGGGTTGGTGACAACTAATATGAATGAACCTAACCTATAAAGTAACCCGATTTGACCTAACCAAACTTTTTTTTTTTTTTTTTTTTTGATTGGGTAAGCTTAGGCCAAGTTACGGTGATCGTCCTGGTACAAAAACCGTAGTATATTAATGCTTTTAAGGGGGTACGACTCGCTTTTTCTGGACCCCCTTCTCCCTCATGTTTAGCATAGTAGTTTTTGAGATTTTAAGACGTTCATTCCATTACTTTGGCGATTTTGAAACCTTTTGCCTAATTTTGTTGTCAATATTAAGACCTTTCGTGCCATTTAGGTGTCGCTATTTGCCTGGCAAACGATGGCGAGCATGTAATTTTTAAAGGAACCGGCCTTCGGCAGGAACATTTTTCTACTGAAAAATGTACAAATATATCTTGAAAGGGGGTATAATGAGTGTTTTTTTTTTTAAGCTTGATGGAGGTCTAGCGAGGAAACTCAAAATATAATAAAATATGAATAAGTAGTGTTGAGCGGGAGTGACCTAATGAAGCTACTCAGCCGAACAAAACGTTGTCAATAAAAGGGCCCTTCCTAAGATGTTGTTTTTATATCCATGAATAAGTAGCCCCCCCCCCCCCCCCCCGCACCCAATAAGCATTACCCCCTTAAGTCCCCCAACTTAAGGACGATGCCCCTGGGCTTCCACAGGTATCTGGTAGGTGACGGGAAAAACGACTAAGCTAAACCCCGCTATAATAACCTCTCGCTAATAGCAGTAGGTGTTGCCTGCGCGATACCATCAGTTGTTACGGGGGCCAGGCCGATTAGTATTCCGGTCGCTGGTGAGAACTGGTTGCTTGTTTACAGAGTCATTTAAGGGGAGATTTCCACTTGAGGGATTTTTTCCTTGACTCCTTTCTCCCTCATGTTTAGTCCATTGTTTGTTTTCTAATTTTAAGACGTTTGCCCCATTATTTTGACGATTTTAAGAACTTTCAACCCATTCTGTCAATTTTTAAGACATTTCGTGCACCATTTAGGTTGTCGATTTTATCCTGGCGAGCGATAGCGAGCCTGTAATTTAAGCGGAAAACGGCTTTCACGCCGGGACATTTTTCTACCGAAAAATTTAAAAAATTATTCTTGAAAGGGGCTCAAAGGGGTGTAATCTTAAAGCTTGGAAGGATATCTAGGGACCAAAACTAAAAACCTCCCTTTCAAGACGTGTAGATAAACCATTAGAGCTTCGTTCCTCCGCTCCCGCCCGGTGCTGAGCTCGTCTTGACATGTGTGATAGCTCAAGCGTTCTCACGGTCTCCAGACATGTTACCGGTACTCGTTTGGTATACAGTGATATGAACGGCGTGGCAAGGGTACAAATATATTGACGCTGCTGCGAGCGGACATCAGTGAGCACTGTAGGTGAGGCATTCATCCATAATGCTCAAACTCAATCCGCATGCATGTATACTAGATAAGTATGCTTGTATGCTTGTATGCTTGGTTACTCTCGCTATGAGTTTACACAACCTAAACTATTCCAAACGAACACAAATATATTTCAATCACTCCTCACGATACACATCAACCTCATCAATACATTCGATACCTTATTCAAATCGGTATTCTTGCAACTTCCAGCTGAATTATAATGAACGTGTGAAATTACTTCTCGGAATACTGGGATGCAATGTACCAAAATTATCTCTAAAAGGTCTATCAAAAAATTAAGTAATCAAGCTTTGAAGCCAACAGAGTCCCGTATAATACTTAGCATCTGAAGAACCTCTAAAAGGTAGAATTATAAACGTTGATAATACGAAACAGTAAAATACACCCAAATATGTATTACTCAGAAACGTAATTATCTCCCTTAGCGATAGCGAATCTACGACAAACGTCCCACCCTTCAAATGTGCAGTATACCATCCCTTCAAATATTGCAGACAAGTACAACAGGTGCAAAAGTACATGATCATTAGCCCACCTGTCGTTCGCGGGGGGGGGGGGGGCGGGGGGGGGGGAGAGGGGGGGGGGGGAGATTCATGTCTTCACTTTACTCTCTCATTATTTTCCACCTACACGAAGAATAATTACGCAGTTCTATAGTATATTCGCTGTAGGTAGGCGAGGAAAGCATGACCTCTAACCTCTGTAACTAAAAAACGACTCAGAGTACTCGAGAGTAATATTTCTACCATTGGGGAAGAAGATCAGTCACGGAATATATTTGGAAAAATTTACAGCCAATTTTCTTCTAGCCCATTTTGAGTTACAGCGGCTAGAGGTCATGCGTTCTCGCCTACTTACAGCGACTAGGGACTCTAGCTCTACTCCAATGTAAATTCGCGACCCAATTCACCTAACCCTATCTCACTCTAAACCTATCCTAAAACCAGCCTAGCCTAATTCAACTCCTCTAACTGGGTTCCAAATCCAAAAACGGCCTCGACCCCGACAGCTACAGTCTTCCAACCAAACACTGCTTAATTTAACTTACGGGGAGATGGGTCGTTTTTCTCCTAGATCCCCTTCTCCCTCATGTTTAGCCCCATTAGTTTGCCGATTATAAGACTGTTTGCCCAAGTAGTTTGTCGATTCTAAGACCTGTCGCCACCATTTGATTTGTCAATATTAAGACCTTTCGTGCTACTTCGGTGATTCGATCTTTTTCCTGGCGATACAAATAGTCAGCCTGTAATTTTGGAAGAACCCGCACGAGATATGTTTCTCCCGAAAAATGTAACACATTAATCTAGAGAAAGGGGATCTAAATGGATGTTTTTTTTTTTTTTTTTAAGTTTGATGGAGGGCTAGGGAGGGAAACCCACAATATACCCCCCCCCGTATACATACAATCATCGATCACAACTAAAACATCCCTCCTTAACTTAAACTTCTTGTAACCTAACCCCGACCTGCAGCTAACCTACAGTATACTAATCTAATCTAACCAAAGTTAGCCTAATATAACCTGCTTAGCATTGTGGCCGTTTGGGGTTGTGGCCGCTTAGGAGAGTGCGCCGTTCTGCTCTGCTTTCAACTTCACCCTCAACTCAAGTCAATTCCCTTAACTTCATTTCGCTTAACATATTGTAACATCCCCTAACTCACCTACACTACCTCACCTTACTACCTACCCTCATCTCACCTACACCCTTTTAATAATCTCACCTCCATGTACCTTACGGCAACTCACCTAAAACTACATTAACCCTACTCTCACCTCACCTCAATACATCTCACCTCATGTAC
>CM064509.1:56610163-56700904 GCA_032716605.1 Paralithodes platypus | reverse complement strand
ATTTGTCAATTAATTGGTGGGTTGGTGACAACTAATATGAATGAACCTAACCTATAAAGTAACCCGATTTGACCTAACCTAACGTTTTTTTTTTGTTTTTTTTTTTATTTTTTTTTTTATTTTTTATTTTTTATTTTTTTTTTTTTTTATTGGGTAAGCTTAGGCCAGGTTACGGTGATCGTCCTGGTACGAAAACGGTAGTATATTAATGTATTTAAAGGGGTACGACTCGCTTTTTCTGGACCCCCTTCTCCCTCATGTTTAGCATATTAGTTTTTGAGATTTTAAGACGTTCATTCCATTACTTAGGCGATTTTGAAACCTTTTGCCTAATTTTGTTGTCAATATTAAGACCTTTCGTGCCATTTAGGTGTCGATATTTGCCTGGCAAACGATGGCGAGCATGTAATTTTTAAAGGAACCGGCCTTCGGCAGGAACATTTTTCTACCGAAAAATGTACAAATATATCTTGAAAGGGGGTATAATGGGTTTTTTTTTGTAAGCTTGATGGAGGTCTAGCGAGGAAAATCAAAATATAATAAAATATGAATAAGTAGTGTTGAGCGGGAGTGACCTAATGAAGCTATCAGCGAAACGTTGTCAATAAAGTGCTCTTCCTCAGATGGTGTTTTTATATCCATGAATAAGTAGCCCCCCCCCCCCTCCCCACCCAATAAGCATTACTCCCTTAAGTCCCCCAACTTAAGGATGATGCCTCTGGGCTTCCACAGGTATCTGGTAGGTGTCGGGAACTACTACGCTAAACCCCCGCTATAATAACTCTCGCTAATGGCCGTAGGTGTTGCCTGCGCGATACCATCAGTTTGTTACGGGGGCCCGCCGCTTAGTATTCCGGTCGCTGGTGAGAACTGGTTGCTTGTTTACAGAGTCATTTAAGGGGAGATTTCCACTTGAGGGATTTTTTTCTTGACTCCTTTCTCCCTCATGTTTAGTCCATTGTTTGTTTTCTAATTTTAAGACGTTTGCCCCATTATTTTGACGATTTTAAGAACTTTCAACCCATTCTGTCAATTTTAAGACCTTTCGTGCCATTTAGGTGTCGATTTTATCCTGGCGAGCGATAGCGAGCCTGTAATTTAAGAGGAACCGGCTTTCAGCCGGGACATTTTTCTACCGAAAAATTTAAAAATTTATCTTGAAAGGGGCTCAAAGGGGTGTAATCTTAAGCTTGAAGGATATCTAGGGACCAAACTAAAAACCTCCCCTTCAAGACGTGTAGATAAACCATTAGAGCTTCCTTCCTCCGCTCCGCCCGGTGCTGAGCTCGTCTTGACATGTGTGATAGCTCAAGCGTTCTCACGGTCTCCAGACATGTTACCGGTACTCGTTTTGTATACAGTGATATAAACGGAGTGGCAAGGTAACAAATATATTGACGCTGCGGAGGCGGACATCAGTGAGCACTGTAGGTGAGGCATTCATACTAATGCTGAAACTCAATCAGCATGCATGTATACTAGATAAGTATGCTTGTATGCTTGTATGCTTGGTTACTCTCGCTATGAGTTTACACAACCTAAACTATTCCAACAGAACACAAATATATTTCAATCACTCCTCACGATACACATAAACCTCATCAATAAATTAGATACCTTATTCAAATCAGTATTCTTGCAACTTCCAGATGATTATAATGAACGTGTGAAATACTTCTCGGAATCATGGATGCAATGTACCAAAATTATCTCTAAAAGGTCTATCAAAATATTAAGTAATCAAGCTTTGAAGCCAACAGAGTACCGTATAATACTTAGCATATGAAGAACCTCTAAAAGTTAGAATATAAAAGTTATAATACGAAACATTAAAATACACCAAATATGTATTACTCAGAAACGTAATATCTCCCTTAGCGATAGCGAATATACGACAAAGTCCCCACCTTCAAATGTGCAGTATACCATCCCTTCAAATATGCAGACAAGTACAACAGGTGCAAAGTACATGCTCATTAGCCCACCTGTCGTTCGCCGGGGGGGGGGGATATTCATGTATTCACTTTACTCTCTCATTATTTTCACTCCACGAAGAATAATTACGCATTCTATAGTATATTCGCTGTAGGTAGGCGAGAAAGCATGACCTCTAACCTCTGTAACTAAAAAACGACTTAGAGTAATCGAGCTAATATTTCTACCATTTGGGAAGAGTCAGTCAAGGAATATATTTGGAAATTTACAGCCAATTTTCTCTAGCCCTTTTTGAGTTACAGAGGATAGAGGTCATGATTTCTCGCCTACTTACAGCGAATAGACTATAGCTCTAATACAATGTAAATTCGCGACCAATTCACCTAACCCTATCTCACTCTAACCTATCCTAAACCAGCCTAGCCTAATCTAACTCCTCTAACTGGGTTCAAATCAAAACGGCCTCGACCAGAACAGCTACAGTCTTCAAACCAAACACTGCTTAATTTAACTTAAGGGGAGGTGGGTCGTTTTTCTAGATCCCCTTCTCCCTCATGTTTGGTCCCATTAGTTTGCCGATTATAAGATGTTTGCCCCATTAGTTTGTCGATTCTAAGACCTTTCGCCCCATTTATTTGTCAATATTAAGACCTTTCGTGCTACTTAGGTGTCGATATTTTTCCTGGCGAACAATAGTCAGCCTGTAATTTTGGAAGAACCAGCACGAGATATTTTTCTACCGAAAAATGTACACATTAATCTAGAAAGGGGATCTAATGGATGTTTTTTTTTTTTTTTTTAAGTTTGATGGAGGGCTAGGGAGGAAACAAACAATATACAGTATACATAAAATAATCGATCACAAAATAAACCATCCCTCCTTAACTAAACTTATTGTAACCTAACCCGACCTGATCTAACCTACAGTATACTAATATAATCTAACCAAAGCTAGCCTAATATAACCTGCTTAGCATTGTGGCCGTTTGGGTTGTGGCCGCTTAGGAGAGTGTAGCCGTTCTGATCTGCTTCCAACTTAACCTAACTAACGTCAATTCCCTTAACTTCATTTCGCTTAACATATTGTAAAATCAACTCACCTAAACTACCTTAACCCTAATCTCACCTCACCTTAATACATCTCACCTCATGTACCTTAAAGCAACTCACCTAAACTACATTAACCCTAATCTCACCTCACCTTAATACATCTCACCTCATGTACCTTAAATCAACTCACCTAAACTACCTTAACCCTAATCTCACCTCACCTCAATACATCTCACCTCATGTAATCCCATCATGTACCTTAAATCATCTCGCCTATACAATCATTTTGAATAACAGTTGGCACACACTATCACCCACACCCACACCTTCTTTCTTTATCACCCCCCCCCCCCCCCCCCCACCGACACATACACACAGAAGGACATCCCAACACACACAAATCAACTCTCTCTCTCTCTCTCTCTTCCCCCCCGCCCCCCACCCACCCAAGTCAACCAAAGCAAAAAGGTTTACCGAGGTCGCTTGATTCACCCATGGCACAGACGACACTCAGCCGACATAATGGGTGATAACTCTGGCGTTGGACTGCTTGAAATAGTAGACTCCAACTACCCCCCACAAAAGACCCTGGTAAGTTGATATGTTTACGTTGGTGGCAAGTGTGAAATGATGACAGGGTTAAGTTGTTTATTTTGGCGTATATTATGTGGAAGGGTTGGGTTGCGGCTTGTATGTGTGTTTTGTATATATATATATTTGTTTTCTTTCTATATTCCAACTACTCCCTCTCGGGCATAGGCTGAGAGCCTGCACATCCAACCGCTCAACACGGTGAAACCCGTGAGGTCTAGTTCCAGTCTGGGGAGTGAGACATGTGAAGCACTAGAGTTCAACTCACAGCTCGAAGCAGCCCCATCTCTGAAGCTGCTCCACCTTCGTGCTTCATTGTCTATCACCTAGACTCGGACCCTCACTCTCAGAACGCCACCTATTGAGCAATGAACTCACTAGGCATTGCCCCCCCTGTAGCATATATATGGGAATATTCATACAGTGCTATTTAATCAGGGAACAATGAGGGTATTTTGTTGGCGTTTCGGTGGGCTTTGTGGGAATGCACTGATACTAGGTACGGCACAAATTCCATCCCAATGATATCTTCCCATTGATATATCGGGATTCGAACCCGGGACCATTGGATTATCAGGCCAGTGGCAAGACCACTCAACCACACCTCCCCTGTTGGTGTGTGTGTGTACTTACTCTAGTTGTATTGCGGGAGTGAGCATGCTCGTTATTTCCCGCCTCCTATATGTGTAGGTGTTATATATATCGTTAGAATGGCTGTGGATGTGTGTGTAGTCTGTATTTGTTTAGCCAATTGGCGACATCGGAAACGAAGGCTTAGGGTGGATCTGTATGGTACCATTCTCACTATAGACGGTACCGTCTCGCCCGAAGGCTTAGGTAGCCATCAGCTTAGGTGAACCATATGATACCCATCTCGCCTTGTACCATTTTTGCCAACCCCAGATGGGACGTCACAACGTCGTCCACTTATTCCAGGTACCTATTTACAGCTAGGTGAACTGAGGCTAACACATGAAAGGAGACAAGCCCAATTTGTCTCCGCCCGGCCGGGGATTGAACCCCCGACCCCTCGTGTGTGAGACGAGAGCTCTACCTACTAGGCTACGGGCTGTGTGCGTGTGTGTGTGTGCGTATGTGTGTGTGTGTGTGTGTGTGTGTGTAAAGGCCTGGTAGTTCATGATACAAACCCCAATGCTAACACTGATGGCAAATGCAATAAACTGACAGGTTAGAGTTTGAAGTTCTGTGGTGTGCGATTGTGTTGTGTTGCGTTTGTGCAGTGTTGTGCTAGGTGTTGGGGTTGATTGTGATGTACGTATATGTCTGTAATGTATTTGTTGATTTCATTAATTGAGTTTAGGAGTAAAGTCGGTTGGTGGAGGGAACATGATAATATACAGAGTGCCTAAATATAAATATCAAAACAAGGTACATCCGGAAAAGGAGAAATACACAACATAATAATAATAACGAGAAGTACAGTGTAAGGAATACAAAACAACAGCAAGAGGTGTGATAAAACAGACAGACAGACAGACAGACAGGAAGACAGAGGTGTGAGTCCCGTCCAACAACAACTGTCATTAAGGGGGGGGTCACCGTTTTTTTTTTATCTTTCTCTCCTTTTGTCTCTTTCCCTGGCTTGTATCCATTCGGCCCCATTCACCCAACTGCTTTAAGACGTTTATCCCCATCCAGGTGTCGATTTCTTCCTGGCGAGCGATAGCGAGCCAGCATTGTATGGAGAAAACCGGCTTCGCCGGAGAAATTTGTCTATCGAAAAATGTACAAATTTAGCTTGCTCTCAAAATAAAAATATATATGTCCTGGCTCGCTACCGCTCGTCAGGAAAATATTGACACCTGGATGGGGGTAAACGTCTTAAAACAGTAGGCTGAATGGGGCCGAATGGATAAAAGCCAAATAGAGAGGAAGAGAAAGAGAACAAAAGCGAGTTGGGCTCCCTTAACCAGAGACAACACTACACTTACCTTCTGCTCCTCCCCACCCACCCTCCCGTCCCTCCGGCAACCAACCAACACACCTCACTCCCTCGTCACTGTACCTGTTGAAGATAAAGACACACAGTCAATAAGACATTCCCGGACTATAAAGCGTTTATTATGGTACTAGCGATCATTAACACTATCTGGTCCCACTTCTTGTAGGTTATTATTATTAGGTTATCTTTAGTATGCTTTTGCCATTTTCGAGTAGTATATTATAATGTTCTTTCCACCAACCAACTTTACTCCTAAACTAGGCTAACAAAAACGCCTTCCCAGACTTCCTTCAAAATATAAACTGACCCCCTAGACCACCTGCAAGCGAAAATTTAAATTTTTCGATAGAAAAATACCTTAGCCAAAGGCCGATTTCTCAGAGCTCACTCGCGTTCTCTCTCTCTCTCTCTCTCTCTCTCTCTCTCTCTCTCTCTCTCTCTCTCTCTCTCTCTCTCTCTCTCTCTCTCTTGGATATTCGCTCGATCACTTTATTTTCTGATCTATTGTTTATTCATAACGAAATATTGTTTGGAACAAGGTTTTTTTCAACAAATGTTACAATGGGTAACCAACATTATCCGTCTTTATCAAATGAAAGTCGTCACCGTATTTCAATTAATGTCCTTCTTTTGGATTAACTAAATTGTTAACATACACACAGGTAGACAGACAGACACCAACGATCACATATTGTTAACATACACACAGGTAGACAGACAGACACCAACGATCACATATTGTTAACATACACACAGGTAGACAGACAGACACCAACGATCACATATTGTTAACATACACACAGGTAGACAGACAGACACCAACGATCACATATTGTTAACATACACACAGGTAGACAGACAGACACCAACGATCACATATTGTTAACATACACACAGGTAGACAGACAGACACCAACGATCACATATTGTTAACATACACACAGGTAGACAGACAGACACCAACGATCACATATTGTTAACATACACACAGGTAGACAGACAGACACCAACGATCACATATTGTTAACATACACACAGGTAGACAGACAGACACCAACGATCACATATGTTAACATACACACAGGTAGACAGACAGACACCAACGATCACATATTGTTAACATACACACAGGTAGACAGACAGACACCAACGATCACATATTGTTAACATACACACAGGTAGACAGACAGACACCAACGATCACATATTGTTAACATACACACAGGTAGACAGACAGACACCAAAGATCACATATTGTTAACATACACACAGGTAGACAGACAGACACCAACGATCACATATTGTTAACATACACACAGGTAGACAGACAGACACCAACGATCACATATTGTTAACATACACACAGGTAGACAGACAGACACCAACGATCACATATTGTTAACATACACACAGGTAGACAGACAGACACCAAAGATCACATATTGTTAACATACACACAGGTAGACAGACAGACACCAACGATCACATATTGTTAACATACACACAGATAGACAGACAGACACCCAACGATCACATATTGTTAACATACACACAGGTAGACAGACAGACACCAACGATCACATATTGTTAACATACACACAGGTAGACAGACAGACACCAACGATCACATATTGTTAACATACACACAGGTAGACAGACAGACACCCAACGATCACATATTGTTAACATACACACAGGTAGACAGACAGACACCAACGATCACATATTGTTAACATACACACAGGTAGACAGACAGACACCCAACGATCACATATTGTTAACATACACACAGGTAGACAGACAGACACCAACGATCACATATTGTTAACATACACACAGGTAGACAGACAGACACCAACGATCACATATTGTTAACATACACACATGTAGACAGACAGGTTCCAACGATCACATATTGTTAACATACACACAGGTAGACAGACAGACACCAACGATCACATATTGTTAACATACACACAGGTAGACAGACAGACACCAACGATCACATATTGTTAACATACACACAGGTAGACAGACAGACACCAACGATCACATATTGTTAACATACACACAGGTAGACAGACAGACACCAACGATCACATATTGTTAACATACACACAGGTAGACAGACAGACACCAACGATCACATATTGTTAACATACACACAGGTAGACAGACCGACACCAACGATCACATATTGTTAACATACACACAGGTAGACAGACCGACACCAACGATCACATATTGTTAACATACACACAGGTAGACAGACAGACACCAACGATCACATATTGTTAACATACACACAGGTAGACAGACAGACACCAACGATCACATATTGTTAACATACACACAGGTAGACAGACAGACACCAACGATCACATATTGTTAACATACACACAGGTAGACAGACAGACACCAACGATCACATATTGTTAACATACAGACAGACACCAACGATCACATATTGTTAACATACACACAGGTAGACAGACAGACACCAACGATCACATATTGTTAACATACACACAGGTAGACAGACAGACACCAACGATCACATATTGTTAACATACACACAGGTAGACAGACAGACACCCAACGATCACATATTGTTAACATACACACAGGTAGACAGACAGACACCAACGATCACATATTGTTAACATACACACAGGTAGACAGACAGACACCAACGATCACATATTGTTAACATACACACAGGTAGACAGACAGACACCAACGATCACATATTGTTAACATACACACAGGTAGACAGACAGACAGACACCAACGATCACATATTGTTAACATACACACAGGTAGACAGACAGACACCAACGATCACATATTGTTAACATACACACAGGTAGACAGACAGACACCAACGATCACATATTGTTAACATACACACAGGTAGACAGACAGACACCAACGATCACATATTGTTAACATACACACAGGTAGACAGACAGACACCAACGATCACATATTTACTCCGTAGCATCGCTGGTGGAGACAGTAAACACATATATAAATAAATAAATATATACATAATTAAATCTATCTATCTATCAATTGCCTGACGCCGTGATCCCCGAAGGGGTGGCCACGAACGAACCGCCCCCATGCACCTCTGTCCCCAGTCAGTCGACGCCCCTCCTCCCAACCAGCACCGCCTTCATCCATATACTTCCTCACTCCATCCTTCCACCTCTCTTTCGGTTTACATCTCCCTCTCTGTCCTTCCACCTCGCTCTCGTACACCTTCTTAGTCATTCTCTCGCTTCCCATACGTTCAATATGGCCGAACCATTTTAAGGTGTTCCTTTTCACACTTTCCAGCACATCTAAATACAAGATAACCCGAGAAAATGATCAGGGCCCAAGTATTCTACGGGTGTTATAAAGTTACGACCTAATGTGAGAGCTACAACCCGTGACAACCGCTTCATAAGTGTTATAGCTGGATATTATATGTAGGCAGTCATAAAGTATCTATCTATCTATATATATCTATATATTATTATGTAGGCAGTCATAAAGTATCTATATATCTATCTATTTACTCAGGCCCAATCCCCATTTTTTTTTTTTTTTTTTTTTTAAAGTTTGTTGAAGCGTTACTGGTACAAGAATTATGATGTCAGCTGTATGTTAATGTTGTGATCAATAAACTATCTATCTATATGTCTATCTACTGTATCTAGTTACGACTATCGTAGGAAGAAGTGAAGTCGTAATTGTGTTGAATATCCGGCCCCAGTGTCTTAAACAAAACCCAACCACCTTCCCCCTCATTTGCCGGCTCCCCAAGAAACACATAAACCCTCACCTTCACTTAAGGGGGGTCACCGGCCTTTTTATTATCTTTCTTTCCTTTTATCTTTCTTTCCTTTTATCTTTCTTTCCTTTTATCTTTCTTTCCTTTTCTCTTTTTCCCTGGCTTGTATACATTCAGCCAACTGTTCTAAGACGTTTATCCCCATCCAGGTGTCGATTTCTTCCTGGCTAGCGATAGCGAGCCATTATTGTATGGAGAAATCCGGCTTCGCCGGACACATTTTTCTATCGAAAAATGTACAAATTTAGCTTGCTGTCAAAACAAAAATATATATATGCTGGCTCGCTACCGCTCGCCGGGAAAATATTGACACCTGGATGGGGGTAAACGTCTTAAAACAGTAGGCTGAATGGGGCCAAAGAGCAAGAGAGAGAAAGAGAAAAAAAGCGAGGTGGGCTCCCTTAACCACTCCCTACCAATTAGTTCGGTCATTAGCAGCCGGACGTCTTTTTATGGCTGTGTTCTAATTAGGGTGAGTGTGTGATGAGGTAATTAGGGTGAGTGTGTGATGAGGTAATCCTAAAACGTTTTTGATTACTAGGAACAGAGATTTAAGCGACTGGAAGCTTCAAAATAGTGGATTAGGCAACACGGAAATAGCGGATACATTATTTTAGTGCTACCAACTACACTATTAATATTGCGTTCAACTAAAAACTACATACATTATAGAGGTAGAATATATACGGTATACTGTATATTATAATATATACGGTATACTGTATATTATAATATATACGGTATACTGTATATTATAATATATACGGTATACTGTATATTATAATATATACGGTATACTGTATATTATAATATATACGGTATACTGTATTAATATATACGGTATACTGTATATTATAATATATACGGTATACTGTATATTATAATATATACGGTATACTGTATATTATAATATATAGATCGCTAGCGCAAATCCTCAAATCTTCGACATTAAAAAAAGGGTTACCTAGCTCGGCAGGAATTCAAAAATGACCTACCAATACTAAGCAAACCATTATCCCATTGCCTGGTGCTGAGAGAGAGAGAGAGAGAGAGAGAGAGAGAGAGAGAGAGAGAGAGAGAGAGAGAGAGAGAGAGAGAGAGAGATAAAAAGAATGTTGCTAGTTATCAGGTTTCAAATATTTTACATCTGGGTCATAAATTAAAAGAATTTTGCTAGGAGAGAGAGAGAGAAATAAAAATAATGTTGCTAGGAGAGAGAGAGAGAGAGAGAGAGAGAGAGAGAGAGAGAGAGAGAGAGAGAGAGATACAAAAAGAATGTTGCTAGTTATCAGGTTTCAAATATTTTACATCCGGGTCATGCTCAAGTGGGGCGGGTGTTTGGCTTCTTAAGGGGGGGATGGTTCACTTTTTGGGTCCATTTCTTCATTTATCCATCAAACTTACAAAAAACATCCATTACATCCCCCTTGTAGATTACTTTGTACATTTTTCGATATGAAAAATTTCCAGCCGAAGGCCAGTTTAAAACAAAATTACACGCTCACTATCGTTCGCCAGGAAAAAAAATCGACACCTAAATAGCACGAAAGGTCTTAAAATTGACCAAGAAATAGGGTGAAAGGTCTTAAAATCGAGAAACTAATGGGGCAAAGATCTTAAAATCTGAAAACTAATAGGGCTAAACATGAGGGAGGAGGGGAGCAAGAAAACCCCGCCCATTCCCCCTTAGGATAACACGGGTCTGGTCGCTCTCCCCCGTGTTTACCTTGGCTGATAACACGGGGCATATATAACACGGGGATATTACAAGAGGGGGGGGGGGGGGGGGAGACACAGATGATGGGTGCCGTTGTAAAGGCTTATCCCTCAATACCTTCACCTGGTAGCATGTACGGTTGACCACAGGAATGTGTGTACACTCGGCGATTTTATATGTATAGTCTAGGAGTCTCTAGTCCAATTAGAAGTGTAGTTGGTTATGCATTCTTTGATGCATATGAACAGTCAATGATTGTACAACAAATTGTTCTTGTTAGTCAACCACTCTATTATTTACTTGCAGTGGGGACGAAGTTATGTGGGCAACTGCATGATAACAACACACATGGCAACATAGCATAGACACTGTTCATAATAGGTGTGCAAATGTAACACAAAATATATATACTGAACACAAAGTAATCGATTCATGTTCAGCCCCATCAATTTTCAGATTATATGACGTTCGACCCATTAGTTTGTCGATTTTAAAACCTTTCGTCCCATTTTATATCAATATCAAGACCTTGCGTGCCATTTAGGTGTCGACTTTCTCCTGGCGAGCGAAAGCAAGCGTGTAATTTTAAGAGAAATCGGAATTCGGCCGGGACTGTAAAAATAAATGTTGAAGGGGGTCTACAGAGTGGGTGTTTTTAAAGCTTGTTGAAGGCCTAGCGATGAAACTAAACAATAAATTAATATATAAATAAATACACCCCAAAAAGTAACCACTGTCCCATTAAACTAAACCACACTCAAAATCTTCCTTTTCGTAAAAGATATATACCGCCATAAAATGATAGTGTTCTTTTTGGCAAAGTAGATTATATAAAGTTGCTTAATCCTTTGTCATGATACATGTATGCTATATAGTACTGAAGGACTTGAGATCATTTTAAGGGGAGTTGGGTTGTTTTTGTGGTCGCCCCATTTCTTTGTCAATATAAAGACTTTCTGTGTTACTCAGGTGTCGATTTTTTTCCTGGCGAGCAATAGCGAGCCTGTAATTTAAGAGGAACCGGCCTTCGGCCGGGAAATTTTTCTATCGAAAAATTTACAAATTTATCTTGAAGGACGGTCTTGGGAAGTGTTTTTGTTTAAGCTTGATGGAGGTCTACGGAGGAAACTATATATATATATATATATATATATATATATATATATATATATATATATATATATATATATATATATATATATATATATATATAATGAATAAATACAGTATATACGCCCATCCTCCCTTAAGCACTTTGCCTCTGAGAGATCTTCCCTAAGAGTTAGTATAATCGCCTAATGTGACCTGTATATAATCGCCTAATGTGACCTGTATATAATGGACGTGACGCCATCGTACTATAAAAGGATTATTTTGACCAGACTCACACTTGCCTCTGAGACAGTAATGTAAACGGTTCGGTCCCGATGAGATCACAGGTATGTTCGGAGGTGATGCAGATTACTTATAGTTTTTTGTTCTCGTATAAACACAACGAATTCTGAAAACCAATGGCAACTGTAGTCATTTTGTTTTTTCATGTTTTCATTATCTCTCGGTAAACGAAGACGGGTTTCTACATTTCATTCGAGCTATCGTTAGACGATTTTATTCAGCTTAGGAAGGAAGTCCAGGTATTGAATGGGATACAATACCTATAACTCAAACACAGCTCAAACAGATCCTTCCTCACCCTAGTAAAATCGTATATGTTAGTCAGAAAAATAGTTATAGAAAGGCGTCATAATACGGAAAAGGGTCAATAAACTTTGTTCTTAAGGGAGCCCACCTCGTCTTTTTTCTCTTTCTCTCCCTCTCTCTTTGGCTTGTATCCATTCGGCCCCATTCAGCCTACTGTTTTAAGACGTTTACCCCCATCCACGTGTCAATATTTTCTTGGCGAGCGGCAGCGAACCAGCATATATATATACTGTATATATATTTATTTTTAACAGCAAGCTAAACTTGTAAATTTTTCGATAGAAAAATGTCTCCGGCGAAGCCGGATTTCTCCATACAATGCTGGCTCGCTATCGCTCGCCAGGAAGAAATCGACACCTGGATGGGGATAAACGTCTTAATACAGTTGGCTGAATGGGGCCGAATGGATACAAGCCAGGGAAAGAGAGAAGGAAAGAAAGATAAAAAAAAAAAAAAGCCGGTGACCCCCCTTAATTGCTTGGCTACGGAGGGTGTTTTGGGTAATAGGGATGCTCACGTATTTCACGGGAAGTCGACATTTTTTTTCGGATTTTTATGGATGGTTATATAATATATATAGACATCATGACACAATGAACTCTTGCCAGGGCTCATCAGGATCTTGATATTGATAAATTAATGTTACGAAAGGTCTTAAAACTCGACAAACTAATGGGGCGACGTCTTAATATCTCAAAAACTAATGGGGCTAAGCATGAGAGAGAAGGGGTGTGCGTGTGTATGTGTATGTATGTGTGTGTGTGTGCGTGTGGTGTGGAGTGGAGTGATGTGGTGTGGAGTGTTGTGGAGCATACTGGAGTGGTGTGGAATGGAGTGGTGTGGAGTGGTATGGTGTGGTGGTATGGAGTAGTGTGGTGTGGAGTGGTATGGAGTAGTTTGGTGTGGTGTAGTGTGGATTGGGGTGGTGTGGATTGGGGTGGTGTGGAGTGGGATGGTGTGGAGAGGAGTGGTGTGGAGTGGGGTGGTGTAGAGTGGTGTGGAGTGGTGTGATGTGGTGTGGAGTGGTGTAGAGTGGTGTGGTACAGAGTGGTGTGGTGTGGAGCGGAGTGGAGTGGTGTAGTGTGGTTTGGAGTGGTGCGATGTGGAGTGGTGTGGTGTAGAGTGGTGTGGTATGGAGTGGTGTGGTATAGAATGGTGTGGTGTGGAGTGGTGTAGAGTGGTGTGGTGTGGTGTGGAGTGGTGTGGTGTAGAGTGGTGTTGTGTGGTGTAGTGTAGTGTGGTGTAGTGTAGTGTGGTGTAGTGTGTGTGGTGTGGAGTGGAGTGGTAAGGTGTAGAGTGGTGTGGTGTAGAGTGGTGTGGTGTGGTGTGATGTGGAGTGGAGTGGAGTGGAGTGGTGTGGAGTTGTGTGGTGTGGTGTGGTGTGGTGTGGTGTGGTGTGGTGTGGTGTGGTGTGGTGTGGTGTGGTGCGGAGTGGTGTGGTGTGAAGTGGTGTGGTGTGATGTGGAGTGGAGTGGAGTGGTGCGGAGTGGAGTGGAGTGGTGTGGTGTGGTGTGGTGTGGTGTGGTGTGGTGTGGTGTGGTGTGATGCGGAGTGGTGTGGTGTGGTGTGGTGTGGTGTGGTGTGGTGTGGAGTGGTGTGGTGTGGTGTGGAGTGGTGTGAAGTGGTGTGGAGTGGTGTGGTGCGGAGTGGTATGGTGTGGTGTGGAGTGGTGTGGTGTGAAGTGGTGTGGTGTGGAGTGGTGTGGTGTGAAGTGGTGTGGTGTGGTGTGGAGTGGTGTGGTGCGGAGTGATATTGTGTGAAGAGAGAGAGATCACCGCCTAATTAACACGTGTTGCAACCTGATGGCTATACTGTATATACATGAATCAGAGCATCAACATACCCCTCAATAAATACGCCAATAAAACCCTTCAATAACTCTCTAAATCAACTTACCTCACCAATATGACTTATCCCGACACCGGTTCCACAATGTCCGATGGAACAAACTTTTGAGTACGTAGAATAACCGTGCACAAATGAAATAAAACAAAATAAAAACACAACACGCACTACTCATATCAACACTCTACGCGGAAAGAGAGAGACGCAGGAAGGAAGGAGGGACGGAGAGGAAGTTGTAGGTCAATAATGCATAATTATCACCTATGGTCTTTGTAATTAACGCCTAACTCCATTAAATACAAACAAACTCCAAACACAGTACTCCTCAATTGATACGCAAACCCCCTAATGGATAAAATATCTGTATTAACTCCCGACTTTTAATTAATCAAATGATGGCCAACATCTTAGAAGTGCATTAAATACCGCCTTGATTAAAAGGCTGTCCAGATTAAGACGCTTCCAACATTACCTAATAAGGACATACCGCGGGATTTTAACTGTAGGTTAAATGGTCGTAAATTCCCATACCCTCCTTTCTATACAGGAATTATATTACCTGTACCATTAAAATACATTGAGGGATAAACATTTGGAGGTAATACAAAGAGGAATGTATGCTAAAAACAAAATTAATAAGTTATATTTTATAGGTAAGAGGTTAACCTAAAAATATCGTACTTCTGGCAATCACGCGCGGCTGTGTTCCTCTGTATTGCCCCGTTTTCTTTCCCTCCACCTCTCCTTCGCCCCCCTCCCTTTCATTCCTCCTCCTCCCCCCCCCCCTCCCCCTCTCTCTCTCTCTCTCTCTCTCTCTCTCTCTCTCTCCATACATATATACTGTATATATATAAATAATAGCCCTCAGTGATAGGCTGTGACTACTTCCCTAGCAACTATTTTTTGTTTTATATATCGGGAATAGCTGTATTCTTTCTTTACCCTTAAAGCACGTACGGGGCCGCCAGAATCTTCAGCTCGTCTCGCCACTGCACCCCGGGAATGTAAATATAACTTCAACGTGATGTATTTACCATTGTTTTTTGTTTTTCTTTCTGTTTAATGAAGCTGTGACACTAGAGCTATCCATGATAAGTTTCCTCTGCCATTCTGGTCCAGTAGATTCTAAATGAACGTTATCGGAGAATTAAGTCGTCTAAAAACGGCATGCCATAAGGATATTGTTTGTATTGCATTTGAATTGTTAATCGGTAACTTGGTTGGAACATTAAAAATAAGTATATATTTCAAAATATGGTTTAGAATCCCTACATCGTTTGAGCCACCAATGATTGAAGGAATACTACCAAAGACTGGTAGAACAACACTTTTGCATGTTCATGAATTATCGTTCTAAACACCAGTAACTCACAAGGTAAATTAATGAAAGCATATGGTCCTCCCAGGATATTGTGAGTTATTCAATCTCTATTTGTAAGACAAAAGGGAGTTATCAGTCGAGATCTTTTATCGTCAATTATCAATGTCTAACTTGGCAACAATTATGGAAGTTTTTGCCCTGGTTACGGAAACTAGACTGAAGCTACATTGACATCGGTGAAATAAATCAAATTACAGTTGAACTTATATAGTTGTCAGATCAAAAGTTGTCAATAAATGTTGAGAAAAAAGTGTTCGCCTGATACCGGCTAGGCTACACTGTTTTGCATAACAAAACATTCTCCTTCCCCCAACTACCTCCCAGATCCCTTCCCCCTCTTCCCCCCCCCCCCCCCGAAAATCTGTGAATGGCATGCGCGCCCAAGATCAATGGAGTGATGCAATACGTGCCTACCTACTCGTGCAAGTGCAGGATACAAACAGTGAGGAACCCGCTTTCGTTTTTTTTTTTTTTTTTTTTTATGATCATCGCTTACTTTTTTCTTTTCTTTTTCTTGTTTCGTCTTCCATTACTTTTATTTCAAGGCTTCTCATTCTCAAGTAATATAGTGGTCAGTGTAGTCGGTCCAAGAGTCCAACTTTACCTTAACCCTTACAATATGGGAGATCTTCTTTCCTGTACGTAACAAAATCGTCTAATGTTAGTCAAGAATGCAAGCAAGATAGGCATAATTTTACGGAAGTGATTCGAAGTACTACCATATTTCGTTATTTAACCATTCAGCGCTACGGCGCCTTTTTACCTTATACTCTCGTTACCAGTCGACTATTTTATGCAGCTTAGGAAGAACCTTTAGCATCGAAGGAGTAAAATACCGAAATATCGCAATTATCCCACCAACTCTCACAGACCCTACCTAATCTGAATATAATCGTCTAATAATAAATAGCCTTAATATATGCAAACAAAAAATACGTCACAGTATGTTGAAAGCCATAATTCTTCTTCTTACAATCCAGCATTCAAGGTCTATCTATCTATCTATCTATATGCTCAGGCCCAATCCCCATTTTGGGAGTAGCCGACTCAAGACAGAGCAAGAACAGGGAAAACACAAAATATTCAAGGTGGGCATTCAAGGTGGGTTACAGTATACTCTGCGCTTCAATATGGCGGTGTCACACGAACAGTTATCCGGCATTTTCACTAGAAATTATCGAATATTTGCATTTGCTTCTTGGATTTTTTTTTTTTTTTTTTTTTTTTTTTTTTTTACAACGAATTCAGTCGCATAGATCGATATAATTTTAAGTTGGTACCTTGATTTGATCGCAGAGTCAAGAACATAAATAGCGACGCACTCACTTGAATGAGTATCGAACGCAAACGAGATAATACAATGTTAACCCGTGCAATACCAGGGACGTCCTTTTCATCACATTCTGGCAACTATTAGAAGATTTTATTCAGCTTAGGAAGGACCTCTAGCAATAATTAGGCTTCAAACTATGACAACCAACCCTTTTAACTACCATAGATCCTTCCTAAGCTGCATAATATCGTATACATATATAGCTAGAAGAAAATATAACGCCCGTTGCTGGTACTCAACGGGAGATTTCCACCTGGAGGATTTTTTTCTGGACTCCTTTCTCCCTCATGTTTAGCCCCGTTGCTTTTGAGATTTTAAGACGTTCGCCCCATTAGTTTGGCAATTTTAAGAACTTTCACCCCATTTATGTCACTTTTAAGACCTTTCGTCCCATTTAAGTGTCGATTTTTTCCTGGCGAGCGATAGCGAGGAACCGGCCTTTGGCCGGTAAATTTTTCTACCGAAAAATGTACAAATTCATCTTGAAAGTGGGTCATGGGGGTGTAATTTCAAGCTTGATGGAAGTCTAGGAAACACACTAGAAACCTCCCCTTAACTATTGTATAGCTCAGATGCTTCAGACATTGGTTTAATATAAGTTCGAATGACTTTAAAGGAGAAGTTTTTTATTTCAATCTATATATTAACCCCTTGAAGGTCTGACGCGTTTTAACAGTTTATTTTGGCTCTCATTGAACGATGTTATGCAGCTTAGGAAGGATCTGTGGGTATTAAAAGGGTAAATACTATCTCAATCAACCCTTTAACTTTCATATAATGTTACTAATCTAAATAAAATCGTCTAATAGTAGCCAGAAAACAGAACAGAAACGCGTATTGGAGCTTGAAAGGGTTAATATATTATTGTTTTAGTTTCCTCCCTAGACCTCCATCAAGCTATATATAATATCCTGCTTCCCTTCCAAATAAATGTGAACATTTAACGGTAGAAAAATGTCAAAAGCCGAATGCCGGTTCCTACAAAATTGCAGGCTCGCTGTCGCTCCCCAGGAAAATCTCGACGCCTAAATGGCACGAAAGGTCTTGATATTGACAAAACAATGTTACGAAAGGTCTTAAAAACGACAAACTAATGGGGCGAACGTCTTAATATCTCAAAAACTAATGGGGCTAAACATGAGAGCGAAGGGGGTCCAGAAAATAGCAAGTACCTCCCCCTTGATCTCATAATATGCTCACGTCTGTACATATATCAGTTAACCCCTTCTGTACCGGCGGCGTCTTTTTAAGTTTTGTTCTGGCTGCTATTAGACGCTTGTATTCAATTTAAAAGGAGTCTCCAGCATTTAACAGGCTTCAAACTATCTCACTTAACCCATTTAAGCACCACAGATCCTTCTCAAACCGCACAAAATAGTCTAAATATGGTTAGATTAAAATTTAAAAAAGCTCGCCGGTACAGAAGGGGTTAATTAAAGGTATAATATAATCAACTATACCCTGTTCCAAATAGGTAGACCAGACATCATGAACCCTAACCTCTCGTAGCTCAAAAAGGGCCAGAGCAAATGGGCTGTACATGTTCACACCTACTCCCGGACTGACTCCTCCTAAATGGTAGAAGTATTACCTCGATTGCTCTAGTCGTTTGTGAGTTTTAGAGGTTAAGGGAGCCCACCTCGCTTTTTTTTTCTCTTTCTCTCCCTCTCTTTTTGGCTTGTATCCATTCGGCCCCATTCAGCCTACTGATTTAAGACGTTTACCCCCATCCAGGTGTCAATATTTTCCTGGCGAGCGGTAGCGTTTTACAGCAAGCTAAATTTGTACATTTTTCGATAGAAAAATGTCTCCGGCGAAGCCGGATTTCTCCATACAATCCTGGCTCGCGAAAAAGTCGACACCTGGATGTGGGATAAACGTCTTAAAACAGTTGGCTGAATGGGGCCAAATGGATACAAGTCAGAGAAAGAGAGAAAAGGAGAGAGAGATAAAAAAAGCAGGTGACCCCCCTTAATGTTCAAGAGTTTTGGACTACTAATTTGGAACAGGGTATTTGCTGTGATGAAATAACCAGTCAATTACAGGCTAGGAAAAATAAAATAAAAAATAAATAAATAAACAATCTGGCCATGTGATGTTGCATTTATACTAAGCAAAACATATTAGCTTGAAAGAAAACTTGTTTATATTTTCCTAATTATCGAATATTCTTTAGTCATGTACAAGAAAAAAGGATATATTTTTTCTCATATTATCCCAAGAACACCCTTTGTAAATTACCCTTATATTATCACAGACAAGGCTTAAATTTGTGCATAAAATAACAATGCACAATATAATATAATGTCTTAAAAAAAAAAAAAAAAAAAAAAAAAAAAAAAAAAAAATCGTGGTTAAATTTCA
Organism: Paralithodes platypus; assembly: GCA_032716605.1. Classification (NCBI taxonomy): domain Eukaryota; kingdom Metazoa; phylum Arthropoda; class Malacostraca; order Decapoda; family Lithodidae; genus Paralithodes; species Paralithodes platypus. Next base: position 56,681,183 of record CM064509.1, on the reverse strand, counting down.
TGCATACATTTATCAAACAAAGCTAGGATATCAATTCATTCATAAATGATAAAACAAAGTAAAGATTTAGTCTTTAAATAATATAAAAATCACAGTTAAGTTTTGAAGTCATACATACAGTAGATGTTAAATCAAAATCAAGATTTAATCTTCTATGAAATTATAAAACAACCAGGGTCTCAAATCATACGTAAATGATAAAACAGGCAAGGCTTAGTTTGCAATAATATAATTATATAAAACACAGGAGAGGCTTCATGTATGCCCATCTTAGACTCTCTGAAGGGGGATTTTCAAGATCTTACTAAAGTGAACAAAATAATGCAATGCTTAGCCAGAATAAGATATAATAAGACGTCTTCCTTATTGAATGGGTTAATAGTTGCCGGGCTGAGAGATGGTGTGGTGACCCCCCCCCCCCTCCCTTTTCCCTACATACATGACTTGCCCCCCTTAGAGATCTTGTAGAAAGAGAGACAATTTCTTTTCTATGGACGTCTTCTTGGTGCCATAATTATCCAGCAACAGGGTGATATATAATTTAGTGTCGATGACCAATATATATATCATCAACACTGGTCTGGCAGCTTAGGAGGTCATCATTTAAAATATTTCGGTAACCTAAATTCATCTATCATCAGTCTAGTTTCCGATACCAGTTCGAAATATACCAGAAATGTTGCCAGAAAAATGTTAATCATCGAATGTTGACTATAAAAACTCTCGTGTGATACCGGTTTTAAGGGACGCTAATGAATCCAGTGCCACCAAAAATGGCTGAGGATGGCCGATCTCTGGTACTACAGGGACTCTATACCCCTGATTGCGTAATGCATAAGTGTGCGGAATTTTGGTGTGAGTGTCCTAGGTTGGAGTCCTTGGAGTGCCACATATATTTGTTGATTTCATTAATTGAGTGTAGAAGTGAAGTTGGTTGGTGAAATAATATAATGCTCCACCCCTTCCGGCCAGACCAAACTTCGGACACCCTTCACTGAACAGACTATAAACAACTCCCTATATATTAAACAACTCCCTATATATTAAACAACTCCCTATATATTAAACAACTCCCTATATATTAAACAACTCCCTATATATTAAACAACTCCCTATATATTAAACAACTCCCTATATATTAAACAACTCCCTATATATTAAACAACTCCCTATATATTATACAACTCCCTATATATTAAACAACTCCCTATATATTAAACAACTACCTATATATTAAACAACTCCCTATATATTAAACAACTCCCTATATATTAAACAACTCCCTATATATTAAACAACTCCCTATATATTAAACATTCATAATATTCACCCCAAACATATATCATTAGGGTGTCTTTTACAATGTTGGTGCATAACACTATATGCAATTGGACACGGATTTCACAAGCTATACTATATATGGTATATCTGTGTGTGTGTGTGTTTTTTTTGTGTTTTTTTTTGTTTTTTTTTTTAATTCCTCGATCCCCACTATTCCCAGTACTGAAAAGAGAGTGTTAAGGGGAGATATCCACTTGAGGGACTTTTTTCTTGACCCCTTTCTCCCTCATGTCTAGCCCCATTGCTTTTGATATGTTAAGACGTTTGCCCCATTATTTTGACGATTTTAAGGACTTTCAACCCATTTCTGTCAATTTTAAGACCTTTCGTGCCATTTATGTGTCGATTTTATCCTGGCGAGCGATAGAGAGACTGTAATTTAAGAGAAACCGGCTTTCAGCCAGGACATTTTTCTACCGAAAAATGTACAAATTTATCTTGAAAGGGGGTGTAATCTTAAGTTTGAAGGATATCTAGGGACCAAACTAAAAACCTCCCCTTAAGGGGAGGTTTTTAGGTTGTTCCCTAGACCTAAACCAAGCTTGAAATTACACCCCCTTGACCCCCTTTCAACATAAATTTGTACATTTTTCGGTAGAAAAATGTCCCGGCCGAAGGCCAATTCTTCTTAAATTGCAGGCTCGCTATCGCTCGCCAGGAAAAAATCGACACCTAAATGGGACGAAAGGTCTTAAAAGTGACATAAATTGGGTGAGTTCTTAAAATCGCCAAACTAATGGGGCGAACGTCTTAAAATCTCAAAAGCAATGGGGCTAAACATGAGGGAGAAAGGGATCCAGAAAAATATCCCTCAAGTGGAAATGTCCCCTTAAGGTGACCAGGCCGATCATTAGTTTACATGAGCGCCGCAGACATAATATGTACCCGGACGAATACCCTACATACCTAATGTGAATAAGAATAAGAATAAACATAATTATATTAATAATAATAATCATAATACTCATAATAATAATACAAATTATGTAAATAATAATAATAATAATAATAATAATAATAATAATAATAATAATAATAAATATATATAAATAAATAAATAAATCAATGATATGCTATTATGTTAGGGTTACCAATATAGCATCTCTGGATCCTTATTAAATCACCACCACACATCTTCCACGGCGCGCCCACTTGTTTTCGCGTTAACATTTCCTTCAGTCGGGATTTTTATTAACAACAAGGCATTAACACATAGACTGCGGGACGGGATGATGATCAGTGGGGCTTGCAGTTTTCCGCCTACATGGTTCCCAACAAAATACAACAACAACATCATCATCATAATACCTAAAATAAACTTGATGCAAATATGGAGAGAGAGAGAGTCGGGTATCTATTAAGGGATCCCACCTCTCTTTTTTGTTTTATCTTTCTCTCCCTCTCTCTTTGGCTTGTATCCGTTCGACCCCATTCAGCTTACTGTTTTAAGACGTTTACCCCCATCCAGGTATCAATATTTTTCTGGCGAGCGGTAGCGAGCCAGCATATATATATATATATATATTTTTTTTTTTGACAGCAAGCTAAATTTGTAAATTTTTCGATAGAAAAATATCTCCGGCGAAGCCGGATTTCTCCATACAATGCTGGCTCGCTATCGCTCGCCAGGAGGAAATCGACACCTGGATGGGGATAAACGTTTTAAAACAGTTGGCTGAATGGGGCCGAATGGATACAAGCCAGGGAAAGAGAAAATGAGAGAAAGATAAAACAAAAACGGTGACCCCCCCCCCCCTAAAGCAACGAGAAAAATAAGGCAGACCACAGCGAAACAGAAATGATTATGAGTTGTGAATATTGTGTTTGCAGATTTGTCAGAGACATAACCCGTGATTCAAACCCGTGTAATCTTCATCATGCATTTCCGAAAAAGCTAAATATTCCCGTAAATTAAACACGGATATAAACACACTAGGTATATTACAACTTCAGATCGGCAACCCAACAGCGATGCAAGAAATTCATGCCTCTCAAAAATATCCACAAAGAAAAAGAATAATGGGGGATGTGGAATTAGCCAGTCAACGGGAGTACAAGAATTCATCACCCACCCCTGAAAAAGATGAACCATTCAAAATCCGAAAAACACCAAAGATACCCAAACAAATAACAAACAGCAACACAGACTCGAAATCAGTAGCTCAATGGGTATATTATATATATATATATATATATATATATATATATATATACCGGTATATATATTTTTTTTTTCTTTTTTTCCACCAACAAAATATGCCAGAACTATGGAATCTTTATCACCTATAGCTAAAAAATATATATACTAAATATATATAAAACAAACAAAAATGACAAAAATAAACAATACAATAAAACAAAATAATAAAATACGAAACTTCCAAAAATTAATTATATACAAATAAACAACAAATGAAAATATATATAAAATACGATAGAGGATTTTCGACCAGCCCACCAACGAACGAACGAACGAACGAACGAACGAACGAACGAACGAGAGAGAGAGAGAGAGAGAGAGAGAGAGAGAGAGAGAGAGAGAGAGAGAGAGAGATGTGAGAATAATGAAGACCTACCTCTGCGTCAGTCTGGTGAGAGGGGAGAAAATAGGTAAGATTCCGCTTTCTCCACAGACCATTATAAGGGTTTAAGGGGAGATGGGTCGGGTTTTTTTTTTTTTTTTGGACCTCCTTCTCCTTTGTGTTTAGCTCTATTAGTTCTCGGGTTTTAAGATGTTGCCCCATTAGTGGGCCGATTTTAAGATCTTTCGCCCCATTTCTTTGTCAATATTAAGACCTTTCGTGTCTATTCTTTTTCCTGGCAAACGATAGTGAGCCTGTAATTTTGATAGAATCGGCTTTCGGCCGGGACATTTTTCTACCGAAAAATTTACAAATTATTCTCCAAGGGGGATCTAATGGATGATTTTTAAAGTTTTATGGAGGTTTAGGGAGGAAACTAGAAAAATAATAAATAAATGAAAAGAAATCGGCCAAAAAGTGAACCATCTGCCCTTAAGGCGCTCTCAAAGGCCTGGTCGGGGGATGTACATATGAATGGCGGATAACAAGAGTATCGGGGAGTTGATATATCACTGTCGGAGAGAGGTGGGTGGTGGTGGTGGTGGTGATGGTGGTGTTTGTGGTGGTGATGGTGGTGGTGTTGTTTGTGGTGGTGGTGGTGTTGTTTGTGGTGGTGGTGGTGGTGATTGTGATGATGGTGTTTGTGGTGGTAGTTGTGGTGGTGTTCGTGGTAGTGGTGGTGATAGTGATGGTGGTAATGGAGATGCTTGCAGTGATGGCGCTTGTGCTGATGGTAATGGAGGTGATGGTGTTTACATGGGTTATCGTGCTTATGGTGATAGTGGTGGAGGTGTTAATTGTACTGGTGATGGTGGGGTTTGTGGTGGTTGTGGTGGTGGTGTTTCTAATGATATAGTAGTGGGGTTTATGGTGGTGGTGTTTTCTCCTCCAGAGTTGAGAGTGACAGGGCCAAAATCAAGGAATGTTCGAGTCAAAATGTCTGGACACACGGGATTTGAAACAATTTAAGTCATAGGATGAGGGAAAGATGGATTCAGGGAGAGAGTTCCAGAGCTCAGCTGTTGAATAGAAGAAATATTGAAAATATCGTTTCACTCTTGAGGTGGAGAGTTGTACAGTTATATAAAACTTACGTGTTCAAACTAGAAACTATAAAACTGGTGAGAGACATGAAGGTACTCTCTCTCTCTCTCTCTCTCTCTCTCTCTCTCTCTATATATATATATATATATATATATATATATATATATATATATATACCGTATATATATATATATATATATACCGTATATATATATATATATATATATATATATATATATATATACTGTATATATATATATATATATATATATATATATATATATATACTGTATATATATATATATAGTGTATATATATATATATATATATATATATATATATATATTTTTTTTTTTTTTTTTTTTTTTTTTTTTTTATAAAGTTATACAATTCTGAGTGAAAAAAGTTAAGGTACGAAAAGTTGACAATACATTTGGAAGTACAGTTGAGAGCAGAAATATGGCCACACCTGTCGACATTTTGTATCCTTAAAACCAAGATCTGAATCATCTGGGATAATAGAAAAGCATTTTGTTTTATCTCGTATGTGTTTCATACTGATTCCAATGGGAGTAACCGTATTAGGAAGATCAGACCTGGACATTGAGGAACGAGGGTACCACTAGAATATATGGCGCGGCAGATGGGTATGGAAATCCACAGTTCCGAAGATTGGTGATGACGAGGTATTCTTTATGCAACTGACATGAGAAAGTTCGTAGACATGGCCGTATCCCCGACTGCTACCAAGATAATTTGATCTATCGTATTTTAGCTATTTAGGAGTGTTCAATGGTAAGACTACTATAATATATCCTAGATCTATTCCTATAATTATTAACGCCTATATCTTAAGGGGGGTGACCTGTTTTTGTCTCGCTCTCTGGGTTGCATCCATTCGGCCCTATTCACCCTACTGTGTTAAGACGGTTATCCCCATCCAGGTGTCGATCTATACCTGGCGAGCGATAGCGAGCCACCATATTTTGGACAGCTGGCTAAACTTGTACATTTTTCGATAGAAAAATGTCTCCGGCGAAGCCGGATTTCTCCATAAAATGCTGGCTCGCTATCGCTCGCCAGGAATAAATCGACACCTGGATGGGGATAACCGTCTTAACACAGTAGGGTGAATAGGGCCGAATGGATACAACCAAGAACGAGACAAAAGCAGATCACCCCCTTAATGTATATGTGTGTATAAATATATAGCTGAAATAGCACAATTAGAAGTATGTTTAATGCAAATCAATGGTTCTCCGACAGCCTTATATACCCATCCACTGCGTGATTTAAGTTATTGACACTTTTGCTTGATGGTCCTCATATGTGTCCATTAGCCCTAGACTTGTGTCGCTGTTATATCGATTAGGGGGAGATTTCCACTTGAGGGAGTTTTTTCTTGACTCCTTTCTCCCTCATGTTTAGGTCCATTGCTTTTCTAATTTTAAGACGTTCGTCCCATTATTTTGATGATTTTAAGAACTTTCAACCCATTTCTGTCAATTTTAAGACCTTTCGTGCAATTTAGGTGTCGATTTTATCCTGGCGAGCGATAGCGAGCCTGTAATTTAAGAGGAACCGGCTTTCAGCCGGAACATTTTTCTACCGAAAAATGTACAAATTTATCTTGAAAGGGGCTCAAGGGGGTGTAATCTTAAGCTTGATGGATATCTAGGAAACCCACTAAAAACCTCCCCTTAAGTGTAGCTCTCTCTAGATCCCACACATATCATCATCAATTTTGTTTTGGATTCCACACATATTATCATGAAGGTTTGTATTCTATTGTCCTTCTCTCTGGATTCCACACACGTTATCATCAATATTTTGGAAAGCTATTGATCATGACTGTACTATCTGCCTTAAGGGGGCCCACCTCACTGTTTTCTCTTTTTCTCCCTCTCTCTTTGGCTTGTATCCATTCGGCCCCATTCAGCCTACTGATTTAAGACGATTACCCCCATCCAGGTGTCAATATTTTTTGCTGGCGAGCCAGCATACATATATTTTTGTTTTGACAGCAAGCTAAATTTGTACATTTTTTTGATAGAAAAATTTCTCCGGCGAAGCCGGATTTCTCCATTAAATGCTGGCTCGCTATCGCTCGCCAGGATGAAATCGACACCTGGATGGGGATAAACGTCTTAAAACAGTTGGCTGAATGGGGCCGAATGGATACAAGCCCAAGAAAGAGAGAAAAGGAGAGAAAGATAAAAAAAAATCCGGTGACCCCTTGCCTTAACTGGGTTGTAAAGTGTAATGACTGGTGGTGGTGGTGGTGGTGGTGCCGACAAGCTACACACACTGAGGGAACAAAGGTTGGTACCGGGGATGGGAGGGGTCACGGGTACACAGACAGAGGAACATGCAAATGAGTACCAGTGTTTACAAATTAAGCTCTTAAAATTCCTATATATATACATCTCCCCGTGAGTGGCCAAATGCTACAACTGCTGGGACACCATACAAGATATTTAAAGTAAGATTAACGGAAACAGAGTATAAACAAAAATATTATTCCCAAAAATTGAAAATTAAGTGTATTAAACTTACATGTTAGAACTAGCAATTATAAAACTGATGTGAGACATGAAGATACTCAATTGAAATATATATATATATATATAATAATATGGAAGCTCACAATACACATGCGAACAGAGTGAAGAGAAGACGAATACTAAAATATATCGAAAACAAGAAGGAGGAACTTTGACTAGAAGAGGAAGAAAAACTAGGGAGGAATGAGAGGGAGAAGGAGGAGGTGGAAGAGGAAGAAGAGAATAGAAAGAAGGAAGGAGGTGGAGGAGGAGGAGGAGGAGGAGGAGGAGGCGGAGGAGGAGGAAGAGGAGGATGGAAAGAAGGAAGGAGGCGGAGGAGGGATGTGAAGGATGAAAAATGAGGGTCTAAGCATAAGAGGACTCCATAGAGACGTCACTTTCCCAGCTGACCGTCACAGTACAAGGCAGCCAATACTACGCCGGAATGATTGATGAGGGGGGAGAGAGAGGGAGAGGGAGAGGGAGAGGGAGAGGGAGAGGGAGAGGGAGAGAGAGGAGAGAGAGAGAGGGAGAGAGAGAGAGAGTTAGGATTATGATAGTGAAATAACAAAACAAAACTATACTATAAAATAAGATTATAAACAAATATAAAAATTAAACTTCACTAAACACGCTCAGAGAACACACACACACACGTTCCTTTATGAAATAGTTTTCTTACATACTTTTAGTTATATTAATTACAAGAGAACATTTTAAAACCATATATCTACAAAGATTGTGGGGCTTGTATTTTTGTTGTTGTTGTTGTTTTTTTTTTTAGAGACAATGAACGGAGGAAGGAAAAACACAGATAAAACAAAAAGGTCCATGTGCCTAAAGGCATCCTCCATTCATAAAATGTTTGTAACAACTGGATTTAAACATTTGCAGATTGTAAGTTTGTGGAAAACAATTCGAGGGAAGTAAATTCCAAAGAGTAGTAGCTCTGGGGATAAATGAATTCTGATAAGCAGAAGTTCTGCATTGTGGAGGAGAAAGTGTAAATTCATGGGCGCTCTCAGCTGCCCTAGTTCTACGCGGAAAGATGTGGAGAGGCGGCACAATTGAAGCAAGCTCCTCGGAACAATTGCTGTGAAAATATCTGTAGAATAATGCAAGGGATGCAACGTTTCTTCGTATGGATAATGTAGGAAGGTCCTGTGTGATTGCAGGGTTATTGATTAATCTAATAGCTTTATTTTGAATTTTGTCAAACTGCCTCAATGCAACCACTCCACTTCCACCCCACAGAGGTGAACAGTAATCCATCTGAGAACGCACATGACTTTTATATATCACGGCCAACTATGTAGTTGGAAGTGATGTGTTGATTATTCAGACATAAAATTATGTTATGTAAATTGATTATGTGAGTAATGCAATGGGTCATTAATAACAAAGTAATGACAAATAATTCTAACTTAGTCAACTATAAAATTATGTGCTGTAAATTGATTATGTGAGTAATGCAATGGATCAGTAATAAAAAAGTAATGAACAATTATTGTAACTTAGTCGACTACAAGAGCCAGACAGACCCCGGCAGACGGACTGTAAACAGACCCCAAGTAGCGACTCTATAGTATAACACATGGTCGGCCAACGTCAGCCATATTGGTGCCCCGGGTGTCATTACCCTCTCTGTACACTAAACAATACCCATATGCATAACCCTTCCAGTACCGGTGACTTATATTATATTTGATTTCAGCTGCATTTAGACGATTTTATGAAGCTTAGGAAGGTTATATGGTAGCTAAAAGGGTGGATTGAGATAGTCTGTAGCCTTTGAATTGGTAGACGTCCTTCCTAAGCTGAAATAACATCGTCTAATAGTTGCCAGAATATAATGAAACAGACAGTAGGGAATAATAATGAAACCGACAGTAGGGAATAATAATGAAACAGACAGTAGGGAATAATAATGAAACAGACAGTAGGGAATAATAATGAAACAGACAGTAGGGAATAATAATGAAACAGACAGTAGGGAATAATAATGAAACAGACAGTAGGGAATAATAATGAAACTGACAGTAGGGAATAATAATGAAACAGACAGTAGGGAATAATAATGAAACAGACAGTAGGGAATAATAATGAAACAGACAGTAGGGGATAATAATGAAACAGACAGTAGGGAATAATAATGAAACAGACAGTAGGGAATAATAATGAAACAGACAGTAGGGAATAATAATGAAACAGACAGTAGGGAATAATAATGAAACAGACAGTAGGGGATAATAATGAAACAGACAGTAGGGAATAATAATGAAACAGACAGTAGGGGATAATAATGAAACAGACAGTAGGGAATAATAATGAAACAGACAGTAGGGAATAATAATGAAACAGACAGTAGGGAATAATAATGAAACAGACAGTAGGGAATAATAATGAAACAGACAGTAGGGAATAATAATGAAACTGACAGTAGGGAATAATAATGAAACTGACAGTAGGGAATAATAATGAAACAGACAGTAGGGAATAATAATGAAACAGACAGTAGGGAATAATAATGAAACAGACAGTAGGGGATAATAAACATTTAGTAATACTGGTAAAGGATATATTATACAGTAGTTGTGGTGTTTGTGTCCAACGTCTACGGAGAACAAATGTACCTTGTTTTTTGGTAGACCAGTTATCATAATTACGTCCAAAGAATAATAAGGTTGACATCTCTTATGAAGGGGGGTTACTTTTTTTTTTTAATCTTTCTCTCCTTTTCTCTCTTTCTGTGGCTTGTATCCATTCGGCTCCACTCGGCCAACTGTTTTAAGACATTTATCCCCATCCAGGTGTCGATTTCATCCTGGCGAGCGATAGCGAGCCATCATTGTATGAAGAAATTCGGCTTCGCCGGAGACATTTTTCTATCGAAAAATATACAAATTTAGCTTGCTGTACAAAATAAAAAATATATATATGCTGGCTCGCTACCGCTCGCCACGAAAATATTGACACCTGGATGAGGGTAAACATCTTAAAACAGTAGACTGAATGGGGCCGAATGGATACAAGCCATACAGAGAGGGAGAGAGAGAAAACAAAGGCGAGGTTGGCCCCCATAATAAAAGGATCTCCTACCAGAAGGTGTAGGAGTCTCAGGCCTTCCAGTCTAACCTACAACATGATTCGCGTTTACTTATTTCTTTCCGACCGGTTGGGGCTGTTCTTATATACATAATTATATATTTGTTTTTATTTATTTGCTCCCTTCACTGCGTACATATATAACATTGGGTGGTGGAGGAAGAAATCAGAGACGGTAGAGACAATAAGAGTTACTATACCTTCCCTGTGTTTGTCTATACGAGATGCAAAACAACAACAACAACAACAACAACAACAACAACAACACACACACACACACACACACGTTTATATATCCATTTACTGCATTGATATACATATGGAAGAGGTTAGAGCATCTTACAATAGGTTTAGTTTGGCTATGTTAGGCTAAGCTGCGTTAGATCAGGTTAGGTTAAGATGAATTGAGTTAGATTACGTTATTAAGTTAGATTATATTAGGCTACATTATCGTGCTTTAATAAGGTTAGACGATTTTTTTTTCTATGTTAATGAGTGAGACAAAAGGCATAACTGCCCGCAACGAGTGCCTCCCCCAGTTGAAATAGTAACAGGGCCAAAATCAAGGAACGTTCGAGCCAAAATGCCTGGACACACGGAGTTTGAATCAATTTAACCCCTTCAGACATATATGACGCAGAGGTTGCCAGATTAGCAATAATAAATAGAGTTCTCTCACTCTTATAATTACCTCTCCAAAATTAGTTTTCTGCCCACATCTAACTCAAAGACAACTGCAGAGGTTGAAGTAACTAAAATAAAGGTTTGTAAAAAACCCTGATGGTAATAAAGGATTTAAAGTATCCCTAATAGGCTCAAAATTGCGTCATATGTCGGAGAGGGTTAAGTCATAGGATGAGGGGAAGATGGATTCAGGGAAGAGAGTTCCAGAGCTCAGCTGTTGAATAGAAGAAGGTTTGAGAGTATCGTTTCACTCTTGGATTGGAGAGTTGCACAGAGTAGGGATGGGATTATGTTGCAAGACGGGTGCTACGTACTCTACGTAGAGGTGGTATATATACACTGAGTGAGCTCTGAGGAACATTGATTACTGAAATAGCGGTAGAATAGCGAGAGAGCTGCAACATTGCAGTTAGGTTTAGATATGCTAGGTTAGATTAGAGAACGTTAGGCAGGATTGGATAATATATAATTTGCCAATAAGTAAGGACTACCCCAACCTTCCACGATACCAACATGACTATCCATCCTTCCTGGAACAATACTATCAGACTTTTAGATTGATGCCTTACAAGCCTGGCTCTTCTCCCCCCATCCTCGAGTTGAATACATGAATGATTGTCCAGCCACCGGGAGTATGTGGGGTGGGTGGCAGGGAATTAATTAGTAATCGTTTTTGATATGAGGAAGGAGTTTTTGTTTATATACAATCTAGCTACCGTTAGACAGTGTTATTTATCTATTAATTATATGCTTTCACCAACCAACTTTACTTGTAAACTCAATGCATGAAATCAATAAATACATGTGGCATTCCAAAGACTCGAACCTAGGATACTCATATCAAAATTCCGCGCATTTATGCATTACGCTATCAAGACAGTTAAAGAATTATGCACAAGCCTACGATTTATTATGCAGTTTCGAATCCTTCATATTAATCTGAGCATGTACATACATTCCAACTGTGCTATGGTAGCCTAATGTACAGACGAATGGAAGGAGTAATTAATGGGGCACTTAACCCTCGGGAAAGCCTCGCTATAAATAGCTCCTATAAGGGGAGATTTCCACTTGAGGGATTTTTTTCTTGACTCCTTTCTCAATCATGTTTAGCCCCATTGTTTTTCTAATTTTAAGACGTTCTCCCCATTATTTTCACGATTTTAAGAACTTCCAACCCATTTCTGTCAATTTTAAGACCTTTCGTGCCATTTAGGTGTCAATTTTATCCTGGCGAGCGATAGCGAGCCTATAATTTAAGAGGAACCGGCTTTCAGCCGGGACATTTTTCTACCGAAAAATGTACAAATTTATCTTGAAAGGGGCTCAAGGGGGTGTAATCTTAAGCTTGAAGGATATCTAGGGACCAAACTCAAAACCTCCCCTTAAAGCCAATGATTTACATATATATCTCCTTTAAATATGTGGATTAGTGATGAATCATTAGATGTGTGGCAGAGTGGTTAAAACACTGAACTTGTGATCCTTAAAACTAGGATACGATTGGCTGTATGTCTGGAAAGTTATTGGGAGTCAATTCGTGCTGCATCCAGTTTAGGTACATCATTAAGGGGGGTGACCTGCCTTTTTCTCTCCTTTTCTCTCTTTCTCTGACTTGTATCCGTTCGGCCCCATTCAGCCTACTGTTTTAAGACGTTTACCCCTATGCAGGTGTAAAACAAAAATCCTGGCGAGCGGTAGCGAGCCAGCATATTCGTTTTAAAAAAAAAAATTGACAGCAGGCTAAATTTGTACATTTTTCGATAGAAAAATTTCTCCGGCGAAGCCGGGTTTCTCCATACAATGCTGGCTCGCTATCGCTCACCATGAAAAAATCGACACCTAGATGGGGATAAACGTCTTAAAACAGTAGGCTGAATGGGGCCGAATGGATACAAGTCAGAGAGAGAAAGGAAAGGAGAGAACAAAAAGAAGGTGACCCCCCTTAACCCAATGACCTACCCTAAAAATATTCTTACTATTATCAACAGACTGAAATGTTTGTATTTAGTCAAAGATTCAATCAATTCCATACGTATCTAGGCTTGTGAGGTGCTGTGTAAATGCCGGTAGTCAGTCTAGAACCGAATGTGGTATTGTGCGCCACCTATGATGACGACGAGCAGCCTTACGGGGACATGGGCCGGTTTTCTGGACCACTTTCTCCCTCGTGTTTAGCCCCATTAGTTTTCAGATGTTAAGATGTTTGCCCCATTAGTTAGTCGATTTTAAGACCTTTCGCCCCATTTCATCGTCAATATTTAGACCTTTCGTGATATTTAGGTGTCGATTTTTTCCCTGGTGAACGATAGTGAGACTGTAATATTGGAAGAACCGGCCTTTGGCCGGAAACAATTTCTGCCGAAAAATGTACAAATTAATCTAGAAGGATGATCTGATGAATGTTTTTTTTTTTTAAATTGATGGAGGTCTAGGGAGGAAACTAGAACAATAATGAATACATGCAAACATCGCCCAAAACGTGAACCATCTATCGATTATCATCCAGATTTCATTGTCCGCCAAATATCGGAATTTACAGGCTAAAATATAAGGCTGGAGGGTTGAAATACTGACTGACACACACACACAGTTTATAGTAGAGATAGTTCAATAATGTAGTACTCTTTTCAATAATGGTTGGTACTTTAGCTAACAGCAAGATTGTGGAATCATCTGAGTCAACATTCAATGGTTGCAAGATACTGAGTTCGTGTTTGTATCTGTGGTTCGCATTGCAGCGGTGAGGTATCTGCATCTAAATGAGTATTTGCAATATACTGGGTTACTGTTTGCATTTCCGTTTCGCATTGCAAGGACGAATGTCTTGCACAGTTGTTTACATGAATTTGTATCCAGTCCCTGATTTCGTATGGAAGTACAGTCGCGCTAATAAGTCATGTCTCGGCACCAAGTATGTTTTGATCAATAATTGTTATCAGCAATATCTAAGCTTAATTTCTTTGTATCGAGTAAAATATACAAACATGTTTCTACACTTACCCACCCTAATCAACATCTGACAGACATTAATACAGCACAGAGCGAGCCAAACGTAATGACAGCTGAGACATGACTTATTAGCGCGATCGTACAAATAGCATGATTGATTTACGAGAATAATTTGTTAGATAAAAGTCAATTAATCATATGAATTAACTACTGCATATCAAACTACATTCGTAAATAAATACTGTAATAGTATTTTTCTTTCCATACAAACAATCATGGAGTGAATACGAATTAATGTGGGCAACTGAACATACATACATTCTCTTTAAGGGGAGGTTTTTAGTTTGTTCCCATAGACCTCCATCAAGCGTAAAATTTCACCCCCTAGACCCCCTTTCAAGATTTGTTTTTGTTATACATTTTTCGGTAGAAAAAAGGCCAGTTCCTCTTAAATTAAGGAACACCCCAATTTACTTGAATAAACTAATAAAAACATATGGTCCTCCCGGGATTCGAACTCGGGACACCACACCCACAATATAAGCATATAAACCATTACACCACCAACACAGTTAAAGGTTGAGTACACGATCACGATGAACATCCATTTTTGATTTTTGGATATACATTTTTTCCTGGCGAGCGATAGCAATGGGCTAAACATTAGGGAGAAAGGGGTCCAGACAAAAATCCCTCAAATTGAAATCTCCCTTTATCTATAAGAAATACGGTTCCAGTCGCACGATCTAATGGCGGCATTCCAGGCAGCCCTGTTCTTGTCTGCCTCTCCTATTATATTATATAATGGTTAGTGTTTAATATATGTATGTGGTAACCCAGGTTCGAATTCCGGTAGATGACATGCTTTATTTCATTAAATTAATAGAAATCGATTAGAGATTATATCGATCTACCTTATCCTCGTGTTTTATGTCTACCCCTCCACGTACTGTACTTTTTGTCTACCCCTCCACGTACTGTACTTTATGTCTACCCCTCCACGTACTGTACTTTGTGTCTACCCCTCCACGTACTGTACTTTGTGTCTACCCCTCCACGTACTGTACTTTGTGTCTACCCCTCCACGTACTGTACTTTGTCTACCCCTCCACGTACTGTACTTTATGTCTACCCCTCCACGTACTGTACTTTATGTCTACCCCTCCACGTACTGTACTTTATGTCTACCCCTCCACGTACTGTACTTTATGTCTACCCCTCCACGTACTGTACTTTATGTCTACCCCTCCACGTACTGTACTTTATGTCTACCCCTCCACGTACTGTACTTTATGTCTACCCCTCCACGTACTGTACTTTATGTCTACCCCTCCACGTACTGTACTTTATGTCTACCCCTCCACGTACTGTACTTTATGTCTACCCCTCCACGTACTGTACTTTATGTCTACCCCTCCACGTACTGTACTTTATGTCTACCCCTCCACGTACTGTACTTTATGTCTACCCCTCCACGTACTGTACTTTATGTCTACCCCTCCACGTACTGTACTTTATGTCTACCCCTCCACGTACTGTACTTTATGTCTACCCCTCCACGTACTGTACTTTATGTCTACCCCTCCACGTACTGTACTTTATGTCTACCCCTCCACGTACTGTACTTTATGTCTACCCCTCCACGTACTGTACTTTATGTCTACCCCTCCACGTACTGTACTTTATGTCTACCCCTCCACGTACTGTACTTTTATATTTATTTTCCAACTGATGGTAAATTGAATCCCTTAGTAGGTTTTTAGTGTGTTTCCTAGACTTCCATCAAGCTTGAAATTACACCCCCCTTGACCCCCTTTCAAGATAAATTTGTACATGTTTCGGTAGAAAAATGTCCCGGCCGAAGGCCGATTACTCTTTAATTACAGGCTCGCTATCGCTCGCCAGGAAAAAATCGCCACTTAAATGGGACGAAAGGTCTTAAGTGACATAAATGGTGTGAAAGTTCTTAAAATCGCCAAACTCATGGGGCGAACGTCTTAAAATCTCAAAAGCAATGGGGCTAAACATGAGGGAGAAAGGGGTAAAGAAAAATATCCCTCAAGTGGAAATCTCCCCTTAATGGATACATACGAACCTACTATGGCTGGGTATCCTATTAAAGCCAAGTTTTCATGATTAACATCACATTTCGCTTCAAAATCTACCTTATAGCTGAGTAACAAAGATAGAGACATGACAATTTACCCTCAGCTGGACAACAATAGACTGGAATAGCATGTAAGTACAATACGTTGCAATATGATTGTTAATTGTTTGGCTTTTGATTCGAAACTGAGGTAACGAATACAGTAATTCTGAGAGTTTGCATAATGATAATACAGTGTTTGCAATCATGTTAATATATAGTTTGCATCGAAATAATTCCAAGTTATCAAAGCGTAAATACAATACCGTAAACTTAACGTAATCACATACGTTAAAGGTTCCACATTTCAAAAAAGCTTTCAAGGACAAGCCTAATCTATCACTGTAAAAAAAAAAAAAAAAAAAAAAAAAAAAAAAAAAAAAAAAGAGAGGGGAAAATACCTGACCAATACCGAATAGGAGACATAAAGAGCAGGCTACGCTTTGTTGCACTCTGTTGAACTCCCAGACACGCCTTGCACTCACTCTGGTCACTCGGGCGATTACTTGGCCTCCCTATAGTGACCACCTGCGAGCTTCCAGCAGTACAGAAACTCGATATTTGGACGTCTTTAAACTCTGTATGTAGACGTTAGATAACTTAATATGTAGACGTCCATAAATTCAATATGTAGACGTCAGATAACTTAATATGTAGACGTCCATAAACTCAATAATTATGTAGTCGTCAATAAACTCAATATGTAGACGTTAGATAACTTAATATGTAGACCTCCATAAACTCAATATGTAGTCGTCAATAAACTCAATATGTAGATGTGAATATACTTAATACCTGTATGTAGACGTCAATAAACTCGATATTTAGTCGTCAATAAACTCAATATGTAGATGTGACCATACTTGATACGTAGACGTCAATAAACTCAATATGTAGACATTAATAAACTCGATATGTAGTCAATAAACTCAATATGTAGATGTGACCATACTTAATATGTAGACGTCAATAAACTCAATATGTAGACATTAATAAACTCAATATGTAATCGTCAATAAACTCGATATGTAGTCGTCAATAAACTCAATATGTAGATGTGACCGTACTTAACATGTAGACATCAATCAACTCAATATGTAGTCTTTAATATACCCAATATGTAGACATCAATAAACTCAATATGTCGACAGATATCAATAAACTTAATATGCAGACATCAATAAAAACAATATGTAAATGCCAATACACTCAATATGTAGATATCAATAAACTCGAGTCAATATTTCACAGGATTATGAATAAGTGGGTTTGTCATAGATGGGAATTAGGCTGCATTTAGTTTAACCCTGTCAAGCAGAAGGCGTAATTTCTCATGTGTCCTTGCTAACACTAGACAATTTTAATTCAGCTTGGAAAACCTCTCGTAATGTAAGCGGTAAAGCCTATATCAATCAATCTTATGACTCGCCTATATCAATCAATCTCATGACTCGCATACATCCCATCAACACTTACTATAACCATAACATAATGGTCAGAATGAAACGAAAGGATATGCATTAAGGGAGCCCACCTCGCTTTTGTTTTCTCTTCCTCTCTCTTTGGCTTGTATCCATTCGGCCCCATTCAGCTTACTGTTTGAAGACGTTTACCCCCATCTAGGTCTCAATTTTTTAACTAGCGAGCGGTAGCGAGCCAGCATATATATTTTTTTGTTTTACATCAATCTAAATTTGTACATTTTTCGATAGAAAAATGTCTCCGGCGAAGCCGGATTTGTCCATACAATGCTGGCTCGCTATCGCTCGCCAGGAAAAAATCGACACCTGGATAGGGATAAATATCTTAAAAATTGGCTGAATGGGGGCCAAATGGATACAAGTCAGGGAAAGAAAGAAAAGGGGAGAAAGATAAAAAAAAAAGCAGGTGACCCCCCTTAAAGTATTGAGGGGGGTTAATGTATTAATGTGTATATTACAAACATAGCCTATTTACACATCCTAATTCCTTGGGTTTTGCTAAATATCGACACCTTCATTTGACTTTCCTTGTAACCTGAAACTCGCCCGTGATCAATAGGTTTCCCGAACTCCTCTGTGCCAATAACCAGTCTGCGCAGGACTGGGAAAGATCACATTGATGGGCAGATGAATGAATGGAATTGACTTTATTAACTTTGGGATAATTATAATGTAAACCGTATAGTGTAAATTGGTGAAGTTATGTGTCCACGTGAGTCAAAATTGATTTAATAAATTAATTATATTCGATGTCTATAGACTATGAATGCAATATTATATATATATATATATATTTGTTTTACACTTGTGTGTTAGTATCACTCCGTGAACATGTACTGTTTCACAGTACATGTTCACAGTGTTTCTTACTTCTTAAGGTATTTTTCTATTGACATTTAAAAATAATAGGTTGCCTTCTTTACCACATTCCTCTTGATAAGGCCATAATGGAACATTGCAGATAGTATACATACCGATCAAGTTCACGTTAAGTTAAGGGGGGGTGACCTGCTTTTTGTTATTTCTGTCCTTTTCTCGCTTTCTCTGGCTTGTATCCATTCGGCCCCATTCAGCCAACTATTTTAAGACGTTTATTCCAATCTAGGTGTCGATTTTTCCTGGCGCGCGATACCAAGCCAGCATTAATTATGAAGAAATCCGGCTTCGCCGGAGAAATTTTTCTATCGAAAAATGTACAAATTTAGCCTGCTGTCAAACAAAAATAAAAATTATGCTGGCTCGCTACCGCTCAACAGTAAAAAAAAAAAACACCTGGATGGGGATAAACGTCTTAAAACAGTAGACTGAATGGGGCCAAATTGCGGCTAGCTATCGCTCGTCAGGGAAAAAAATCGACACTTGAAGGGAACGAAAGGTCTTAATATTGACAAAACAATGGGGCGAAAGGTCTTAAAATCGACAAACTAATGGGACAAACATCTTAAGACTGAAAACTAATGGGGCTAAACATGAGGGAGAATGGGATCTTGAAAAAATACCCATCTCCCCTTAACACATCAAAGTTCAGCTCCTTTGTGTTGTTTGTCATGGTATAATCAACGCTTATCTCCTATGCTTAAGGGGGGGGGGGGGGTTGACCTGCTTTTTTCACTCTTTCTCTGGCTTGTATCCATTCGGCCCCATTCAGCCTACTGTTTTAAGACGTTTATACCAATACAGGTAACGATTTTCTCCTGGTGAGCGATAGCGAGCCAGCATTGTATGGAGAAATCCTGCTTTGCCGGACATTTTTTTATCGAAAAATGTACAAATTTAGCCTGCTGTCAATTTTTTTTTTTTTTAAGTTAAGCTGGCTCGCTATCGCTCGCCAGAAAAAATCGACACCTGGATAGGAATAAACGCCTTAAAACAGTAGCTGAATGGGGCCGAATGGATACAACCCAGAGAGAGAGAGAGAGAGAGGAAAAAAAAAAAAAAAAAAAAAAAAAAAGAGGTGGGGCCCCTTTAAGAATACGGCCGTAAATCAATCAGTCGGTCACCCCTCGCCCCTTCCCTCCCACAACTTTTCCTCCTGCAAGGAAAATCTTCAGGAAAACTCCACAGAAGATAATCCTTCCATAGCTCTAGCTCTCTCTCTTACAACATAGCCACCAGCACAAATCGTTGTCTAGCAAACCTCTGCAGGAAGGAGAACGTGGGATTCGTCGACACCTGGGACAATTTCTACTACGATGACTATTTGTTTTCGGACGATGGAGTTCATCTGAACCAGGTGGGAGCAGCGCGTTTTGGGCGTCTTCTCAACGATGCGGTGAAGGATTTTCGGAGAAGAAATCGACTCAGCACAGGACAACCAGGAAGGAGGACCGAAGACAGCGAGGACGGCAATCTACAAAGGAATTAAATACTAATCCGTCAAGAACCGCGAATTTGGATAAAGCTCCACCAACACGACCCAAATTCAAAACCGTCAGGGATAACGACCGAGGACCGAGGACAGCCATGAATGTAAATGTAGATCCGACCAGAACCAAAAATTCGATGAAAGAACGATCTGCGAGTTCTAAAACCGCAACTTTAAAGGTTTTCTATGCAAACGCTCGTAGCATACGCAATAAATTTTCAGATTTAGAGGAACTAGTGTTTACAGAAAATTATGATGTGATTGGCATAACAGAATCTTGGCTCAATACACAAGATAGAGACTTTTTAGCAGAGTATTCACTTCCCGGTTATGTAATGTTTGAGAACAGCCGAATAAATAAAAATGGAGGTGGCGTTTTATTTTATATCAAAGAAAGTCTTAACCCGACCCTCGTGTCAAAACCTCAAATTGTGAACGTCGACACATCTTTTGTGCTAATAAAGAATAATAAAGGTACAAAAATAATACTTGCGTTAATATACAGACCTCCAGCTCAATCAGTGCAAACTGACCGAGAAATTTACGAACAAATTGCAGATGTAAGTAACTCACAAGATACCGTAATTTTTGGCGACTTTAATTTACCTGTGACCAAGTGGGGCGATACTCTTACTTCACACTCCGGACATGACTTGTATACGAACTTGCAAGAGAGTTCGCTTTATCAATTTGTTCGAATGCCGACCCGTGGTAATAACGTTCTTGACATTGTACTTGCAACAAAAGAAGAATTGATAGAGAATTTGAATGTTGGTGATGAATTCAGTAACAGCGACCATCGTACGATAACTTTCACTTTAAAGTTTACTAGTAACGAACCAAATAGTAGCATCGAAAAAGTCCCTAATTTCAAGAAAGCAAACTTCCATAAACTTAGAGCTATGTTTAAAGAAACTGACTGGAGCTTTTTAATTAACAATAACGACATAAATACATCTTGGAAGTTATTCGAAACCACTTACCTAAAAGCAGTGCAAGACTGCATACCATCGAAAATACGGCGTCCAGGCCATAATAATAAGCCCAAATGGTGGAATAAAGATATTTCAAACTGCCTGCTTGCTAAAAAATTTGCTAATGATAGATTAAAATCCTCACAAAATGACGAAGAACGGGTGAAATTTGTAGAGCTTAGAGCTACGACGCAAAGCCAAAAAGTTAATTAAGCAAAGTAAAAAGACCTTAGAGTTACATATTGCGAATCAAAGTAAAACAAACCCGAAAGAATTCTATAGTTATATCAGAAAGAAAAAAGTAGTTACTTCAACTGTTGGACCGTTAGTCGATGAAAAAGGAGAATACACCAAAGACGAAGTACAAATGAGTAATGCCTCAATACCTTCTTTGCATCAGTTTTTACAACAGAAGACCTCAGTGATATCCCTACACCATCGCCGATTCAGAGTGATAATTCAGATGTTCTAAGCAATATCACCGTTACAGAGAGAGAAGTATTGAATTGTTTAGATAAACTCAAGGTAAATAAAACGCCAGGACCTGATACAATCTCGCCTAGAGTTCTAAAGGAAGCTAAGAATGAGCTCTCCAAACCACTGACATTACTATTCAATAAATCCTTGCAGTCTGGAACTATGCCTGATCAGTGGAAGCTAGCCAACGTAACACCGATATTCAAAAAAGGCAGCAAATCCCTACCCAGTAACTATCGTCCAATTAGCTTAACCTCAGTTGTATGTAAAATGCTAGAAACGGTCATACGAGACAGACTCGTAAATCACTTAGAGGAAAATAACATACTTAAAGATACTCAACACGGCTTTCGTAAAAAACGTTCCTGTTTAACAAACCTCTTAGACTTCTTTTACGATATCCTCAACCTCTACGATGAGAGTAAAGCTGTAGATATTATATACCTTGATTTTCAAAAGGCCTTTGACAAAGTTCCCCACAAACGTTTACTGCTAAAACTAAAAGCACATGGAATACAAGACGGTGTGTTGAAATGGATAGAAAATTGGCTCAGCAACAGAAAGCAAAGGGTAGTCATAAACGGTAAGGCATCTAAATGGACCAATGTAAGTAGCGGGGTACCCCAGGGATCGGTACTAGGACCAATTCTCTTTCTAATTTACATCAACGACATAGATGAGGGTCTCACCTGCACAATCTCAAAATTTGCTGACGATACAAAAATTGCAAATAGCGTACTCTCAAAAGAACAAGTTGACGATATGCAACACAATCTAGATAAATTGTCATGTTGGGCCCAAATTTGGCAAATGAGTTTCAATGCGGATAAATGTAAAGTACTACATGTCGGATACCTAAATGAGAAAGCAAACTATTCGATGAATGGCACTCAGCTTAAGAATGTAAACAGAGAAACTGATCTGGGAGTAACAATATCGAGTAACCTAAAACCGAGTCAACAATGTTCAGAAGTTGTTAAGAAGGCAACAAAATAATTGGCTTTATAGGCAGGTCATTTGAAGCATAAATCCAAAGAAGTTATCCTAACCCTTTACAATTCCTTAGTCCGCCCTCTTCTGGAATACTGCGTTCAATCCTGGTGCCCTTATTACCAAAAAGATATAAACAAGCTAGAACGAGTTCAACGTAGAGTTACCAAAATGATACCTAGCCTAAAGAACAAACCATACGAAGAGCGTCTTAGAGAATTAAATCTATTTCCTTTAACCCAGCGCAGATTAAGAGGCGACTTAATTCAAGTGTTCAAAATCATCAAAGGCATCGACAATATGAACTGTAGTAAGTACTTCACTATCGACCAATCTAATTACACGCGGGGAAACGGTTGCAAAATTATTGGTAAATCTTTTAACTCGCACGAATCTAAGAATTTCTTCTTCAATCGAGTTGTCAACTTGTGGAATGGGCTTCCCCGAGACGTTATAGACTGCAGCAACCGTGATTGATTTAAATTCCGCCTAGACAAATATCTCGCATCAAACCCGCGACTGACTGCGTTTGTAAATGAATAACTTTATCCTCCCCTCAGTTACTAACCCATATGTCCCCTACTAACTTCCTAGTCCTGCCACGTTAGTGGCAGGGCAGTAGTTCCCTTTCCAATGTTCCCTTACCCACTCTAAACCACTGTTTGGACACTTGATCCTCAGTGTTTTGGAGGACAAGCAACCTAGAAGGGTCACTAGACCTGTTGTTGCTTGATTTCCTTTGTACTCCTTTGTACTCTCTCTCTCTCTCCTCTCTCTCTCTCTCTCTCTCTTCTCTCCTCTCTCTCACTCTCCCTTCTCAGCTCTCTCTCTCTCTCTCTCTCTCTCTCTCTCTCTCTCTCTCTCTCTCTCTCTCTCCCTGAACTAGAAGCTGGAGGTACAGTCAACAAACAAAGTCCTTCACGCGGATTGGGTTCGATATATACTGAAGGACCGACCCGTGAAGAGAGATTTCAACTCCACCCCAAGTAATAACCCCGACTGAGGCTATCTAATCCAACCTAATCCATCTAATCCAACCTAATCCATCTAATCCAACCTAATCCATCTAATCCAACCTAATCCATCTAATCCAACCTAATCCATCTAATCCAACCTAATCCATATAACTCCTTTGGGAAGATGATGCCTTTAATGATTTAATCTGCCTATACTCACACGATTAGATGCAGCTTAGGAAGGACCTGTGAGAGTCAGAGAGTTGATTGAGATTTGTTTACCCCTTAGATTTTATTAAGGGGAGGTCTCCACTTGAGGGAGTTTTTTCTTGACCCCTTTCTCCCTCATGTTTAGCCCCATTGCTTTTGATATTATAAAACGTTTGCCCCATTAGTTTAGCGATTTTAAGAACTTTCACCCCATATTAAGACCTTTCGTGCAATTCAGGTGACGATTTTATCCTGGCGAGCGATAGCGAGCCTGTAATTTAAGAGGAACCGGCCTTCGGCCAGGACATTTTTCTACCGAAGAATGTACAAATTTATCTTGAAAGGGACTCACGGGGGTGTAATTTTAAGCTTGATGGAGGTCTAGGGAACAAACTAAATACCTCCCCTTAACCATTCATATGCTTCACCAGAATAAAACTTAAAGTAAAATGTTTTGTTTGATTGAAGAAGTTAACTAAAGCCATTAAACTATTATACCTGTTTATCAGCACGGATCCCGGTAGACAGCCCCAAGTTACGGTGTTGTGGTTCCCGAGTGAGGAATAACAGACAAGGCCAAAATAACCCCACCGCCCCTCCTCCCACCGACCCCTCCTGTATACGGACAAAAGTTACGACTATAAACGCGTGAACTGGGCGAACAAAGGAGCATCGCTAGAGGACGGGTGAGGGTCTTTTCGTTCACAGCCAATTCGCCTAGACTAAGATATCATAACTTTATACCTGCAGTAACTTGACCTGAACTAACATAACACAATATAGCGAAGCATTATATGCCTTAATAGTCAACCTAGCATAACATAATGCAGCATTAAACTAATCTACCCTATCCTAACCTCTCGTAACCTATCATAGCCTAATCTAACTAACAATCATATATGTTAGTCTATTTTAACCTAACAAATACTTATCTATTCTGTTCTAACCGGACAAAATCTTAATTTAATTGATCTAACCTTTCCGATAAGACTTCAAGATGTGGGCAAAGCAAATCGAACGAGTATGTCTTTTCCATTTAACTTTCTGCTAATGGTTTCAGTAGCACTTATCCCCGCAAGGCCCTGGTGTTTAAACGCAGGCCAACAAATGAAGTCAGACACTGCACACATTCATACTTTAAGGGGGGGAGGGGGGGGGGGGATGGTTGTTGTATTTACTGTATAATATATATATATATATATATATATATATTTCAGCCCGTTTTCTCCAGCTCTATTAAAGTTACAAGAGGTTAAGGGGAGATTTTTAGTTTGGTCTCTAGATATCCATCAAGCTTAAGATTACACCCCCTTGAGCCCCTTTCAAGATAAATTGTAAATTTTTCGGTAAAAAAATTCCCGGCTGAAAGCCGGTTGCTTTTAAATTACAGGCTCGCTATCGCTCGCTAGGATAAAATAGACACCTGAATGGCAGGAAAGGTCTTAATATGGGGTGAAAGTGCTTAAAATCGCTAAACTAACGGGGCAAACCCTTTATAATATCAAAAGCAATGGGGCTAAACATGAGGAGAAAGGGGTCAAGAAAAAATTCCTCAAGTGGAGATCTCCCCTTAAAGTCATTATTTCTAGCCTACATAATTATTATAATGAATAGCTTATATTGTACTCGAGTCAGCAAGGGTATAATTAAGGCAGTATCGGTGGGCTAGTGCTATAATACTGAAACTAATTATCTAGTAAACATTGAATCGGAACACACTCGCCCCAAGATAACACAGAATTGTAATCTAAACATATGTAATTATGAGTTATACCCAATCAGCCACTCCTTTCCATAACTAGCTTAAAATAACCTAACCTAAAAAAATATATCAATATATAAAAGGAAATGGTGTTAAAAGACAGTATTAGAAAGACCCCCTCGTACAGTATGACTACACACTTTTGGAACGAACGGACAAACGAAGGAAAGGGTGAGTGATCCAAGCGAACCCATTAACGAACGAAACGACCTTATAGCTGTTGTGAAGGTGCGTATGAGGGATGGGATCTTTGGGGCCTTTGTTAGGGGGTCTGATCCCTTTCATGACTTTCGGATTACCCACCCATCCATAACACACTCTAGCTCTCACACTCTCACTCTGTCTCGATCACTCACACAAACACACACACTCTCACACACACACACACACACACACACACACACACACACACACACACACACACACACACACACACACACATGCGTTCTTCCACATACACACACACTCGTTCTCTCTCACACGCTCACACACACATTCGTTCTTTCACATACACACACACTCGTTCTCTCTCTCTCTCACACACACACACACACACACACACACACACACATACACTCACTCACTCACTCACTCACTCACTCACTCACTCACTCACACACACACACTCACTCACACTATTTTCTTTTTTCTTCATGGACACCTTCTCTCTGGCCCTTTAAACCGAAACCACACATGAGTAATATTAGCAGAGATTTGTAGCGAAATCCGAGTGTCCACGGTGAGACGGAAGGGAATATTTGTCATTAGTATAATTAGTATTATGTGAGTATTTACAAAGTATATTTCAAACCAAGCGTATTCATGACCTGAGTAATTTATAGATAGGTGGAATTATGTCATTATTCGCAAATTATCAACCATATGTATTTGTATTGGATATGTGTCGTGGAGGGGAAACAACAGAAAAGAAAAAAACAAAAAATACCGGTATCTAGACGCAAATTATGAGACACCCAGGTTTGTTTTAAGAGTAATTCTCATAATACCAGACTGAATAAATCCCATAGTATAGCTTCTTAGAAAGATTAAGTGTTTAAGGGAGTCACCGGCTTTTTGTATCTTTCTCTTCTTTTTTCTCTTTCCCTGGCTTGTATCCATGCGGCCCCATTCAGCCAACTGTTTTAAAACGTTTATCCCCATCCAGGTGTCGATTTCTTCCTGGCGAGCGATAGCGAGCAAGCATTGTATGGAGAAATTCGGCTTCGCCGGAGAAATTTTTCTATCGAAAAATGTACAAATTTAGCTTGCTGTCAAAACAAAAATATATATATGCTGGCTCGCTACCGCTCGCCAGAAAAATATTGACACCTGGATGGGGTAAACGTCTTAAAACAGTAGGCTGAATGGGGCAGAATGGATACAAGCCAAAGAGAGAGGGAGAGAAAGATAAAACAAAAAAGCGAGGTGGGCTCCCTTAAAGCATTAGTTTGGCATGACTGTGTTGGCTACCATACGTGCACCTCAGTTCATCATTATATAGACAAATAGGATACGATAGCAGCACAGCAAATACAATCACCCACTAAAAATGTTCGTGCGAGTGGAGTTGATGGGAGGTGGTTAATTTTGTCTGCCCCCCCCCCCCCCCCCCCCTTCTCCCTCATGATTAGCCCCAATTAGTTTTCAGGTTTTAAGACGTTCAGCCAATTGGTTTGGCGACTGTAAGACTTTTCGACCCATATCTTTGTCAGTATTTATATCTTTCGTGCCATTATAGGTATCGATATTTTCATGCTGAGCGATAGCGAGCCTGTAATTTAGGAGGAACCGGAAAATATTTCTACCAACAAATGTGCATATTACATTTAGAAGGGGGATCTTGGAGCTGTATTTTAAAGCTTGATGGAGGTCTAGAACGAAAACTACAAATATAATAAATAAATAAATACATAGACAAATATTTAACCCCCCCCCCCCCATAAAAAGGGCAGGACAAAAATATATAAAGTATTGAATGAAGACAAGGTTCGGCCAGGGGAAAAAAAAAAAAAATCCTCCAAATAGGGGACAATAGAACCAGATACTGACGGCTGACGGGTACTCCACAAACCCTGAGCCTTATAGGTAAACAATCGGGTCTCCTCATTGTCCTCGCTAATCACAACCTTTCGATAATATCAGAATATACACATGACCAAATTATTAATGATAAATATTAAGTGGACTATAAATTTAAGTAGTGTTACATAGTTGAATCGTCACCTCATGATCATAAAATTTACTCAGATTTTGTCTATAAATATTATATATTTTTTTTATTCAGACTAATGTAAGCGTATTTTACTTTTGTTTGCGAATTAAAACTGATGGTATACACATTTGTTCGACATATATATATATAGCTATGAGCGTGAAAATATATATATAGCTATGAGAGTGAAAATATATATATAGCTATGAGAGTGAAAATCATCATTTGATGTAAACCAAACTTGTTGAGCATACACCCCGCCGTTACTAAAAAACATCTCCAACCACACAAAAGTAAAATACCTAAAGTCTTCAAGGATCTTAAACGCAGATGACAAATAATAACAACAAAAACACAACAAAACAATCAAACAAAACAACACAAAAATCAAACAACACAACAATCAAACAAACTACAAACAACACAACAATCAAACAAAACAACCATCAAACAAACAACACAACAATCAAACAACACAACCATCAAACAAACAACACAACAATCAAACAACACAACCATCAAACAAACAACACAACAATCAAACAAACTACAATCAAACAACACAACAATCAAACAACACAACAATCAAACAACACAACAATCAAACAACACAACAATCAAACAACACAACAATCAAACAAACTACAATCAAACAAACTACAAACAACACAACAATCAAACAACACAACAAACAAACAACACAACCATCAAACAAACAACACAACAATCAAACAACACAACAATCAAACAACAACAATCAAACAACATAACCAAACAACACAACAATCAAACAAAACAACAACCAAACACAACCAAACAACACAACAAACAAACAACACAAAAACCAAACAAACAAAACAACAATCAAACAAAACAACAATCAAACAAAACAACAATCAATCAACACAACAATCAATCAACACAACAAACATTCAACACTACAAACACCAACAAATACACAACACACCAAACAACACAACAACCAAACAACACAACAACCAAACAAACAACAACCAAACAACACAACAACCAACACAATAATCAAACCCAACAAACACAACAACCAAACAACACAACAACCAACACAATAATCAAACACAACAAACACAACAACCAAATAACAAAATAAACAACACAACACAACAATCAAACAACACACCAATCAAACAACACAACACAACAACCAAATAAACAAACAACACAACAATCAACTAACACACCAATCAACAAAACAATAAAATAACCCAACAACCAAACAACCCAACTTTCGACAGGTGACATTGCGTGCGTCGGTACAAATAGAGGGTGTTATCTCTAAGTGCGTGAAATTTACCTGCAAGCGACGAGTTCAGCCATGGTAGAGAGTGAGAGTGTGTGTGTGTGTGGTCAAGCAAC
The DNA here is from genome assembly GCA_032716605.1 of Paralithodes platypus. Lineage (NCBI taxonomy): Eukaryota > Metazoa > Arthropoda > Malacostraca > Decapoda > Lithodidae > Paralithodes > Paralithodes platypus. The sequence goes on along the minus strand of CM064509.1, from coordinate 56,651,964 downwards.
CCCTTAAGGGAGCCCACTTCGCTTTTTTTCTCTTTCTCGACCTCTCTCTTTGGGTTGTATCCATTCGGCCCCATTCAGCCTACTGTTTTAAGACGTTTACCCCCATCCAGGTTTCAATATTTTCCTGGTGAGCGGTAGCGAGCTAGCATATATATTTTCTTGTTTAGACAGCAAGCTAAACTTGTACATTTTTCGATAGAAAAATTTCTAGAGTTCTCCATACTATGCTGGCTCACGATAATCGACACCTGGATGGGGATAAACGTCTTAAAACAGTTGGCTGAATTGGGCCGAATGGATAAAAGCCAAGGAAAGAGAGAAAAGGAGAGAAAGATGAAAAAAGCCGGTGACCCCCCTTAAGACTACCTGGCCGAGGCGGGTCCTTTTGAAACCACCCTATTTCACTCCATTAGTTTAACTTTATATGTTGGGCACTAGATACTTAACTCACCCAATTCAGGGATCGATTTTTCCTGGAGACCGATATATATATATATATATGAGAAAGAGAGAGAAAGAGAAAGAGGAGGGGGGGGGGGAGAACAAAGACTGATTGGTTGGACATTATGGGGTTCAGAGCCAATCAGAGAACTGTTTGTCTGACAGGGTTTGCAGTATATAAACACAAGGAGATGATGATGATTACTCGCATGATATATATATACACACACACACACGCGATAGCTTAACACCAAAATTACCTTTATATTATTGATATTTTGTCTTGTTAAAATTATATTTTTATACATCTACCCTCTCCTTGACACAACTTGATTTAATATTTGCCAAGACATCTATAATGAATTAGTATTATAATTCTTCTTATTCTTACTATTATTATCATTATTATTGTTGAGTAGGATAATATTGTTAATTTTAGGATTGTGACTCACTCTCTCTCTCTCTCTCTCTCTCTCTCTCTCTCTTAAAACGCCACCTAACTCACACCGTTCCAAACCCTGACCACGAGCAATATACCGCAACGCTACAAAAGATCCCCACGATCCTCAAAGCAATACAAAGAAAACCCGTATTGCTACAAGGGATCCCGTTAACGCCCTCCCCCCCCCCCCTAACCCCCGAAAAAAAAAACCTAATGAACACAAATAGTTTGAAGCCTTTTAATTGTTGGAGGCCCATTTTAAACTGAATACAATCGCCTAATTACAGCCATAATAAAGTTAAAATGACGGCACCAGTATAGAAGGGGTTAATGTATCCGTCAATTAGATGTAGCTAGGCATATGGTTACAAAGAATACATGTGACGCTACAAAAGACCAACCCCCTATCCCCGAAACGTTAGAAAAAAAATAATAAATGCAACCCTACAAGAGATCCCCCCCTCCCCCCACACTACCCTTCCACAACTTTACAAAGAGAACACGTGACGCTACAAAAGATCCCCCCCCCCCCTTGCCCCCATGCCCCTCCGCAACGCTACAAGAGATAATACGCCTCTCGCCCCCTGTGACACACAATGGCAGACACCGGACACCTAATGAGTCGTAAATAAAGAAAACAAAGGAACAAGAGCTTCAATTATTGCGCCGAGGTCCCGCAGATTGACGCCTGATAGTAAAATAGGGAGTGCTGAAGGAGGGTTGGGTTGCAAAGAGAGAGAGAGAGAGAGAGAGAGAGAGAGAGAGAGAGAGAGAGAGAGAGAGAGAGAGAGAGAGAGAGACAGAGAGACAGAGAGACAGAGAGACAGAGAGAGAGAGAGAGAGAGAGAGAGAGTGTGTGAGGGTGGGTGGGGGGTTAGACTATAAATGCTATGACTTCTAACGGTTTTCAATTATCCTAGAAGTGAAATATTTGAGTGAGTGAGTGAGTGAGTGAGTGAGTGAGTGAGTGAGTGAGTGAGTGAGTGTGTGTGTGTGTGTGTGTGTGTGTGTGTGTGTGTGTGTGTGTGTGTGTGTGTGTGTTTGTTACTCAGTTACTTGTTCGTCAAGGGGAATCCACGCAATGCGAGCTAAGCTCATTATTATCGCGCCTCCTTAACTGGGAATGTATTGCGTGAAATGCATGTTAAGTGTTTTATGTACTGTTGGAATGGCTGTGGATGTGTGTAGTCTGTATTTAGCCAATTGGCGACATCGGAAACGAAGGCTTAGGGTGGATCTGTATGGTACCATTCTCACTATAGACGGTACCGTCTCGCCCGAAGGCTTAGGTAGCCATCAGCTTAGGTGAACCATATGATACCCATCTCGCCTTGTACCATTTTGCCAACCCCAGATGGGACGTCACAACGTCGTCCACTTATTCCAGGTACCTACTTACAGCTAGGTGAACTGAGGCTAACACATGAAAGGAGACAAGCCCAATTTGTCTCCGCCCGGCCGGGGATTGAACCCCCGACCCCTCGTGTGTGAGACGAGAGCTCTACCTACTAGGCTACGGGCTGTGTGTGTATGTGTGTGTGTGTGTGTGTGTGTGTGTGTGTGTGTGTGTGTGTGTGTGTGTGTGTGTGTGTGTGTGTGTGTGTGTGTGTGTGAGTGAGTGAGTGAGTGAGTGAGTGAGTGAGTGAGTGAGTGAGTGAGTGAGTGAGTGAGTGAGTGAGTGAGTGAGTGAGTGATTATAGTTTTGTCATTGGTAAACATTGACAAACACCATACCCACGAGTATGTTTGTATTCTGGATAACACTAGACGATTTCTGAGTACCAATGACGCTATTTCGCATTATACTTTGAGTGTGATTTGGGGATTATATGCAATCCAGGAAGGATTTAGAGTAATTAAGGGAGCTCAGACGGTATTGTGCAGCATAATTTACTGGTTCGGCTCAGTGGTTTAAGAAAGGGGTTTAGTTTGCTCTCTAAACCTCTATAAAGCTTACAAAAAACACTCAGACCCCCCTTCGATATAAATTTGTACATTTTTCGGTAGACAAATATCCCGGCCGAAGGCCGATTCCTCTTCAAATACAGGTTCGCTATCGCTCGCCCAGGAAAAAGATCGACACCTAAATGGCACGAAAGGTCTGACAATTGGAAAAGAAATGGGGCAAAAGGTCTGAAAATCGCCAAACTAATGGGGCGAATGTGTTGTAATATCATAACTAATTGGGCTAAACATGGGGGAGGAGGAGGACTCGAAAAAACATCTGCCTCCCCTTAAAGGAGTAACAAGTAATTAAATAACTCAAACTATCTATTAATAAAACTGAAATCAAATATTCTAATAATGGTCTGAATAAAGTGGAATAACGCGTCCAGGCACACAAACAGCTAAGGAAAGGTCTCTCACAATCAAGGAGTTACAGATTCTTTATGCCGAATTGACCACTTGAGAGTTTCCGGCTGTAAAGAAGTTGGAGCTGTAAACATTGCTATTACACAGAAATGCAATAATTACGTAGGTGACAGATGAATAAAAAGTATGTTTAATTTGATTGGGCGGGTTTATAATTTTACTACAACCGTATGATGGCTGGTTATTCTGCTAAATATCGATGTCTACAGCTTTAACTTCCTTATAGCCTGAAACTCGCAAGTGGTCAATTGAGAATCCACACAACGAAAGGTTTCATAATTAAGACGCATCCTTACCTGGCGTTTCGATTACCATAAACAAAAATATATATATATACCTGTATATAAAAAAAAAAAATTGTAACAGTATAGATAAATGTAACTCTTCCTAAAATTGTAGTGCTATAATGCGATGCGAGCGCTAATGAATTGTAGTGCTATAATGCGATGCGAGCGCTAATGAATTGTAGTGCTATAATGCGATGCGAGCGCTAATGAATTGTTTTTGAAAAGCTGGCGTTCTTGAGAAATAAAAGACCTAATTAATATTATTTTTTGGAATTATTATCTTATATATTTTTCAATTTAGTATGTATTGTTGTATGTGTCGACATTATTGTCTCTAAATATATATATTGATTGGTTTGGTTGAGAGAACACAATAGCCAAACCGAATCATTCAAAATGTTGGTTTGGTATATACGGAGTGATTTTAGATTTCTGAATGAATAATATATGTTCAACAGCTCCAAGTGAAAAGGTAAAACAATATTGTGTACTGTACAATATCATCTCTTCCCACCAGTGTTAATAATTGTTGAATAAAATAATAGTATAAAAATGAAAATAATCTTGGTCAATCCAAATAGTGAATTTTCCTGGAGTGTTCAATACCCAAATATATGACAGAAATCAAGCTCGTGTGACGATGAAATTGCGGTTGTGTTCATTCAACCGATTTACATATTATAGTTTCACACCTTTGTCCAACCCAAGTTCTTCGTGAGACAAAAGAAAATGCATATTCACACCTTTTCCTGACACGAATTATACTTGATAAAAAATACAAACTCGAACAATTTCCTCTAAAATTGTGTTTGGATGACTCAATCTAATAACGTATTCAATACTTACTTTATACCCTTCAATACGATGACGCTACATTTCCCATATTCTGGCTAACATTAAATATGAAGAAGAAAAAAAACTATAAATTAGAAGGTTAATTGCTATCTAAATTAACCCTTGAATTGTTTTCGGGTCCTTCCCAAGCTGAAATAAAATCGCATAATGATAGTCACAATGCGTCATGGTAGTGGAAGGGGTAAATAAAACAGAAGGAAGCTTTACAGACCAACGATTTCCCTATAAAATAACTTGGCATAGTACAAAGAAAGATAACTAACCCTGTCAGTCCAGCCCTATATTATGTTTGATTTATGCGAAAATTATGAATATGCGCGACTCGTAAAAATTAGCGAAGGGGAACAAAATGGGCCTTCAGCAATGAAATTGAAGAAGAAAGAATATGAAAAAGAAGACGAAGATGGTGAAGAAAAAGATGAAGAAGAATGAAGAGGGGACAAATAAGAACAGAAGGAAAGGAAGAACGATACTTTTAAGAAGACGCAGTTAAGGATGATGAAAATATACAAAAGTGGCAGAAGACAAAATAGCTTAAGAGAATAGGAACAAAACAAGAATTATATACAGACATAATACTAAGAAGCAGAATAAGAGACAATGGAGAAACAGATGATAAATTAAAAAAACACAATTATTAGAAGACAAGGAGGAAACATTCATAAAATCAATATAAGTAAAAGATGAAAGAGCAAAAATGAAAGATGAAAGCTCAAAATAAGAAGTAGACGCAAACTATCACCAATATTATCAATATGAGTGCCATTGGTAGAGCTGGCAAAGTGGAAGCACTATTAATGGCTGCATAGGAAACCCCGAGACACTTATAGCATCTAAGGAAAACTATAGAACAAAAGACTAAACAACAGTAGTCATATGTAAATGAGATGACAGGGCACATGGGGGAGTAGTAAATATCTTCATACTAATAGCTCAGATGACAGGGCACATGGGGGAGTAGTAAATATCTTCATACTAATAGCTCAGATGACAGGGCACATGGGGGAGTAGTAAATGTCTTCATACTAATAGCTCAGATGACAGGGCACATGGGGGAGTAGTAAATGCCTTCATACTAATAGCTCAGATGACAGGGCACATGGGGGAGTAGTAAATATCTTCATACTAATAGCTCAGATGACAGGGCACATGGGGGAGTAGTAAATGTCTTCATACTAATAGCTCAGATGACAGGGCACATGGGGGAGTAGTAAATGTCTTCATACTAATAGCTCAGATGACAGGGCACATGGGGGAGTAGTAAATGTCTTCATACTAATAGCTCAGATGACAGGGCACATGGGGGAGTAGTAAATGTCTTCATACTAATAGCTCAGATGACAGGGCACATGGGGAGTAGTAAATGTCTTCATACTAATAGCTCAGATGACAGGGCACATGGGGGAGTAGTAAATGTCTTCATACTAATAGCTCAGATGACAGGGCACATGGGGAGGTAGTAAATGTCTTCATACTAATAGCTCAGATGACAGGGCACATGGGGGAGTAGTAAATGTCTTCATACTAATAGCTCAGATGACAGGGCACATGGGGGAGTAGTAAATGTCTTCATACTAATAGCTCAGATGACAGGGCACATGGGGGAGTAGTAAATGTCTTCATACTAATAGCTCAGATGACAGGGCACATGGGGGAGTAGTAAATGTCTTCATACTAATAGCTCAGATGACAGGGCACATGGGGGAGTAGTAAATGTCTTCATACTAATAGCTCAGATGACAGGACACATGGGGGAGTAGTAAATGTCTTCATACTAATAGCTCAGATGACAGGGCACATGGGGGAGTAGTAAATGTCTTCATACTAATAGCTCAGATGACAGGGCACATGGGGGAGTAGTAAATGTCTTCATACTAATAGCTCAGATGACAGGGCACATGGGGGAGTAGTAAATGTCTTCATACTAATAGCTCAGATGACAGGGCACATGGGGGAGTAGTAAATGTCTTCATACTAATAGCTCAGATGACAGGGCACATGGGGGAGTAGTAAATGTCTTCATACTAATAGCTCAGATGACAGGGCACATGGGGGAGTAGTAAATGTCTTCATACTAATAGCTCAGATGACAGGACACATGGGGGAGTAGTAAATGTCTTCATACTAATAGCTCAGATCAGATGGCTAGAGAAAAGTAGGAGAGTAGAGAATTTTGGATAGAGGAAGAATAAGTTGAGAAATGGGAAAATCTGTTGACACTGGACTTTTATCAGCTGATACTATAGGTAGCGCCAACGAACTTGACAATAATCTGGACCCCATAACCTCTTATAACTCAAAATGGATGAAAGCAATCGGGCTGACATTTCTATCATTTGGGAAGAGTCCACCAGGAAATAAGTGTGGAAATTTACAGCCAGTTTGCTCAAGGTCCTTTTGAGTTACGAAGAGGTCAGTGATCGAGATTATTGTCAAGTTGGTTGGCGCTACCTACAGTATAATAATCTGTTGACACTGGACTTTTATAAGCTGATACTAGTCGCACTGCGCACCTGAAACTCAAGGGAACTCCACAAACTGACTGTGTTCGTTAAGGGGAGGCAGACCGTTTTTCTGGACCCCTTCTCCCTAATGTTTAGCCCAACTAGTTTTGAGAATATAAGACGTTCGGCCCATTAGTTTGGCGATTTTAACAACTTTCGCCCCATTTCGTTGTCAATTTTAAGACCTTTCGTGCCATTTAGGTTTGGATTATTTCCTGGCGAGCGATAGCGAGCCTGCAATTTTAAGAGGAACCGGCCTTCGGCCGGAAATTTTTTCTACCGAAAAATGTAAACAATTATCTTGAAAGGGGGTCTAGGGAGTGTTTTTCTAACCTTGATGGAGGTCTAGGGAAGAAACTAAAAAAATACATGAATAAATGAATTTATATACCAAACAAACGGCCAGCCTCCCCTTAAGAAACACCTCGGATACTGAGCTATGAAGTACCTAAAAGGCTGGAGCGACAGTGGATGTTGTGCTGATTATGAACCTGGTGAATCTGGAAGCCTCGTATGGACCAGGAAGGTGACTATGCAAGGGATGAGCCTCCTTCAGTCTGATATTTTATACCATGCACAAGCAGCTTACAGCGCTACGGGGTTAGAGATCCCACAACACATGACGACCACAAAGAAATCTTGCAGTTGTGCAAACCATATCAATCAACTTAAGATGACAAGGCCCTCAACTTTCCCTTAATAATTGTTAAGGGGCACAGGGCCCTGGGAGGTGCTTCGGTGTCCTGGACGTTTCCGCACTCTCGTCAGCCCCTCGCCTGGGAGTGGCTTCGGTCACCTGGGCATTCTTAGTGGTAAAATTGGGAGTGGTCTGTGGGGGACGCTCAGTTATGGTCTTGGCCTTGCTCGGTCAGACAGCCTGGGGATCAGCAACAACAACAACTTAAAATGGCAGGCAGCAGCGGAAGACCAATCAGGAGGACAATATTCAAGAAGTGGGAGAACAAAGCAACGAAAACACTCAGCAGAAATAGAGGCAGCGGCGAATATTCGGGACGCTTTCCTGATTATACCAACTTCTTGAGATGCAGAGGAGACTTCTAAGAACGTATATGACTTTCAAAAGTGAATTATGAATGGAAAGGAAGTCCAAGAATACCCAATTCCTTATATTCATCTAAGGCTAAACCGTCCAATTAGAAAGTGCCAAGAGAGGGATTTGTAGTGAGGGACCTAGACACGGATATTCAACAAAGAAGGTGAATAAACAAATGACGATAAAAGAAACATGGAAGACGAAGACACTGACGAAAGAAAGAAGGTATAGAAGATGTAGAAGCAGAAGAGGTACAATGCAAAAAAAAAAAAAAAAAAAAAACAATGAAGAGGAAGAACCGAGAAGGAAGAGAAGGCAAAAGAAAATTAAGACTTCAATTTATAAAAAAAATAGAATAGGGCGACGAAAAGAAGAACACGATTAAATGAACGATAATGAAGTATGAACAGAAGCAGAAGAAAGGGAAGAACAAATAGACGATAATGAATAAGCAAAAGAGAAAAACAAGAGGAAAGGGAAGAAAGAAATGGACGCTAATGATGTATAAGTGGAAGTAAAAAAGAAGACGCCACCCCTGGAGGTCTCCCACGATCAAGAGAAGGGGAGGTTGATTTAAGGGCTGGTTGTCGAGGTTAAGGGGAGATGGGTCGTTTTTCTGGTCCCCTTTTTCCATCGTGTTAAGTCCCAATTATTTTGAGATTATAAGACGTTCGGCCCATTAGTTTGGCGATTTTAACACCTTTCTCCCCATTTCGTTGCCAATTTTAAGACCTTTCGTGCCATTTAGGTGTTGATTATTTCCTGGCGAGCGAGAGCGAGCCTGAAATTTTAAGAGGAAACGGCCTTCGGCCGGGATATCTTTCTACCGAAAATATTACAAATTTATCTTGAAGGGGGGTCTAGGGGGTGTTTTTCTAAGCTTGATGGAGGTCTAGAGAGAAAATTAAGAAGTAAAGGAATACATAGATTGATTAAAAAAAAAAAAAAAAAAAAAACGGTCGTCTCCCCTTAAGGGCTGATTGTCGAGGCGCTACAGTCGACTAACTCCACAATGTCGAATATACCATTACACTTCACTGTCTGTAGAGTAATAATATCTGCAAGATGTCGTTAGAAGTCAATGTAGGACAGGTTGTAGCAAGAGATTTTCCATTACACCGTCTGCCTAGTAATAATGTCTGCAAGATGTCGTTAGAAGTCAATGTAGGACAGGATACAACAAGAGAATTGCCATTACACTGTCTGCCTAGTAATAATGTCTGCAAGATGTCGTTAGAAGTCAACGTGGGACAGGGCATGACAAGAGATTATATATAGCCACGGGATGTATAACTATTGTAAAGTAAATTATCGACTACAATATTGTGTGTGCTAGGTTTATTCCCCCTTAGAGATAACCTTAAGGGGAGTGACCTGCTTTTTTTTTATTTTTCTCCTTTTCTCTCTTTCTCTGGCTTGTATCCATTTGGCCCCATTCAGCCAACTATTTTAAGACGTTTATCCCCATCTAGGTGTCGATTTCTTCCTGGCGAGCGATAGCGAGCCAGCATTATATGAAGAAATCCGGCTTCGCCGGAGAAATTTTTCTACCGAAAAATGTACAAATTTAGCCTGCTGTCAAAAACATTTAAAAAATATGCTGGCTCCCTACCGCTCACCAGTAAAAAAATTACACCTGGATGGGTATAAACGTCTTAAAACAGTAGGCTGAATGGGGCAGAATGGATACAAGCCAGAGACAGAGAGAAAAGGAGAGAACAAAAAGCAGGTCACCTCCCTTAAGGGGATAGTGATTATTTGTTTTGGTTTATTTATCTCTTTATTCATTTAAGCCGGTATCACACGAGAGCTTTTATAGTCATCATTCACTGATCAAAAAATTTCTGGCAACATTTCTGGACATTTTTGAACTAGTATCGGTAACTAGACTGATAGTGTATGAATTTAGGTGACCAAAATATTCTAAATCTTGACCTCATAAGCTGCCAGACCAGTGTTGAAGATAAATGTTGAGGGAAAAAGTGCTTGTGTGATACCGGCTTTATTCTATGTAAACCTCCCTAGACCTCCATCAAGCTTAAACCAAAACACCCCTATACCCCCCTTCAAGATAAATGTGTACATTTTTCGGTAGAACAATTTCCTGGCCTAAGGCCGGTTCCTCCTAGAATTATAGGCTCGCTATCGCTCGCCAGGAAAAAATCGACACCTAAATGGCACGAAAGGTTGACAAAAAAATGGGGCGAAAAGTCTTAATATCGGCAAATTAATGGAACGAACGTCTTAAAATCTCAAAGCTAATGGGACTTTAACATGAGGGAGAAAAAGCAACTACCTCCCCTCTTAAATAAATGGAGTACAGACCCGACATTTGAGGGTGTCTGTTTAACTCTAGCAGCCTATAATATGGGAAGGGTTGGTGGTGAGAGGGGGAAGAAACCCAAAGTGATGTACTGGTTCTTATGTAACTCCAGAATACTAACTAATGAGAGTGAGAGTGTGTGTGTGTGTGTGTGGTGGTGAGAGGGGGAAGAAACCCAAAGTGATGTACTGGTTCTTATGTAACTCCAGAATACTAACTAATGAGAGTGAGAGTGAGAGTGTGTGTGTGTGTGTGGTGGTGAGAGGGAAGGCAGGAACCCCAACCCAAAGTGATGTACTGGTTCTTATGTAACTCCAGAATACTAACTAATGAGAGTGAGTGTGTGTGTGTGTGTGTGTGGTGGTGAGAGGGAAGGCAGGAAACCCAAAGTGATGTACTGGTTCTTATGTAACTCCAGAATACTAACTAATGAGAGTGAGAGTGAGAGTGTGTGTGTGTGTGTGGTGGTGAGAGGGAAGGCAGGAAACCCAAAGTGATGTACTGGTTCTTATGTAACTCCAGAATACTAACTAATGAGAGATGAGAATGGTGAGATGGATGTGTGGGGCCAGGCTACAGGATAGAATAACACATGTTGAGCTGAGGAGACGTTTAGGTATAAAGAGTATTAGCGAGGTGATGTGTACAAGTAGACTGGGATGGTATGGACATGTGGAGAGAATGGATGAACAAAATTGGGTGAAAAAATGCAGGTCTGTGATTGTGGAGGGAGCTGCATCAAGGGGTGGACCGAGGAAGACCTGGGATCGGACTATACGCGCCGATCTCAAATCCAAGAACTTGACAAGTGAAGCAGCCCTTAACAGGGTTGCCTAGAACGCCGCCATTAGGACAAGAGACTGAAACTGCACTTATGTGTGGAACACTCAGTCTTAAAATTTTATGTATGTATGTAGTGAGAGTGTGTGTGTGTGTGTGTGTGGTGGTGAGAGGGAAGGCAGGAACACCAACCCAAAGTGATGTACTGGTTCTTATGTAACTCCCAGCATACTAACTAATGAGAGTGAGAGAGAGAGGGAGGGAGAGAGAAAGAGAGAGTGTGTGTGGTGGTGAGAGGGAATGCAGGAACACCAACCCAAAGTGATGTACTGGTTCTTATGTAACTCCAGCATACTAACTAATGTGTGTGTGTGTGTGTGGGGGGGGGGGGGGGGAGAGGGAAGGCAGGAATCCCAACCCAAAGTGATGTACTGGTTCTTATGTAACTCCAGCATACTAACTAATGTGTGTGTGTGTGGGGGGGGGGGGGAGAGAGAGAGAGAGGGAAGGCAGGAACCCCAACCCAAAGTGATGTACTGGTTCTTATGTAACTCCAGCATACTAACTAATGTGTGTGTGTGTGTGTGTGTGTGGGGGGAGGGGGGGGGGGGAAGAGAGAGAGAGAGAGAGAGGGAAGGCAGGAACCCCAACCCAAAGTGATGTACTGGTTCTTATGTAACTCCAGCATACTAACTAATGTGTGTGTGTGTGTGTGTGGGGGGGGGGGGGGGAAGAGAGAGAGAGAGAGAGAGAGGGAAGGCAGGAACCCCAACCCAAAGTGATGTACTGGTTCTTATGTAACTCCAGCATACTAACTAATGTGTGTGTGTGTGTGTGTGTGTGTGTGTGGGGGTGGGGGGTGGGGGGGGGGGGGGGAAGAGAGAGAGAGAGGGAAGGCAGGAACCCCAACCCAAGTGATGTACTGGTTCTTATGTAACTCCAGCATACTAACTAAGGGTTGGATGGGGCAGAGGGGAGCAGTCTTAAGGGGAGAGGGGTCGTTTTTCCTCATGTTTAGCCCCACTAGTTTTGAGATTATAAGACGTTCGGCCCATTAGTTTGGCGATTTTAACACCTTTCGCCCCTTTTTGTTGTCAATTTTAAGACATTTCGTGCCATTTAGGTGTCAATTATTTCCTGGCGAGCGATAGCGAGCCGGCAATTTTAAGAGGAACTGGCCTTCGGCCTGCACATTTTTCTACCGAAAAATGTACAAATTTATCTTGAAGGGGGGTCTATGGGGTGTTTTTCTAAGCTTGATGGAGGTCTAGGGAGGAAACTAAAAAAATATATGAATACAAGAATTAATAGACCAAACAAACGGCCGGTCTCCCCTTAACTCTTTGTGGTCTGAGGGAGATCTGTTTGGATTTCCCCGGCTTCATTTCATTAGCTTGAAGATTTTATCGACGTTTCACTTCATTAGTTTGGTGATAAGATGCTTCCCCCCCCCCCCCCCCATTTAAGTGTCGATTTTTATTTTCTGGGCGAGCGATAGAGAGCGATAGCGAGCTTGTAGCTTAGAAGATATCGGCTTTCGGCCGGAAATTTTTTCTATCGAAAATTTACAAATTTAGCTTGAAGGGTATCTGGGTGGTCATTTTTGAGTATGAAGGAAATCTGGAAAGACATTTGTGTTAGCCTAGGGGACACAAATATACATTGCTCGAAAAACAAAAAAACAAACAAAAAAACAAACAAAAAAACCATTAGGCTAGGCCCTATACAAACTATAATAGTATACCAAGACGTCGGACCAGATAGTGTTACCCCTTTCAGTAAACCATGAAGAATTGCTCCATTTTATCCTGGCTATTATTAGACGATTTTATTAAGTGTTTTATGTTCGAATTCTTAACCCTTTCGGTATACCATGACGACGTTTTTCCAGATGGTATGGCTATTATTTGATTATTTTATGTTCACGCTTAGACGTATTTTTCAGTATGCCATGGCGAAGCATTGCATGTTATTCTAGTTGTTATTAGACGATATTATTTAGAAGGGGATTTTGGAAGTCGAGGGTTAATTGAATTTGGTTTTATCTGGACCACCTTCGCCTTCATGTTTATTCCCATTAGTTTTGTGATTTTAAGATGTTCTCCCCGTTAGTTTGGAGATTTTAAGACATTTCACGCCATTTTGTTGCTAATATTAAGACTTCTTGTTATTTAGGTGTCGATTTCTCTTTCCTGGCAAAGTGATACCTGCGACCCTGTAATATAGGAATAAGCGACCTTTGGCCGGAACATTTCTCTACCGAAAAATGTACAAACAAATCTCGAAAGGGTCCTGGGGGTGTTTCTGTGTTTAAAGCTTAATAGAGGTCTAGGGTGCAAACTGCCCCCCACCACGACAACGACAGCCTGTTCCATCCCCACGCCTTTGTCCCTCCCCCCCCTTCTTTCCACTCCCTAACACTGCTCTCCCCCCCCCCCCCCCCCGCAACCCCTTGTCATCTAGCTGTCGACACACCTTTTCTTTCTGCGACCTGGCCCCCCCCCCCCCCCTTCATCTGGAACCTCCTCTCCTCCCCCCTTGCTCTCAACACCTTTCACCTGGTTTGATCACGCTCGAGGTCTCTCTCTCTCTCTCTTAGTATTTCAAAGATCCTGCGGTTCATTCCGGAGAGATAGCCCAAGTGTCTATGTATTATGTAATTTGTTTAAGTTGATTTTATTGTATGAACAGCCATTGTATATTTAATGGAAATAAAATAATCTGAATCTGAATCTCTCTCTCTCTCTCTCTCTCACGAGTCAGACCAAGCCATTATGCACAGTGAGGGACCACTCTTGACCTCACCCATCATTAGTCTAGTTTTTGTATTATTTTTTGTTCTCATTCTTATATATTGTTTTTGCTCGCTTCCCTGCTGGCCCTCGCTCTCTTTATATATATATATATATATATATCATCTCTCTATGCATAAAAAAGTGAGGATATCCATCTTTCTTCTATCGGGGTGTGTGGTGATGGCAGAGGGGGAAAAGGCGTGAGACACCAATAGATAATTGCCACTTTCCAGCAATATATCAGTTTGTCCCCAAGGCAAACAAAACATCTTCCCAAATTTCATTTAAAAAAAAAAAAAAATCACCCATACCCCCATCAAGCAAAAGGTGTATATTATGCGATATACTGTATAATGTCCCGGCCGAAGGCCGATTATTCTAAGTTTCAGGCTCGCTATAGGTCACCCCGAAAAAATTGACACCTGAATGGGGTGAAGCGTCTTATTATCGCCAAGTTAATGGGTTGTGACGATTAAAATATCCAAACTAATGGAGTGAAACAGGGGCAACACAAGGAGGCACTGATAATAAACTTGCCCAAAACGACAGGGCCTATCTAGTCTTGTTGGCAGGTATATAACAGGCGACATGCGAGGGTGGCCATGGTGTTAGGGGCACGGTGATGGCAGCGGGGAGAAAAACCTCATCAACCAAGAGACAGGAAATGGAATGAAGTAGAAAATCGGGAGGGTTATGCATCGTAATGAATTGATGAGCATATTATATTTGTTGAATGCGGAAGTTTGAATGGACACCAACCAGTGCCATAACAGTGAAAATTTGACTAGAAAATATAAATGCAATGCAGGGAAATTATAGACCTAATTAAATATGAATCAGTATAATAATAATAACAACGCAAAATCTAAAGGGCCTCAGAGCTATTGTAGAGGAATTAATGTATATTTGTAATACTTCAAATAGTGAGAGCCGCTGATAGTACCAATTTAATAGCAAGCGTACGGACTACAAAAGCGATTACATACGAACACTACCAATGGGTCTTAAATTACATACGAACAATGGGTCTTAAATGACATACGAACACTACCAATGGGTCTTAAATTACATACGAACACTACCAATGGGTCTTAAATTAAACTTGCACAAAAGGACGTAGTGTGTCTAATTAGTGTGGACAGGTATATGGCATGGAACAAGTGAGAGGGTGGCTATGGTGTGGAGGTGGTGAGGGCACAATGGAGGAAATGTATATAACAATATATATATATATATATATATATATATATATATATATATATATATATATATATATATACAAAAATAATTAAATGAATGTATAAAATGGACGGAGCGATAATGTATTGGAAAATGAGACAGACTTTGTAATAAATTTGTTTCAAGAATATTATGCGTTAGAGGGAGTATATTTTCTTCTTTTGTTTTCTGGACCCCCTTCTCCCTCCTGATTAGCCCCATTAGTTTAAAGATTTTAATACGATCGCCCTATTAGTTTGGCGATTTTAAGACCTTTCGCCCCAATTCGGTGCTAATAGTAAGACCTTTCGTGCCATATAGGCGTCTATATGAAAAATGGAGCAGTAACAGAATAATGGAATAATGGACGAATAAAAGCTAAACTATGGGGTAAATTGTGGTCATTATTGCTCTTAATTATACACTCAATAAATGTCAATTACGACATAATTATATAGTTCACTGAGCTATATAGAATTATTAGATCTCCTTAGTACCGAGAGCATAGGAGTAACTAAAAAGGAAAACAAAAATACAATGTGCACAAACAATACAAGAGATTAAATAAGAATTCTGAAATAAGCTAACAAAACGAAGACAATTTAGAAAGTGAATACACAATGACAAAAGTGAATACACAATGACAAAAGGTTAATACACAATAACAAAAGTGAATACACAATGACAAAAGTGAATACACAATGACAAAAGGTTAATACACAATAACAAAAGTGAATACACAATGACAAAAGGTTAAATAGGGACACTTTCAACGGGTACTGAATTAGGTTGGCATAACAAATAAAACTCGGCGGATCTAAAAAGAGTCGACAGGTATACGGCAAGGAACGGAACAGACGGTGGAAGATAGTGAACCAAATAGACGCAGACAGAAGTGAGAAAGGCGTGGCACACTAATCGACAGGAAAGTAATGGACCGTGAAATGACTTTTGATCTGTAATGATTTGACAGTATCAAGAGTAATTTGAATGACAACAGAAGTTTAATTATGATATGCTAAAGTGTTACACTGTCTGCAGAGTAATGATGTTTGCAAGATGTCTCAATGTAGGACAGGATATAGCAAGAGATTTTATGTAGCCACGATATTTATAACTGTTATAAAGTAAATGATCAAGGACAATATTGTGTGCCCCCCCCCCCCCATTGAGAGATAACCTGAAGGGGGTAGTGCTAATTTATCTGCCAGATATTTGTGTGCTAGAATTATAATCAACACCTCAATGGGATGAAGCTTATGATTATCGCCAAACTAATGGGATAAAACGTCTTAAAATCTCCAAATAAATGAAGCAAAACAGAAGAGGTTCCAAAAGGCCCCACGGACCAAATAGAGTTAAGGGGGGTAGTGCTTGGTTTTTGGGCTATATATTTATATATATATTTAATTTTGAGTTTCCTCGCTACACCTCCATCAAGCTTAGAAAAAAAAACCTAGACTCCCTTTCAAGATAAATGTGTATGTCCCGGCCGAAGACCGATTCCTTCTAAAATTAGAGGCTCGCTGTCGATCGCCAGGAAAAAATCGACACCTAAAGGGCACGAAAGGTTTTAATATTGACAAAAACATGAGGCGAAATGTCTCAAAATCGCTAAACTAACGGAACGAACGTCTTAAATCCTCAAAACTAATATGCTAAACATGAGGGAGTCCAGAAATAGCGAATACTACCCCCTTAAACTATGGTAAACATAATGTAAGTGACAGACTGAGAGGATGGCGGACGATGGCATAGACAGTCCCCATATTAAATGAGGCAAGAATATTATGGTCAGAGCAATATTTCAGACGCTGTAATAAATGCAAAACTTGGATGATAGCGAAAGACATGGCAATAAATATATACCATGTATTTCCAAGACAAAAGGAGGCATTGACACGCCGAAGAAAAACAAGCGAGCAAACATTTAGCAAAAGTGGATTAAATAGGATCACACTTAAGGGGGGTCACCTGCTTTTTTTATCTCCTTTTCTCTCTTTCTCTGGCTTTTATCCATCTGGCACCATTCAGCCTACTGTTTTAAGACGTTTATCCCCATCCAGGTGTCGATTATTTTCCTGGCGATCGGTAGCGAGCCAGCATATTTAAAACAAAACAAAAATTTGACAGCAGGCTAAATTTGTACATTTTTCGATAGAAAATGTCTCCGGCGAAGCCGGATTTCTTCATATATTTTTGGCTCGCTATCGCTCGCCAGGAGGAAATAGACACCTGGATGGGGATAAAAGTCTTAAAACAGTAGGCTGAATGGATACAAGCCAGAGTAGGCCTAAGAGAGAAAAGGAAAGAAAAAAAAGCAGGTGACCCCCCCTTAACGGAAACTAGTATAATGTTGCACGAAAAGACTCGGCGTATCGAACAAGTGGTGAAAGGTAAATGGGAAACCACAGGCGGTCTTGGATATGCCGTGAAGGAGGGGGTGGCAGATTGAAAACACACACACACACACACACACACACACACACACACACACACACACACACACACACACACACACAACACACACACACACACACACACACACACACACACACACACACACACACACACACACACACACACACACACACACACACACACACACACACACAAGCATGACAGGTGAGGAAGAGATGTTACATGTAATTATTTGAAAGAGTCACGACCAATTTGCCTAAAAAGGAAATCGGAGAATTGAGAATACCAACAAATGGCAGGAGGTTAAAATGTAGTAAACTAAAAACATTGAAGTAGTCCCTGTGTACCCGGCTAGGTTCGCGTTATCCAAAGGTCAATGACACGGAGATGAGCACCTTGGTCATGTGCAACCAAAAGTAAGCATCTGTACTTATTGTTTCATTATTTTTAACCACAAAGACACAGTAGATGATGCGTAACATATTATCCGAGATACTACAATACAAAAACATAAATAAAAACCTAAAGGAAGGTCTCTGGAATGAAATGATACGCTTAAACTGAAAGGCGTTGATAAAGCACGGAGAGAAAGGTTTAGCAAAGCGGACAGACAACACAATGGAAGTAAATAGGGACATTCAATAAATGGATCTGCACCAAAAGATTCACCGTATCAAACGAGTGTGGACAGATATACGGCAAGGAACGGACAGTGGAAGAGAGGGGGAGAATGAGGCGTAGACAGGATGGAGACAGGAATTACAGCCTAATAGACAGGAACAGTAATGGACTGTAAACGTAAATAATCGTAAAAGGAGGTTTGAGATTTAAGGGGAGATATCCACTTGAGGGACTTTTTTCTTGACCCCTTTCTCCCTCATGTCTAGCCCCATTGCTTTTGAGATTTTAAAACGTTTGCCCCATTATTTTGGTGATTTTAAGAATTTCCGCCCCATTATGTCAATTTTAAGACCTTTCGTGCCATTTAGGTGTCGATTTTATCCTGGCGAGCGATAGCGAACCTGTAATATAAGAGTAATCGGCCTTTGGCCGGGACATTTTTCTACCGAAAAATGTACAAATTTATCTTGAAAGGGGGTCAAAGGGGTGAAATTTTAAGATTGCTGGAGGAGTAGGAAACAAACTAAAAACCTCCCCTTAATGAATCGGAAGAGTCAGGAAGAAATTGTTTTAAAGGAAGTTTGAATACAAAGACAACAAGCTGGAAGAACATTTGATATAAATAAAAGGTATACTGGCGACTTTATTGGAGAGAAAAAGAACACAATAAACACGGAGACTGAATAAAATTTGCACAACACGAATTGGTGTATCTAACGAGTGCCGACAGGTGTATGGCAAACGACAGGTGGGTCTTTCCTATACTGTGAAGGGTGAGGATGGGGAGAAGGGGGGGGGGGGGGGGGCAGAACAGAGGAAGGCATGGGATATCAATAGATAAAGACGGTGTTGATTGGAATATCAGAGGCAAGATTTATGATGATTTGAAACAGTCAGTAAATTGATTAAATGGTACATTTTTGTGTGGAAACATACAGTGGCAGTGACATGGTGACAGAACATTGAAACATTTGGGAAGGGCGCTACCCACCCTATATCGAAGGGTGATAAAATAACTGGTGTTAATTTATGATAAAGGATTCAATTCCATACAATTATTGTTTCTGCTTTTTCGTGTATGAAGGTTTAGGGAGCCACGTAAGTAAGGTTTAATAATACAGCGGTTAAAGAAAATAACAGGATAAAGGAACAGGTTATGGGCCGATTAATATTTGACACAATAAAAAGAATACAAAATTACACCTACAGTAGATGAGACAGTAGATGAGACAGTAGATGAGACAGTAGATGAGACAGTAGATGAGACAGTAGATGAGACAGGGCTGAATAGTAATAAATATACAGGACCGTCATATTTGTAGGGGGGGTTACCGGCTTTTTTATCTTTCTCTCCCTTTCTCTCTTTCCCTGGCTTGTATCCATTCGGCCCCATTCAGCCAAATGTTTTAAGACGTTTATCCCCATCCAGGTGTCGATTTCTTCCTGGCGAGCGACAGCGAGCCAGAATTGTATGGTGAAATCCGGCTTCGCCGGAGACATTTTTCTATCGAAAAATTTACAAATTTAGCTTGCTGTCAAAACAGCTGTGTCAAAACGGCTCGCTACCGCTCGCCAGGAAAATATTGACACCTGGATGGGGGTAAACTTCTTAAAACAGTAGGCTGAATGGGGCCGAATGGATACAAGCCAGGGAAAGAGAAAAGGGGAGAAGATAAAAAAAAAAAAAACGGTGACCCCCTTTAAGGAACGACCACATAAGACACTAACATAACGACGAAAGCATTATAAAGTGAACAGCTAACACAGAGGGCTTGACTAAGGACAATAGTAAAGGCGATGATGTAACACGAGAGCATTTTCCAGCAATCTCGCCAAGCAAGATTTTTTGTCGCAACGTTTCGGATTTTTTCGCATTAAAATCGGTAACTAGACGAAAGGTATATTATGGTAAGTGGCTGAATTATGATAACACTTACATTCAAATCGGTAACTAGACACAAGGTATATTATGGTAAGTGGCTGAATTATGATAACACTTACATTCAAATTACCAGGCCACAATAGCTTGAAAAAAAAAAAAAAAAAAAAAGTATCCTTGAAGAAGAAAAACCCCGCCGGTTTAACGGGAACCGATATAAACTTACGCAAATAGATTAGGCGTATCTAAAAGGTGTGGACAGGTATATGGTAGGCAACAGACCAGGGAGGCTATGGAAGGGTGATGGCAGAAAGGAGAAAGGAATGAAAGCCTAACAGACGGGATCATTAACCCCTTATGTACAGTCCGACTAATAAGTGTTGTCAAATATTTCAAAGTTTCGGATATTGACTAATACTGTACTTTGAGGGATAAGCACGTTTCCCAGTAACTATAAAGATACCAATAAAACTTTTTGAGCGAAAACCACTGGAATCTATGACAACACTTGATACCCCCGATTGTACAGTCGGACTAATAAGTGATGGCTCGGCACCAATTATATTTTGATCAATAATTGGTATCAGAAATATTTACCCATTATTTCTTCTTTTTGAGTGAGATAGACAAACATGCTCCTACACTTACCCACCCTACTCAACATCTGCCAGACATTACTACAGCACAGAGCGAGCCAAACGTTATGACAGCTGAGACATAGACTTATTAACTCCACTGTACCTGCGACGTGTTTATAATTTGAGTCTAGCTATATTTAGACGATTTTGTGTAGCTTTAGAAGGATCTGTATTAGTAAAAAGGGTTAAGTGAGATAGTTCAAAGCCTGTTAATGGCTGGAGGCCCTTTCTAAACTGAATACAATCGTCTAATAGTCGCCGGAATAAAGTAAAAAGGACGACACCGGTACAGTATGGGTTAAGGGGAGATGTCCACTTGAGGGATTTTTTTCTTGACTCCTTTCTCCCTCATGTTTAGCCCCATTTATTTTCTAATTTTAAGACGTTCGCCCCATTATTTTGACGATTTTAAGAACTTTCAACCCATTTCTGTCAATTTTAAGACCTTTCGTGTCATTTAGGTGTCGATTTTATCCTGGCGAGCGATAGCGAGCCTGTAATTTAAGAGGAACCGGCTTTCAGCCGGGACATTTTTCTACCGAAAAATGTAAAAATTTATCTTGAAAGAGGCTCAAGGGGGTGTAATCTTAAGCTTGAAGGATATCTAGGGACCAAACTAAAAACCTCCCCTTAATGGGCCGTAAAAGGAGGTGTGATAATATGTAATGAATTGAGAGTCAAGGGTAATTGAGAGTCAAGGGTAATTGAGAGTCAAGGGTAATTGAGAGTCAAGGGTAATTGAGAGTCAAGGGTAATTGAGAGTCAAGGGTAATTGAGAGTCAAGGGTAATTGAGAGTCAAGGGTAATTGAGAGTCAAGGGTAATTGAGAGTCAAGGGTAATTGAGAGTCAAGGGTAATTGAGAGTCAAGGGTAATTGAGAGTCAAGGGTAATTGAGAGTCAAGGGTAATTGAGAGTCAAGGGTAATTGAGAGTCAAGGGTAATTGAGAGTCAAGGGTAATTGAGAGTCAAGGGTAATTGAGAGTCAAGGGTAATTGAGAGTCAAGGGTAATTGAGAGTCAAGGGTAATTGAGAGTCAAGGGTAATTGAGAGTCAAGGGTAATTGAGAGTCAAGGGTAATTGAGAGTCAAGGGTAATTGGACTAATGAAGGAATTATGTACAGTTGTCGATTTTTTCCTGGCGAGCGTGAGCGAGCCTCTATTTTTAGATGAAAGCGGCCTTCGGCCGGGACATTTTTCTACCGAAAAATGTACATATTTATCTTGAAAGGGGGTCTAGGGGGGGTGTTTTTCTAAGCTTGATGGAGGTCTAGCGAGGAAACTCAAAAATAAATTAATAAATATATATATAGACCAAAAACCAAGCACTACCCCCTTAATGGACCGTAACAGGAGGTGTGATTAAATGTAATGAATTGAGAGTCAAGGACAATTGGACTAAAGGAAGGAATTATGTACAGTCGCGTTCATTAATTCCGACACATTTTGAAGCCTCGACAAATGTAAGAGGATATGGGTAATTTTTCTGGTCCCCCCCCCATTCTCCCTCATGTTTACCCCCATTAGTTTTCAGATTATAACCCGTTCGACCCACTAGTTTGGCGATTTTAAGACCTTTCGCCTCATTTCTTTGTCAATATTAAGACCTTTCGTGCCATTTAGGTGTAAAAAAAATCCTAGCGAGTGATAGCGAGCCTGTAGTTTTAGATGGAACCGGCTTTCGGCCGAGACATTTTTCTACCGACAAATTTACAAACATATCTTGAAAGGGGATCTTGGGGTAGTTTTTTTAAAGATTGATGAAAGTCTAGGGAGGATACTAGAAAAATAATAAATACATGAACAAATCTACCAAAAAGTGAACCATCCCCCATAAATGAACCTCCAAAATACAAGTAATAGGTCAAGAATTAGTGATAAGATTCAATTCAGCCCAAAACAGCTTCGAAATATATGTATCACCATTACTAACCGCGACTGTGCATGAAGATACCCAAAGAATGAAATGAAGATAAAACAGAATGAAATAGTAATCAGATAAGAATATGGGATGTATGGCGAGTATATTACTAAGCGGGATACCGGGACATTTCTAACGGGAAGTGAAATGAACTGGCCCCACACAGACCTGGGCGTATCTAACGAGTGTCGACAAGGAACGGACGGCGGTGGTTGTGTGGTGGGGAGGAAGGGAGGACAGGAGGGAGAAAGGACGTGACAGAAGAATGGACACGGGTATAATATGGAGTGGAAAAGGAGGTATATTAGGGCACGATTTAACTATCTAAACTTAGCTGCTCTTTTTGCTATGTTAAATTTTAAAGCTAGCCATGAAGAAAATATTTAGAGACAGTAGTTTCATGTTTCCATAAGTTTCGAAATATAAGCTTCTAAAGAATTAAATATCTCACCAGATGAAATAAGACAATTTCCACGATATTATGGTGCGCGTAAAGCCATTCAAAACAGTTTGTGGACTTCATGTTTTTCATAATGCCCTATTCATTATACAACCATTAGGATTGACTTACGAATGTATTAGTCTATACCTTAAAAAAATATATATGGGTTCATAATTCAATAAAACTAAAATCGTAGATCAACTTTCAGAGATAGTATATTAGTTAGTTAAAATAGAACATCAGAAGCTATCAACCCTATTGGATTATTAAGCCAGCCCACTGTAAGTCAAGAATAACATCAGGACTGGAGCCTCTCTGCGAGAACTCCAGTCCTTTGAGAGATAGATTGGCTCATAAATAAATATGAAGAAGTCCGGGAACTTAAAAGATTGACTGTACATAATAGAGACGAGACAATTATCATATACTGTACGGCGTGAATAAAAGGACTAGACAGACGGAGGGAAAGGAGAGACAGGCGGCCATTTTGTTAGCGTCGACAGCTTTAGAAAGGAGTATCACACGAGACCTTTTATCGGCAACTACCGATCGTCAACAGATTATTTCCGGCAATATGGCTGGGATTTTCTACACTGGTACTACATTGAAACCAAGGTGAAGATAGATCAATATAAGTTAAAGGTTGACCTCATAAGCTGCCAGACCAATGTTGACGATAAATGTTGAGGGCAAAAACGCTCGTGTGATACCGGCTTAAATGAACATGTCAACAGGATAAAGGAGGAACAAAGGCTGGCAAGTCCGTAAGAGACGCTGGTCCGTTTTTTGTTCCGAACCTCTTTTATTCGCTTAGATAATTACAAAACCGATTATCAAACAAAGGATGGTCTTATTTTATTCAGATTATAACAATTGTACTTCATTGATTGGATTACCAGGCACACATATAAACGTTTTCAGTCAGAGGAAGACTATTATATTTCGTCCCAGCTATCGCTAGATGATATTTATTTGACTAGGAAATGAAAACTGATCTCCATTCACGTTTGACCTTACGAGATCCCCATTTAACCCTTTGAGTACCAGCGACGTGTTATATTTTATTCTAGCTATATTTATATGATATTGTGCTGCTTAGGAAGGATCTGTGGTAGTTAAAATGGTTGATTGAGATAGTTTGAAGCCATATTATTGCTAGAGGTCCTTCGTAAGCTGAATAAAATCTTGTAATACTCGCCAAAATATGATGAAAAGGGCGTCCCTGGTACTGCACGGGTTATAATAACATCGTCTAGACTTTAAAGAGATCCGGTAGTTCGAATACGGATCACATATATGCTTTCATTAATTTCATTGGAGGTGTTTGATGTTGGGGTGAAATTAATACAAAAAAGATAATAAGATCGTCATTTAAGTTAGGAGTGTTATTTAGGTTAGAAAGATACTTGGAGAAATGGAACTACGCAAAATAAAAATGTACAGTTATATGCATAACTGGGCCACGCACGTATTTGCATCAGTATCGAATGCACGAAAGGCCATACAAAGCTTTATTATATTCAAAATACTTTAGAACTTGTCTTTTAAAAGTTGAAAATAACGAATTGGTGTACCCCTATTAATGATCTCGACTGTACATTAGGTCAGATGAAGCAGGAAAGTCCTAAGCTACAGAATGACTACAATGAGAAGATTGATAAACAATAAAATATATTATACATAAGGAATATATGGATATACATTCTTGTAATATATATAAAATTGGTAAAGTGAATATTGTATAAGGAAGGAGTTGAATAAATATGGAGGAACAGATGTTACGAAGGACATTAGGAGAGATAAAACAAGATGATTTCAATAATGGTGAGTGAATTACAAATGAGGTAATTCAGAAAAATATGGAATGGAAACCAAATTGTGATAAGGAACAAAAATATTCCCTTAAAACAAACAAAGGAAAAGAAAATCATCAATTGATCAGCAACGTAAACATTAATAAATAAATAAATACATAAATAAATAAATACATAAATAAATAAAAATAATTAATTAAAAGACAAGGATGAACCAAAGGTCAAAATCGCTATAACCAGTTCTACTAATTGCATGAATAAGTAGAATCTTCAGTGGATATACATTATTCAATGAGCAACATGAGGAATCAAACAAAAACAAAATAATATTAACGGCCCTAGAGAATGCAAAACAACAACATTTGGAGGGAATTAATTAGCAAGACAAACATTAAAACGAAATATAAAAATAAAATCCATAAGCGTTCATATAACTGTAATAATTCGTGACAGTATGCAAGACAAAGAACATAAACAAGAACTAAAATCGCCATAAATGGCACCAAAGATTGCACAAACAACTTAAGGGGCTAGTGGCTGATTTTTTAGTCTATTAATTCATGTATTCATATAGTGTTTAGTTTCCTCGCTAGACCTCCATCAAGCTTAGACAAACACCCCATAGACGTGTTCAAGATAAATTTCCCGCTCTCAAAATTACAGGCTCGCTATCGCTCGCCAGGAAAAAATCGACACCTAAATGGCATAAAAGGTCTAAAAATTGAATACGAAATGGGGCGAAAGGTGTTAAAATCGCCAAACTAACGGGCCGAAGGTCTTAAAATCTCAAAACTAATGTGGTAAACATGAGGGAGAAGGGGGTCCAGAAAAAGCGAGTGTACCTCCCCCTTAAAATGTGAGGTGAAAATATATTTTTGGGGGAAGTTAGTGGAAGGACATGTCAAGCTGTCAGAAGTGAAGGATGGAGTACACAACTAACTAATGGACTCCAGGATAGCGGGTTGAAAGGCCGAGATGCTTTAAATGGCCTTCAGAGTCGGTTCGCTCGTGGGGTAATTTCGCCCGGTAATCACTCGGTCTACTATCACTTACAGTATACCCTTCAACCTACACCTTCAACTTTAAACTAAAATAAAATATGACATAACATTATTTTAACCTAATCTAATCTACCCAGGTCATATTTATCCTATCCTACACTAACCCAAGTACCCTAATCAATCCTAATTAAACCAAACCTAAACTAACCTTGACATATCTAAACTAACTTAACGTTACCTAATCTTAATCTTAACCAAACTTAACCTTATTAAACCCAAGCTAACCAAAACAAGCTAACCCAAGCCACCCACAACAGCAAAACACTCTAGTGGATATGCAAACATACTAGTTAACGAAATGACCGATCACTCACCAAACGTGCATACTATCTATATTTGTGTGGGAAAGGTGGCAAAGTGGATTCTCATGTGTGGATCGGCAGGGGTGGAGAGAGGGAGAGAGGGTGGATGGGTGACGGGTTAGATGGAGGTCAGATGGGTGGAGGTAGTCGTTTTGTCTGGACTCCCTTCTCACTCATGTTTAGCATATTAGTTTTGAGATTTTAAGACGTTCGTTCCATTAGATTGGCGATAGGTATATATATTAACAAAAAAGGGGGGCGAAAGGTAATACAATCGACAATATAATGGGGCAAACATCATATAATCAGAAAGAAACTAATGGGGCTAAACATGAGGGAGAAGGGGGTCTAGAAAAACGACCCATCTCCCCTTACGTTGGTGGAGGTCATATTGGTGGCGAGTTTTGAAGCCTTTGGTACTAAAAATTCGAGTTTTTCGTGGAGGATCTTGGCTGAAGTTGTAGGTCAGATTGTTGGGGATTATGGAGGTTTTTGGTGGAGGCCTTAGATTATAATTGGTGGAGGATGAGCGGAGGAGGGCGATATATTAGCGGTGGAGACGAAGAGATGGTGGAGGTAGAATTGGTATTAAGGCTTCAGCGTTTGGTGGAGAACGTAAAAGTGGTGGAGCACATTTATAGTTTGCTGGAGGTAAGGTGTAGATAACAGATATTTATGTTGGAGGTAGCTATACTAGGGATTGATGAGAGTAAGATTAGTTGTACTGTATAATCTTGAACTTTTGAAAATAGAGGGGAAATTGATAAGGTAATGGATAATTAGGGGAATGGAATTGATGGGGAATGCAATATTAATAGGGAATGTAGCATATTGCCGAGCGAAGTACGTAACTATATTAGAAATAGGAATAGTGTAATGGTAAAATATATCAGGATGAGTATATGTAAAGATTGACAGCTTGAGGGGAAATGTTGAAAAATTGGCGAATATTTTTGAGAGTTAAAGAGAATGTCAAAGATTATTATTATTAGGCAGACAATTTGTAAATAGTTTCCATGAAAGTTTCAAAGAAAGTCAGTTTCTAAAAAGGTTTCGGGGAAAGTAACAGTTTCGCTGGAAATTCGAAGAGTTTGTCTGGGAAAGTGGCAGAATTCGCCGAAAAACTGTATAGCTCGTCGGAGAAATAAATAAAATGAAAAATAAGAAATCAATTGTAGACTAAATTGAGCTGTATTCTGAAACTGATCCAAAATAGATAACAGAGAACCTCACACGAGGAATTTTACTGACATTTTTTGTTCGCAAGTGCTAGAAATGTAACTTTATATAATATAAGCTATGTATAATATATACATTTATATACATATATATATATACATACCGGTATATATATATATATATATATATATATA
Source organism: Paralithodes platypus (assembly GCA_032716605.1). Classification (NCBI taxonomy): domain Eukaryota; kingdom Metazoa; phylum Arthropoda; class Malacostraca; order Decapoda; family Lithodidae; genus Paralithodes; species Paralithodes platypus. The sequence continues at coordinate 56,624,422 of CM064509.1, read as the reverse complement.
TATATATATATATATATATATATATATATACGGGGACTTTGGACAAAACCATAACTATCCTTAAACTTACTAAAACTATTACGAATGACCCCAAATGCAAAAAATCCAATCTTAAATATGATGAACGCAGAGCAATAGCTTCTCTAAAAAAATCAAACTGACGTAACTATAAAAGAAGCAGATAAAGGATCAGCAGTCGTCCTAATGGACAGTATTTTCTATGAACATAAAATTATGGAAATATTGAACGATCAAGAAACATATAAAAGGATCCCTAACAATGTTGATAAAACCACCATCAACAAAATCAAAACTGCATTAAAAAAATACGAAAGCTCCCTAACTAAAGATGAAATAAAGTACCTTACAAATTTCGAATATAAAACTAGTTTATTTTATGGCCTTCCAAAAATACACAAATAAAAATCCATAATCAAGGCTATCGAAGAAGGGAATTCAGAGTATATATCGGTCCCGAACCCTTCAGATTTAAAGATGAGGCCTATTGTTGCTGGTCCTGCTTGCCCTACCCACAGACTCAGTCACCTCCTGGATATTTTACTACAACCTTTTCTAAAACTCATCCCTGCATACATAAAGAATAATCTAGACTTTTTAAATAAAATCTCTTCTCAGCTGAGTGACTCTGAAATGTTTGTGCCTCTAGACGTAGTTAGCCTATATAGCAACATCCGTCATGAATTGGGATACAAAGCCATAAATTATTGGCTTGAAAATCATTATGAACAAACAAACCGTTTACCCTCTAACCTGATTTCGGACGGGTGCAAATTGATCCTCGAAAATAACTCCTTTGAGTTTAATGGATCCAATTATCTACCAGTATCTGGAACAGCAATGGGAACGAAGTTTGCACCAAATTATGCAAATCTGGTCCTGGGATATTTGGAGAATACCTTATATTATAAAATACTCTCCTCGTTTGGCGAATCCACTGCCAATAAAATAAAGAACAACTATATGAGATATTTAGATGATGTCTTCATGGTATGGGATGAAAGAGATGGTGATGTATACACGCTAATAGACTTGATGAATGAGCTTGATCCCAAAATTAATTTCACCTGTGATAAAATAGGAGATACGGTAACTTTCTTGGATGTTAAAATTATGAAGCAAACAAATGCAGTGATACCAGATGTCCACTATAAAGCTACTGACACAAAACAATATCTGGAATATAACTCGAACCACCCGAGACACGTATAAAACAACATTCCATTCAACTTAGCACGCAGAATGTGCACAATTGTTTCAGAACCTACTCTGAGAGATATAAGATTAAGTGAATTAAAAGACTTTTTATTGGCTCGTAATTATCCTAAAGGCATAATAAATAATGGAATAAGTCGCGCAAAGCAGATCTCCATCAGCGTACTACGCACCAGTGATAAAGCAACTGACAATACATCCCATGATATACTACCATACATAAGTACAGTACATACAATCCAAACTTCCAGGATCATTTCAGTGGAGCAAAATCCGCAGCTGCCCTATTAAAAACCTCTCAAGAAACTAAGCATATATTTAAAGATGTTTCATTAATAAAGTCGAAGAAACAACCCAGTAACCTTAAGAATTTGCTAACCAACTTACCAAGGCCAGATTCAATACAGTACAAAATCAAGGGGTGACGAAATGTGGTAACCCAAGATGCAAATTATGCACACAAATAATAGAAGGGAATCAATTCAAATTTGTAGATACTAATTACACATTTGAAATTAATCATAATATGAATTGTTCCACGCTCAATTGTATCTACGTGATTCGTTGTAATGGCTGTAATTCCATCTACATTGGCGAGACTTCGAATCTTAAACTTAGAACAAACCTGCACAGGGACCACATTAGACATAATACAGGGCTATATGTTAGTACTCACATATCAAAATGTGCTAAAGATAAATCTCCTAATTTTAATATAATGCCCTTTTACAAAGTAAAGAAATATGACGTTGCTTTGAGAAAGAGTAAAGAAAGTCACTTCATAAATAAATTCAAGCCTCATTTGAATAAAGAACTATAAATAGACTCTGAACGAAAAACAATATTGGAACAAGAACTAAGTATTTTTGTAACTATCATAACCTAAGACAAACATTTTATTGTCTAAACCAGTGACTGGAAATCCACAGAAGAGTACAGAACAAATACCTGACTCTGGAGCCAGCCACTCTTGCAAATTGGTATAATAACTGAAGATCTACGAAAGTAGAGAAATGCATTTTAACACTTTTACATAAACATTATTTTAATATGTACACAACAGTCCGAGCCTTCTAATAAGATACTCAGACATACTTTTTAAACCCTTATTTTGTGCATGCAATATATTTTAGATGCAATTTAATTTTAGCACTAAAATTTTTTAAACTTTGTGCAGTGAACCTACCCTTTTCTAAACACCTTTAGTGTGGAAGCATATTCGCATATACGGTATATACCTGTATATATAATAATAATCTATCATATTATATTCTATAGTTTATTATATTACCTGATGGAAAATAGAACCACAAACATCTACCTTATCAACGCCAATTGAATAATATGAACTACCATATAAATTATGTGCATTAAAAACAGCATATTTATCTACAAAATCTTCATAATACCTGAGTCACCTAAAAACCAAGGTCTACTGTATATACTTGCTAAACACATACTACAGTATCGAACATCGATGTAAAAGAAACCAGATATAGTGACAAAATCTTAAAAAAAAAAAAAAAAAAACACACAATGGGGAAAAATATAATAGTCCCTTCAATGACAGTATACTTTTTGCTATTTATGAGCCAAATATTTAATGTCCGAAACACATTAAATCCTTGGCTACACTAGCCTATGCGTTTCCAGAGAGCAATAATATCGTCTAGTATTAGCCAGCATGCAATAGGCCTCCAACAAGTTACCGTGGTAGTGAAGGAGATACAAGAAATAGTTTCTAGTAATACGAGTGATATTCATAATCATAAGTGAAACTACATTGAACGGGGGAATTAACAATTGAGCTACACATTAACATTGAAATAAATGCTGCATATTTAACCAAAATATATTACTAGACAATATTACTGATAAAATAAAAAGTATATTCAAACATTGACACAAATAAGTAGCTTGATATTGATACTCTGGCACACCTATCAAGCAAAAACCCACACACAAATTATACATCTGTTTTCTCAATTAACAATGGCTTTCTTTCTCAATGGTGTTCAGGAATTTCTTGGTGCACATGTCTGTCATCCCACTCTCACTCTCACTCTATCCATCTCTCTGAAGGGGGTCACCAGATTTGTTTTTATCTTTCTCTCTTTTTCTCTCTTTCCCTGGCTTGTATCCATTCAGCCAATGTTTTAAGACGTGTATCCCCATCCAGGTGTCGATTTCTCGCGAGCCAGCATTGTATGGAAAAATCCGGGTTCGCCGGAGAAATTTTTCTATCGAAAAATGTACAAATTTAGCTTGCTGTCAACAAAAAAATATATATGCTGGTTCGCTACCACTCGCCAGGAAAATATTGACACTTGGATGGGGGTAAACGTCTTAAAACAGTAGGCTGAATGGGGCCGAATGGATACAAGCCAAAGAGAGGGAGAGAAAGATAAAAAAAAAGCGAGGTGGGCTCCCTTAACGCATTCCTCAGAGCATCTTTCCCTCTTCCTATGACTTGCAACTCCTTCAAATATTGTATCCACGTGTTGTGCACGTTGTGACATGACGCAGTTTTTCTAAGGGCATTCTTTGTATTTTGTCGCTTTACTTTAGATAGAAAACACAAAACACACGCAAAGGTTTATCTCGTATTTAGGCCTATGCTAAATTTTACTGGAGTCCCCCCCCCTTAACCCCCCCCCCCCCCCCATCTATCTCTCATTAACAAATATGAAACTAAATAGTAATTACTCACCAGTCCTTTCAATCCACCAATCGGAACTAATGCCACCCACCTGTAAATAAATAAATATGATTTAGAATACGTTATAGTACAAAATATATTAAATACAAATATTAATAACAACCAAACAAGAAAATATATAAATAATTATAATAGTAATACAAATAATAATAATAATAATAATAATAATAATAATAATAATAATAACACAATTTTCTACATCTCTCTCTCTCTCTCCCTCTCCCTCTCCCCCTCCCCCTCCCCCTCCCCCTCCCTCTCTCCCCCTCTCTCTCTCTCTCACACAAGGAATCCGCAGACAGTCGCGGTCATTACTGTTATCTGTAAGTTTCCGATGCTATTTCGGGCTGCACTGAATCTCCTAACTGACCAGTTGCGAGTATCGGTCTACTGTATAAGGAAGTTGGAGCTGTAAACGTTGATATTTACCAGAATTACCAGTTAAAATACAGTCGCAGTTCCTATATACATACACAAAATGTAATGAATTAAACTTTCTACGCATCACAAACATACACATTATACTCGCTCAGTTGAGTTTTGGCAATTAGGAGGTTCTCTCACTTTCTACCAGGGCTCAACATGTATCGGAATTTATGAACGCGACTGTACACATCCTGTTTTACATTTCCTCCTACGCTAGACTCCAGAACCGACCATTCATCTCTTACGTGCTCTCCTTCGGGACGTGGTAATAGGGTGTAAACGATCCCCGACCAACCCGTAGTTAAGCGGGGAAGGAGGGCTAATTAGGGGGGTTGGGTGATTAGGGTGTCGCGGGCGTGGGGGGGGGGGGGGGTTACACTATCATAAAAGGGGCGGGACGATGACTTTGCAAAAAAAAAAAAAAAAAAAAAAAAAAAAAAAAAAAAAAAAAGTATGTTCACACGAAATTTTTCCGATGACCTTTTCCTCGACACCTACTTCTGGCAAGATTTTCGAGCTCATTTATCATTGGCGTCGGCAAATGGTATATACTTATTTGATTTAATTATTTATTTTTCCTGGCCTACGGTAATTTGTCTTGTTCCTATCTTAATTGCTCGTTAATTACAATGTTTATATGGACCAAAATACGTTGCTAATTATGAAAATTAGGCATTACCATGATGACTTCCTTTTTCCTTAATTTTCGAGAAATCGGGACTGATCTTTCTGCCAAGTGAAGGAATAATCGAGTACAGCCTAGAGTTAGGCTGTTCAAGGTATATGAACTCAAGAATAATTCAGAAAGTGATACAAGAAATACCGATAATTGTGACCGGGAAAACCGCTCATGTGCCTATAGGCTAGATGTTAAGGTTTTTTGTTTCTTTTAGTTTGTTCCCTAGACCTCCATCAAGCTTAAAATAACACCCCCTTGACCCCCCTTTCAAGATAAATTTGTAAATTTTTTGGTAGAAAAATGTCCTGGCCTTGGTTCCTCTTACACTACAGGCTCGCTATCGCTCGCCAGGAACAATTCGACAACTAAATGGCACGAATGGTCCTAAAATTGTCAGAAATAGGACACAAGTTAGTAAAATCACCAAACTAATGGGTGAACGTCGTAACATCTCAAAAGCAATGGGGCTAAACATGAGGGAGAAAGGAGTCAAGAAAAAATCTCTCAAGTGGAAATCTCCCGTTAACAAGGACTTCTGCATGATTTTTTTTTTTTTTTTGGGGGGGAGAGAGATATTTACATATATTTACATAGATACAATGACCACACAGACCTTACGATCCCAGCGAGGTGTTCATAGGACTTAATTCTATTAGAGATAGCTAACCCGAGAGTAAGGTACAGTGGAAGGAAAGGATAGCAAAGAGAGAGAGAGAGAGAGAGAGAGAGAGAGAGAGAGAGAGAGAGAGAGAGAGAGAGAGAGAGAGAGAGAGAGAGAGAGAGAGATTTTTACATAGATACAATGACCACACAGACCTTACGATCCCAGCGAGGTGTTCATAGGACTAAATTCTATTAGAGATAGCTAACCCGAGAGTAAGGTACAGTGGAAGGAAAGGATAGCAAATAAGAGAGAGAGAGAGAGAGAGAGAGAGAGAGAGAGAGAGAGAGAGAGAGAGAGAGAGAGAGAGAGAGAGAGAGAGAGAGAGAGAGAGAGAGAGAGAGAGATAGAGAGAGAGAGAGAGAGAGAGAGAGAGAGAGAGAGAGAGAGAGAGAGAGAGAGAGAGAGAGAGAGAGAGAGGCATATATAGAGGGAGGTACATAGAACAAGGTGAACAGCCCTCTAGAACTAAAGAACATAAAAGGAAGGGGAAAACAAGTGGTGTGTGTGTGTGTGTGTGTGTGTGTAACCAGAATATTACCCAAGTGAATAAATATGCACACACCTTCTCTTACACTGACGCATGCGCCTACCGTTCCAACAATATGTCAGCGCATCATCCGATCCCCGTAAATCATGGTCCCAATGAATAAATAAACAGGCCTATTAGCATACAATCACTCACTTTCACACACTCTCTCTCTCTCTCTCCCCCCCCCCCCAATCTCGGCACCCGGGCTCAAAAGTTCGGCGATATAAATCTTAAGGGAAAATTGCCACTTGAGGGATTTTTTGTTCTGGACTCCTTTCTCCCTCATGTTTAGCCCCATTGCTTTTGATATTTTAAGACGTTCGCCCCATTAGTTTGGCTATTTTAAGAACTTTCGCCCCATTTAAGACAATTTTAAGACCTTTCGTGCCATTTAGGTGTCTATTTTTTCCTGGCAAGCGATAGCGAGCCTGTAATTTTTATACCGAAAAATTTACACATTTATCTTGAAGGAGGGTGTTGGGCAGGTGTTTTTTTAAGCTTGATGGAGGTCTAGATAAGAAACTAAAAAAATAATAAACATTCATAAATTAGCATATAGATACGCCCATCTTGAAATCGTCAAACTAATGGGGCGACCGTCTAAAATCTCAAAAGCAATGGGGCTAAACATGAGGGAGAAAGGAGTCCAGAAAAAAGGGGTGACTGGAAACAACTGAAGACTGTCCAGATCTGCGAATTCTCTCCTGTAGTCTGTTTCTTTACAACTAGCGGTAAATTGCTAAGTTCCCTTTAAGATGTCTCGGTTATTATGAAGATTCTGTAGTGAAATATGGTTCTAATTATATCAACTTGGTCTTAACATGATGCAGAGACATGGTATAGTTTCATCTTTTTCCCATTAAGGGGAGATGGTTCACTTTTTGGGCGATTTTTGCATGTTATAATTATTTTTCTAGTTTCCTCCCTAGACCTCCATCAAATTTAAAAAACAAAAACATCCATTACATCCCCCTCCTAGATTAATTTGTACATTTTTCGGTAGAAAAATTTCCCGGCCGAAGGCCGGTTCTTCCAACATTACAGGCTCACTATCGTTCGCCAGGGAAAGAATCGACACCTAAATAGCACGAAAGGTCTAAATATTGACGAAGAAATGGGGCGAAAGTTCTTAAAATCGGCTAACTAATGGGGCAAACATCTTAACATCTGAAAACTAATGGGGCTAAACATGAGGGAGAAAGCCAGTGGTCCAGAAAACCGGCCCATCCCCTCTTAAATATCGATAACTCAGTAGCTAAGGGATTCCATTTATCGTCAGCTGAAAAGAAACCGAGTATAGGATGTGGACGAACTCTTGGCGGCGACTGTACGGTGGCGCTAATAAGTCATGTCTCAGCTGGCCTCCGTGCTGTATTAATGGCTGTCAGATGTTGAATAGGGTGGGTAAGTGTAGGAGCATTGTTATATATCTCACTCGAAACGAATATATGAAGTTGGATGTTAAATAGGGTGGGTAAGTGTAGGAGCATGGTTGTATATCTCACTCGAAACGAATATATCAAGTTTTAGACATTGCTGATACCAATTATTGATAGAAATATACTTGGTGCCGAGACATCACTTATTAGCCCGACTGTACGTATTCTTATATGCACTCTGAGCTACGGAGACTAATGATGGGTGGAGATAGTAGTGACGCCCGTGATAAGCCAATAATAAATGATGATAGGAGGCAGACCTAAAGAGTATGATAGACGATAGGGACAAATGAGGAGCCTAGGTGAGGTGCAGAAGGCAGGTGCGCGCGCTTGTGTGTTTTTAACCTGCGGCAAAACGCTGAAGGTTTATGAATGATCAAATGTGCTATTGTTGTTTTGTAGTAGTAGTAGTAGTAGTAGTTGTTGTTATTGTTGTTGTTGTTGTTGTTGTGGTGTTGATCAGAGGTTACTGGTAGACAAAACAAAGTTGATGTGTTACCGTATTATCTTCCACAAAGAGGTGAAATTTGGAATGTGGATAGATATTACCCACCGAACGTCCTTTGCCATGCGAGAGTGAAAACTGCCATCTGCGCCGTACCAAGTTTTGCTTACAAATAAACGAAATTATTTTTTGTCGACAGAGTGCTTCTCCTCGCATGGCGGATATATCCATACTAATCAAAATAGTCAGTAGAGCTTCAACTGCTGATCAGAGCGTCGGCGGATCCGAGGTTTGTAGATTTTGTATCCACAGACCTTGGGCGGATCGAGCCTTCACTGTTAAAATCATAGACGGTTAAAATGTTATTGGTAGATGTCAAACGCCTAATGTGCATGGCCACCCCTTCTCGGGAACAACATCGTACGGGAAAAAAAATAAAAAATAAACAAACATAAAGAAAATGTGCAGTATAGAACACAAAACTGCAACAACACCTACAGTATACACAATTTAAGAATATGAATTTGAACACTCACCAAACTCACCAATTTGGAATTCATTACCAAACACATGTATAATAATTATAATCATGCAATCTTCTGTTAAAAAAAAATACCTGAAAAAAGTATTCAAATATCTACGCCCAAACTATTATCACACACTGGTTTCATGTACAGTGGCGCTAATAAGTCATATCTCAGCTGTCATTATGTTTGGCTCGCTCTGTGCTGTATTAACGTCTGTCAGATGTTGAATAGGGTGCGTAAGTGTAAGAACATGTTTGTATATCTCACTCGAATTGGAGACATCCGGTTTAGATATAGCTGATACCAATTATAGAACAAAATATACTTGGTTCCGAGACCTCATTTATTAGGCCGACTATACCAGTGTCGTTACGTGTATGTTTCGATGGGATAAGGAACTGCAATTCAAAAACTAAACCGCCAGTACGTTTAAGGGGAGGAGTTTGCTTTATTCTGGTCCCCCTTCTCCCTCATGTTTAGCCCCATTAGTTTTTTGAGATTTTAAGACGTTCACCCCATTAGTGTGGCGATTGTTAGACATTTCGCCCCATTTCTTTGTCAATATTCGGACCTTTCGTGCTAACCCAAGCTTGGCAAAATCGTCTAATGATATCCAGAAGAAAAGCGTGACATACGTATGCATACTGACTAGGGTAGTAGTATAATCATCGACAGAGATAAACCCCTTCTGTACAGACGATGTTTTTTTAAATTATATTATAGCTATACTTAAACGATTTTGTGCAGATTAAGAAGTATCTGCGGTCGCAAAACAAGATTAAGCATGATAGTTCGAAGCCTGTTAATTGCTGGAGGCCCTTTTTAACCTGACTAAAATCGTCTAATAATAGCCAGAATAAAGTTAAAAGGACGGCACCGGTACTGAAAGGGTTACGGAGGATGAAGATTACATTTATATGGGATAAGTATTTCTATTGGTTTATATGGGATAAGTGTTTCTATTGGTTTATATGGGATAAGTGTTTCTATTGGTTTATATGGGATAAGTGTTTCTATTGGTTTATATGGGATAAGTGTTTCTATTGGTTTATATGGGATAAGTGTTTCTATTGGTTTATATGGGATAAGTGTTTCTATTGGTTTATATGGGATAAGTGTTTCTATTGGTTTATATGGGATAAGTGTTTTCTATTGGTTTATATGGGATAAGTGTTTCTATTGGTTTATATGGGATAAGTGTTTTTATTGGTTTTATATGGGATAAGTGTTTCTATTGGTTATATGGGATAAGTGTTTCTATTGGTTTATATGGGATAAGTGTTTCTATTGGTTTATATGGGATAAGTGTTTCTATTGGTTTATATGGGATAAGTGTTTCTATTGGTTTATATGGGATAAGTGTTTCTATTGGTTTATATGGGATAAGTGTTTCTATTGGTTTATATGGGATAAGTGTATATTGGGTTATATGGGATAAGTGTTTTGTATTGGTTTATATGGGATAAGTGTTTCTATTGGTTTATATGGGATAAGTGTTTCTATTGGTTTATATGGGATAAGTGTTTCTATTGGTTTATATGGGATAAGTGTTTCTATTGGTTTATATGGGATAAGTGTTTCTATTGGTTTATATGGGATAAGTGTTTCTATTGGTTTATATGGGATAAGTGTTTCTATTGGTTTATATGGGATCAAGATGTTTCTATCTATTATATTGGATAAGTGTTTCTATTGGTTTATATGGGATAAGTGTTTCTATTGGTTTATATGGGATAAGTGTTTCTATGGTTTACTATGGGTAAGTGTTTCTATTCATTATCATGGATAAGTGTTTCTATTGGTTTTGATATTCCTGATAAACCAAGATGAAATTATACTTCTGCAAAAACTATAATTAGGCCTATATTGATTTAATGAAAACATTCGTGTGTGTGTGTGTGTGTGTGTGTGTGTGTGTGTGTGTGTGTGTGTGTGTGTGTGTGTGTGTACACATATAAATGTATGTGAATGGGTGTCTGATTGTGTGTATATAAATCTTCTGTATAAAATATATGTTTTGTGTAAGTGTGTGTGAGATTGTATGTATGTATATGTGGGTATGCCTGATTGTGTATATTTATGTGTGTGTAAGTGCCGGCGCGCATGTGTGTGTGCGCGGCAAGATCACTGCTAGGATGCCACTTTCACCATTCGGCCGTCTGAGTGCCATATAGGGGAAGACCTCACTCAGGGCACGACCTCGGCGCCATCTGGCAGACATACACACACAGGCAGTCATACATACAGTCATAAACGCATATATACACCATACACTCATACGCAGTCATACACACACATACATACACCATACACTCACACGCAGTCATGCACACACACACATACACCATACACTCACAACCAGTCATACACACATATACACACACAGGTCAGACACATACGTAGGCCTACATACACACGCACACACAAACACAAACACATAAATGCACACTACATACACACACACAAACACAAACAAACACACACACACACACACACAGTCACTCCAGCACTTTCCAAAGCCTTTATAATTATTACGGGAATTCTGGTCTGGTAGCTACTGCATTCACAAACACACACATTCACAAACACACACATTCACAAACACACACATTCATACACACACATTCACAAACACACACATTCAAACACACACATTCACAAACACACACATTCCTACACACACATTCACAAACACACACATTCAAACACACAGCATTCACAAACACACAGCATTCACAAACACACAGCATTCACAAACACACAGCATTCACAAACACACAGCATTCACAAACACATACATTCAAACACACACATTCACAAACACATACATTCAAACACACACATTCACAAACACACACATACATACACACACATTCACAAACACACACATTCAAACACACACATTCACAAACACACACATTCACAAACACACACATTCACAAACACACACATTCACAAACACACATTCAAACACACACATTCACAAACACACACATTCAAACACACACATTCACAAACACACACATTCAAACACACACATTCACAAACACACACATTCAAACACACACATTCACAAACACACATGATCTCTCTCCCAGCACAATTTGAAAGGCAATACTGGTATAGATCTTTATGTTATAATGGATGCTAAAACTACATATCTACAACGTACTATATGCCTTTAAGGGGAGATATCCACTTGAGGGATTTTTTTCTGGACCCCTGTCTCCCTCATGTTTAGCCCCATTTCTTTTGAGATTTTAAGACCTTCGCCCTAGTAGTTTGGATATTTGAAGACATTTTGCCCCATTTCTGTCAATTTTAAGACCTTTCGTGCCGTTAAGGTGTCGATTTTTTCCTGGCGAGCGATAGCGAGCCTGTAATTTAATATGGCTTCGACATATTTCTACCGAAAAATGTACAAATTTATCTTGAAAGGGGGTCTAGGGGATGTAATTTTAAGCTTGATGAAAAAGTAGGGAACAAACTAAATACCTGTCCCTAATTAATCGTCGATCACACCAAGGCCGTATCTAAACGAACAATAATCTCTGAAATTCTCATAATAAAGCTTCTGTATTAAAGGGAGATATCCACTTGAGGGATTTTTTTCTTGACTCCTTTCTCCCTCATGTTTAGCCTCATTGCTTTTGAGATTTTAAGACGTTCGCCCCATTAGTTTGGCGATTTTAAGAACCCTCGCCCCATTTCTGTCAATTTTAAGACCATTCGTGCCATTTAGGTGTCGATTTTTTCCTGGCGAGCGATAGCGAGCCTGTAATTTAAGGGGAATCGGCCTTCGGCCGGGACATTTTTCTACCGAAAAATGTACAAATTTATCTTGAAAGGGGGTCTAGGGTGAGTAATTTTAAGTTTGATGGAAGTCTAGGGAATCAACTAAAAACGTCCCCTTAAAGCTTGATAAAACGCCAACCTCCTAAATACATGTACCTTCAGTCTAGTTGACGAGACTCCAGCAGAAGTACTCCAAAATGCTTCTAAGGTAAACTAGGATTCGTCCGATCCATTTTCCAAGCAGGTCTCTATTACCATGAGAACACAAACATCTCAGATAATCTAGTTTCCATCTTAGTTGACTATACTACTGAACAAGAGGCTCCCCCAAAATGTACTTCTTTTCTAGTCTATAATATATCGGTTCTTTTCCATATATTAACACTCGGGCACTTAAGGGGAGGTTTTTAGTTTGTTTCCTAGTTCTCCATCAAGCTTAAAATCACACCCCCCAAGCTCCCTTTCTAGATAAATTTGTAAATTTTTCGGTAGAAAAACGTCCCGGCCAAAGGCCGATTCCTCTTAAATTACAGGCTCGCTATCGCTCGCCAGGAAAAATTGACACCTAAATGGGACGAAAGGTCTTAAAATGGGGCAAAAGTTCTTAAAATCGCCAAACTAATAGGGCGAACATCTTAAAATCTCAAAAACAATGGGGCTAAACATGAGGGAGAAAGGGGCCAAGAAAAGAAAAATCCCTCAAGTGGAATTCTCCCCTTAATCATATATTCAATAAGAGTCACGACACAAGACAATAACAAACCGGGTATTTCCTGGCTTGGGTTATGTAGGCGGTCCAAATTGTGTTTGTTGACTACTCAAAAATTGTCAAGTGAAGATATACGAAAACCCTTCATTAAGGGACCCCACCTCGTGTTTTTTCTCTTTCTTTACCTCTCTCTACGGCTTGTATCAATTCGGCCCCATTCAGCCTACTGTTTTAAGACGTTTACCCCCATACAGGTGTCAATATTTTCCTGGCGAGCGGTAGCTAGCCAGCATATATATACATTTTTCGATGGAAAAATGTCTCCGGCGAAGCCGGATTTGTCCATACAATGCTGGCTCGCTATCGCTCGCCAGGAAGAAATCGACACCTGGATGGGGATAAACGTCTTAAAAAGTTGGCTGAATGGGGCCGGATGGATACAAGCCAGGGAAAGAAGAGAAAGATAAAAAACCGGTGACCCCCCTTAAATAAATCACTAAATAATGTACTCTACACGCAACCCAAGTTTGTTGAAGGCCTAAACCGAAAGTCAATAAATGGAAAAAAGGCCCCCCATTTTCTATATTAACCCTTTCAGTATTTCATAACACATTTTACATGTATTACATAATGGCTACTTTTAGACAATATAGTTAGGTTTAGAAAGGATAAGTGGGAGTCAAAGGGCAAAGTTTAATCGGATTGCTAGTTTGCTAGGGATCATATCTAAACTGCATAATGCTAATGCTTCCAAGTATTAAATCTATAAAGAAACTGTGTAACTAAAAGATTAAATACAACAAGGGGATGGCAACAACCGTATTACATGCATATACAGATGTGTGTTAGTAGCAGGTGTGAGTGTGTGTATAGTGTGTTCCCCTGGTTGTGTACACGGGGTCAGGTAAAAATGGGGTTACCTTTGTTTACGCTCCAAAGTTCACGCAAGGTCGGTCGGTGGGGTGGGATGGTTGGGTTGGTCAGGGCAGCGAGACGAGAAAACACACACACACACACACACGCTCGTATAAAAATATACATACATACACGAACACACTTAACACACAAACACACACAAACACTCACCCACTCTCTGT
>CM064509.1:56600163-56607663 GCA_032716605.1 Paralithodes platypus | reverse complement strand
ATCTCCCCTTAAGAGTGTATGGGTGTACAGTATGAACACTATATCTCTGTGCACGTATGACGACGTACTGTATATACACATGCCCCGTATGACGTAAGGGGAGATTTTTAGTGTGTTTCCTAGACTTCCATCAAGCTTGAAATTACACCCCCATGACCCCCTTGAAAGATAAATTTGTACATTTTTCGGTAGAAAAATTTGCCGGCCGAAGGCCGGTTCCTCTTATATTACAAGCTCGCTATCGCTCGCCAGGATAAAATCGACACCTGAATTGCACGAAAGGTCTTAATATGGGGTGAAAGTTCTTAAAATCGCTAAACTAATGGGGCAAACGTTTTATAATATCAAAAGCAATGGGGCTAAACATGAGGGAGAAAGGGGTCCAGAAAAAATCCCTCAAGTGGATATCTCCCCTTAAGGTAGTGCTAATAAGTCATGTCTCAGCTGGCATTACGTTTGGCTCGTTCTGAGATGTATTAATGTCTGTCAGATGTTGAATAGGGTGGGTAAGTGTAGGCATATGTTTGTATATGTGTCACGCTAAACGAATAATTCAAATGTTAGATATTGCTGATACCAAGTAATGATCAAAATATACCTGATCCCGGGACATCACTTATTTGGCCAACTGTACCTGGATGTGTTGATGTGTGTGCCTGTTTCGAGGTCCGGGGGTATGATGATTAATGATACCCCCGTGCATGGCAGTATAATAGTACCCGTGCGTCTTACAAGGGCAGGATGTATGTATGTACAGGTAAATGGCCACCACCATATTCTAGGAGGGACTCTACCTGTATTCTAGGAGGGACTCTACCTGTATTCTAGGAGGGACTCTACCTGTATTCTAGGAGGGACTCTACCTGTATTCTAGGAGGGACTCTACCTGTATTCTAGGAGGGACTCTACCTGTATTCTAGGAGGGACTCTACCTGTATTCTAGGAGGGACTCTACCTGTATCACTCCATGTGTTAAGGGGGTAGTAGTACTAGCTTTTCATGAACCCCTTTCTTCCTCATGTTTAGCATATTAGTTTTGAGGTTTTTAGACGGTCGTTCAGTTAGTTTGGCGATTTTGAGACCTTTCGCCTTATTTTTTTGTTGTCAATATTAAGACCTTTCGTGCTCTTTAGGTGTCGATTTTTTCCTGGCGAGCGACAGCGAGCCTCTAATTCTAGAAGGAATCGGCCTTCGGCCGGGACATTTTTCTACCGAAAAATGTACAAATTTATCTTGAAGGGGGGTGGGGGGGTCTAGGGGGTGTTTCTCTAAGCTTGATGGAGGTCTAGCGAGGAAACTAAAGAAAACCAATAATAATAAATAAATATATGGACAAAAAACCAAGCACTACCCTTTTAATAGTCAAATAAATTATAGATAAAAAGGTATGTAAATGAATGAATGAAAGAATGAAGAAGTTGATCAATTAAATAAAACATTAAATAAAACAGTAAATTGGTTAATTAGTATAGTAAATAAATGCAATTAACAAGCATATTTATAAGTAATTAACACGAGAGAGAGAGAGAGAGAGAGAGAGAGAGAGAGAGAGAGAGAGAGAGGAGAGAGAGGGAACTAACACACACACACACACCCACACCCACACACACACACACACACACACACACACACACACACACACACACACACACACAGCCCGTAGGTAGAGCTCTCGTCTCACACACGAGGGGTCGGGGGTTCAATCCCCGGCCGGGCGGAGACAAATTGGGCTTGACCTCCTTTCATGTGTTAGCCTCAGTTCACCTAGCTGTAAATAGGTACCTGGAATAAGTGGAAGACGTTGTGACGTCCCATCTGGGGTTGGCAAAAATGGTACAAGGCGAGATGGGTATCATATGGTTCACCTAAGCTGATGGCTACCTAAGCCTTCGGGCGAGACGGTACCGTCTATAGTGAGAATGGTACCATACAGATCCACCCTAAGCCTTCGTTTCCGATGTCGCCAATTGGCTAAATACAGACTACACACACATCCACAGCCATTCCAACAGTACATAAAACACTTAACATGCATTTCACGCAATACATTCCCAGTTAAGGAGGCACGATAATAATGAGCTTAGCTCGCATTGCGTGGATTCCCCTTGACGAACAAGTAACTGAGTAACACACACACACACACACACACACACACACACACACACACACACACACAAACACACACACACACACACACACACACACACACACACACACACACACACACACACACACACACACACACACACACACTTTCCAGTACATCTACCTCCACACCACACCTCCTTCTTACTTCCTCATTCGTCTGTCTAAAGTCTATCCCTCCATGTAACTCCGCACGCACTTCTCAAGTAACGCATTTCCACCGCTCTCACTCTTGGTCTGAGTCTCTTCCCGAACGTCCATGCTTCGCTTCCGTAAGTTAGTGCCGGGCTTACCACACTGTCATGCAAGGACTTCTTCACTTCCATACTGACCACCCTATATCTTGTTACTGCTTTCAGCGTCCAGCACTTCTTCATCCATAGTCCCATCTTTACTCAACACACTGCCCAGATACTTAACCCTTTCACGCATTTATGACGCAGAGGTTGCCAGATTAGCAATAAGAAATAGAGTTCTCTCACTCTTATAATTACCTCTCCAAAATTAGTGTTCTGCCCACAGCTAACTCAAAGACAACTGCAGAGGTTGAAGTAACTAAACTAAAGGTTTCTAAATACCCCTGATGGTAACAAAGGCTTTAAAGTATCCCCAATAGGCTCAAAATCGCGTCATATGTCAGAGAGGGTTAAATGAGCTGACAATCTCCATAGCCTGACCGTTCAACTTCATCTCACACTCTGTGGCTTCACCCCTTTCGAAGACCATAACCTTGCTCTTCCCCGCATTTACCTTCAGATTCCGTTTTTCACACACTGTTCCAAACACATTTACCAGAGCCTGCAACTCCCATTCATTATCGCTCATCAGAACTGTATCATCAGCAAGCAGCAGTACAGGTAGCTTCCACTCATGTCCCTCCCTTATCAGCGATACACCAACATCCACTGCTCTTCCTTGTATTTCTTTCATGACTCCATCCATATATACAGTAAACAACCATGTGGACATCACACACCCCTGTTTCAACCCAACATTCAGGTCAAAGAACTCGCTCTGCTCATTCTCCACACGTACTGCCGCCTTTGCACCCTCATACATGCTTTTCACTGCTTTCAGCAACTTACCATCTACTCCGTATATTCTAAGTACTTTCCACATACCTTCTCTATCCATTCTGTCATAGGCCTTCTCCAAGTCCATAAAGGCAACATACACCTTTTGTTGCTTCTCCAGATATTTCTCCACAACACAACACAATTCAGGGTAAAAATCTGATCTACACATCCTCTTCCCTCGCAGATGTGAAAAACAAAACAAAAACAAAAAAACAATCGTAGTGAACAAGACAGTCTACTGAACATACCCTCGTAAACTTTTATTGGAGGCGCAACATTCTCTTCTCTTACGCTGCGTTTTTTCCGGGGCCTGGATAAGTGGTTTAGCAGAAGCTAGGAATTGAGATCCTGCAATAAACACGCAAGCAAGCATGCGCACACACACACAGACAGACAGGGCCAATTATCCCAATCAGACAGACCGACGGACATACACAGGCTTAAGGGAGCCCACCTCGCTCTTTTTATCTTTCTCTCCCTCTCTCTTTGGGTTGTATCCATTCGGCCCCATTCATCCTACTGTTTTAAGACGCTTACCCCCATCCAGGTGACAATATTTTCCTGGCGAACGGTAGCGAGCCATATATTTTTGTTTTGACAGCAAGCTAAATTTGTACATTTTTCGATAGAAAAATGTCTCCGGTGAAGCCAGATTTCTCCATACAATGCTGGCTCGCTATCGCTCGCCAGGAAGAAATCGACACCTGGATGGGGATAAACGTCTTAAAACAGTTGGCTGAATGGGGCCGAATGGATACAAGCCAGGGAAAGAGAAAAAAAAACGAGAGAAAGATAAAAAAAAAAACAAAAAAAAAAACGGTTAAGTGCACATTGAGTCTCACTAAAGAAGCAGTCCGCACTACAAACAAGAATGCCATCAAGAATATACGTCTAGGGCTCCGAGCGGTACTAGGCATCTATAAGGACAGGTAGGGCTAATAGCTTTACAGTAGTAGGTTCCATATTGCTAACCGCCTATAGTTCTTGTTTCTTCAATATCTTTACAGTAGTAGGTTCCATATTGCTAACCGCCTATAGTTCTTGTTTCTTCAATATCTTCACAGTAGTAGGTTCCATATTGCT
The DNA here is from genome assembly GCA_032716605.1 of Paralithodes platypus. Classification (NCBI taxonomy): domain Eukaryota; kingdom Metazoa; phylum Arthropoda; class Malacostraca; order Decapoda; family Lithodidae; genus Paralithodes; species Paralithodes platypus. The sequence goes on along the minus strand of CM064509.1, from coordinate 56,603,359 downwards.
AACCTATAGTTCTTGTTTCTTCAATATCTTTACAGTAGTAGGTTCCATATTGCTAACCTATAGTTCTTGTTTCTTCAATATCTTTACAGTAGTAGGTTCCATATTGCTAACCTATAGTTCTTGTTTCTTCAATATCTTTACAGTAGTAGGTTCCATATTGCTAACCTATAGTTCTTGTTGTTTCTCAGCTGACGGTAAGTTGATTCACGTAGCAGCTGATGTATCGATAATTAAGGGGACACTGACTGCTTTGTTGGCCTATAAATTCATTCATTCATAAATTCTTAGTTTCCTCGCTAGACATCCCTCAAACTTAGAAAAACCTCCCCTAGACCCACCCTCAAGATAAATGTGTACATTTTTCGCTAGAAAAATGTCCCGTCCGAAGGCCGATTCCTCTTACAATTACGGGCTCGCCAGGAAAAAATCGAGACCTAAATGGCACGATAGGTCTTAAAATTGATAACGAAATGGGACGAAAGGTCTTAAAATCGCCAAACAAATGGGCAGAACGTATAAACATCTAACAAAATAATGGGACCAAACACGAGGGAGAAAGGGGACCAGAAAATCGACCGACTGAAGAACTATATACAACTTCTTAGGTTAGTTTGTCCCAGTTAGAACAGAAGCTATATATGTCCAAAAATGTGCACAATTACTAGTACTGAACCTTCTTAACGTCCAGCCATGGTTGCATGACGAGCGGTAATAAGCCTCTCGTCAAAAAAGAAATAGGGCGAAATCAAGATAAGTAAGACAGCAACATCATCAAGCAGAGCAGCGAGACGAGCGGTAATAAGCCTCCCGTCAATAAGAACAAGAGCTAAAGCGAGACGAGCGGTAATAAGCCTCTCGTCAAAAAAGAAATAGGGCGAAATCAAGATAAGTAAGAGAGCAACAACATCAAGCAGAGCAGCGAGACGAGCGGTAATAAGCCTCCCGTCAATAAGAAGAAGAGCTAAAGCGAGACGAGCGGTAATAAGCCTCTCGTCAATAAGAACAACACCGAAATCAAGAGCCCAACAGCACCACGCGAGGTAAGACAGGATACAAAGTAAACTACAGTAAAAACACCCCAAGAATGTCCTCGGAGCGGGTCTCGGATGAATTGCCACTACACCTCCTTTAAGACACAATCCCCTCATCTGCGGTCTCGTAAGGGGAAGTAGTTGTTGTTTCTTTTGGAACCCCCCCCATCTCCTTCATGTTTAGCCCCATTAGTTTTTAAATTTCGAGACATTCGGCCCATTAGTTTGGCGATTATAAGACTTTTCACCCCATTTTCTCTATCAATATTTAGACCTTTCGTGCCAAATAGGTGTCGATTTTTTCCAGGTGAGCGATAGCGATCCTGTAATTTAGAAAGAACCAAGGGAGGAACCGGCCTTTGGACGGCACATTTTTCTACAGAAAAATTTACAAATTTATCTAGAAGAGGGGTCTTGGGTATTTTGTTTTTTGTTTTTAGCATGATGGATGTCTAGGGAGGAAACTAAAAATAATATATAAATCAATAAATCGACCAATAAATAAACCCCTCCCCCTTAAGCCGGTATCACACGAGAGCTTTTATAGTCAACATTTGATGATCAACATTTTTCTAGCATTATTTCTAGAATATTTTGCACTGGTATCGGAAACTAGACTGATGATAGATGAATTTAGGTGACAAATATTATACATGTTAATCTCCTAAGCTGCCAGACCAGTGTTAAGGATAAATGTTGAGTGAAAAAGCGCTCGTGTGATACCGGCTTTACTTCCCCACCCAACTACAGATTCTGGGAGAGTTTTGCATAGCTATACCAAAGAACTCAAATTAAGCACTCAATTTGTGCAGTGTATTTCTCCCTTTTCATTTCTAGAGTTTCGTTCGTCAGCTGAACATAAAATCCCGATACTATAAGGTATTCATTAGAAGTAAGCAGAATATCGTGGTTTTAACCTTACGTTACTTGAAAGGGCTAGAGCGAACGGGATGTACATTTCCACACCAATTTCCTGGTTGATAATCCCCCGATGGTAGAAATGTGATCTCGATTGTCCAAGTTCCTTTCGAGTTATAAGAGTTTGGATGTCACGAGTTCTGGCTTACTGATAATGAATAATCTCTTGACACAATTTGGGGATTATTATGATGTTTTGTTTAGTTAATATTTAGGGGTTTTGATTTATCCAGCCATTATCGAGCAATGTATATTAAGTTTGCCCCCGAAACTAAAAAAAAATAATGTCTCCCCAGACCCCTTTGAAACGAAAAATAAAACTAAGTGTTATTTTATCCGGTAGAAGCATGTTCAAGTCGAAGGCAAGTTTCTCCTCAAGTGGAGGCTCATTATCGCTCGCCCAGAAACAAATAAGCACCTAAATGGGGTGAAGTGTCACAATCGCCAAATAAGTGAGGTGAAACATATTACATTCTCTAAACTGATGGAATGAAGGCTGATTACCCACCCAACCCGAGAGGCATTATTCAGGAGACTTTTGAACCATTCATGAGTAACTCCCCTAATACCATAAGTGTGCAATATCCTTAGTAAAATATCATGATTAACTGTATCAAAGGTTTAGCTATAATCAAGAAATATCCCTAACATATAGTTACCTGCATCCAATTCCTTCCAAGTATTGTCTAACAACTTAAGGGGAGATTTCCACTTGAGGGATTTTTTTCTGGACTCCCTCATGTTTAGCCCCATTGCTTTTGAGATTTTAAGACGTTCGCCCTAGTAGTTTGGACATTTTAAGACATTTTGCCCCATTTCTGTCAATTTTAAGACCTTTCGTGCCATGAAGGTGTCGATTTTTTCCTGGCGAGCGATAGCGAGCCTGTAATTTAAGAGCAGAGGGACATTTTCTACCGAAAAATGTACAAATTTATCTTGAAAGGGGGTCTAGGGGGTGTAATTTTAAGCTTGATGAAAACGTAGGGAACAAACTAAATACCTCCCCTTAATTAAGCCTAAGTTCGTTCCAAAATCCTCGCGGAAGTCAAACTGATATTTATATAACAAAATAATGTAATCAATGAAAGACATGACTCGTTTATGTATTACAGTTTCCAAAAGTGTAGACAATACTGGATATAAGAGATACAGGCTGCCGATCTCTGCTACTATAGGATCTCTCTCTCTCGGTAGCCCCAGCAGCCCAAGACCAGTAGCAGTAGCACCCAAAACCTGTTGCTGGACCG
>CM064509.1:56585163-56595163 GCA_032716605.1 Paralithodes platypus | reverse complement strand
ACAACCAATAGACCATACCATGAACTTAGGGGACCCCACCTCGCTTTTTTGTTCTCTTTCTCACCCTCTCTCTTTGGCTTGTATCCATTTGGCCCCATTCAGCCTACTGTTTTAAGACGTTTACCCCCATCCAGGTGTCAATATTTTCCTGGCGAGCGGTGGCGAGCCAGCATATATATATTTTTGTTTTGACAGCAAGCTAAATTTGTAAATTTTTCGATAGAAAAATGTCTCCGGCGAAGCCGGATTTCTCCAAACAATGCTGGCTCGCTTTCGCTCGTCAGGAAGAAATCGACACCTGGACGGGGATAAACGTCTTAAAACAATTGTCTGAATGGGGCCGAATGCATACAAGCCAGGGAAAGAGAGAAAAGGGAGATCAAGATAAAAAAAAAAAAAAAGCCGGTGACCAAATCCAAGAAAGGAAGGAATATCTCGCCCTCTAACCCAGCCTAACCAGAGATGTGACCTAACCTTAGAATGATACTATACCCACATAACAATTATATATAACTCACGAAGCACCAATCCTTATAACCAATAGACCGTGACGAGGGAAAAGATCGCGTGTGGGGCCAAGTAGGAAGCAATTAAGGGGGGATGGTTGATTTGTTGGTTGATTTGTTGGTCGATTATGTCATATATTTAATATTTTGTTTAGTTTCCTCCCTAGACCTCCATCAATCCTAAAAACAAACTTCCATTAGATCCCCCTTTTAGTTTAATTTGTACATTTTTCGGTAGAAAAATTTCCCGGCCGAAGGCCGGTTCTTCCAAAATTACAGGCTCACTATCTTTCGCCAGGAATACAATTGACACCTAAATAGCACGAAAGGTCTTAATATTGACAAATAAATGGGGCGAAAGGTCTTAAAATCAACAAACTAATGGGGGAAAACATCTTAAAATCTATAAACTAATAGGGCTAAACACAGAGAAGCGGGACCCGAAAACCGGCCTATCTCCCCTTACATTTCCCTCTAGCCTAAACAATAATGTGCCGTAACCCTTGAATGAGACTATACACATTACACACGTCCCTATAGTATATTCGGTCTAGGTAGGCGAGATTTTTTTTTGTTTTTTGTTTTTTTTCTATGTGATTGAGGGAGACAAAAGGCAGAATTGCCTATAGCGAGTGCCTCCCCCATAGTTGAAAGAGTGACAGGGCCAAAATCAAGGGACGATCGAGCCAAAATGCCTGGACACAGAGTTTGAAGCAATTTAAGTCGTAGGAAGAGGGAAAAACTGATTCTGGGAGAGAGTTCCAGAGCTCAGCTGTTGAGTAGAAGAAAGTTTGAGAGTAACGTTTCACTCTTGGGTTGGAGAGTTTCACAGAGTAGGGGTGGGATTGAGTTGCAAGACGGGTACCACGTGCCCGACGTAAAGGAGGTGGTATGCACTGGGAAAGCTCTGAGGAACACTGATTATTATAGTAGCGATAGAATAGCGAGAGAGATGCAACATTGCGGCAGAGAGAGAGAGATTGCAGAGAGTTGGTGAGTGGACGGGAGTTAATGATACGAAAGGCCTTCCTTTCAACTTTGTCTAGGAGAGCGGTGTGAGAGGAACCTCCCCACACATGTGAACAATACTCAATACAAGGACGCACTATGCCCCTGTACAGAGCAAGAAGCTGTGCTAGGGAAAAGAACCCCCTAAGGCAGTTGAGCACACCCAGCTTCTGGGAGGCTGCCTTAGCAAGACTGGTAATATGGTCCTTCCAAATGAGAGCATAAGAAAAAGAGACACCAAGAATATTGAGAAGATAAAGGGTTGATTTTTGTATTGTTGAAGAATAAGGGATAGTCCGCTGGGAGATCCTGACGGGTAGATAGATGGAGAAATTGGGTTTTGGAAGCATTAAAGGTAACAAGGTTTTCTCTGCCCCAATTGGAGATAGTATTTAGATCAGAATTTAAGAGTTCTATGGCTTCATTACATTTGTCGTTAAGGGATTGCTGGCTGGGGCGTTCTGAAAAACTAATGGAGTAGTGTAAGGTTGAGTCGTCTGCGTATGAATGGATGGGAATTAAGGTACAGTTAAGGAGATCATTTATAAAAATTAGAAAGAGAATAGGAGATAGGACAGAGCCCTGAGGAACACCGGAGTTTATAGGGTGACCTATGTAACCTCTGTAACTAAAAAACGACTAGAGTAATGGAGCTAATATTTCTACCATTTGGGAAGAGTCCAACTAGGAATAGATGTGAAAATTTAAAGCCAATTTGCTCTAGCCCTCTTTGAGTTACAGAGGATAGAGGTTCATGATTTCTCGCCTACTTACAGCGAATATGCTATAGTTTATGGTCTCACGAAGAGCCTATACTCAGAACCAATAAGCCAATAGATCGCACAGCTAATAGGTCGAAAACTAATGGAGCTAAACATGAGGAAGCAGGGGGTCCAGAAAAACGGTCCATCTCCCCTTAACTACTGACATCGACTGTACACACACACACACACACACACACACACACACACACACACACACACATAGCAAGTTTATGTAGTTGACGAAGAGCCTCTACTTAACAACCAATAGACCGTAACAAGGGAGGCAGATATGATTTATTGCCCATGAACCTTACTGGAAGAGTGGGTCTGACAAATGGCTTTAAGGGCGCTCACCTGCTTATGTTCTCTACTTTTCTCTCTTTCTCTGGCTTGTATCCAATCGGCCCCATTCAGCCTACTGTTTTAAGACGTTTATTCCCATCCAGGTGTCGATTTCTTCCTGGCGAGCGAAAGCGAGCCAGCATTGTATGGATAAATCCGGCTTCGCCGGAGACATTTTTCTATCGAAAAATGTACAAATTTAGCTTGCTGTCAAAACAGAAATATATATATGCTGGCTTGCTACCGCTGACCAGGAAAATATTGATACCTGGATGGGGGTAAACGTCTTAAAACAGTAGGCTGAATTGGGCCGAATAGATACAAGCCAAAGAGAGAGGGAGGGAAAGAGAAAAAAAGCGAGGTGGGCTCCCTTAACTTCATTTCGCCAGTAAGTCGTATCGCCATTATGCCTAAAGTCGATTCACCTTCACATAACCTAACCTAACTATATCTAACCTGACCTGAACTAACCAATCCAAAGCTAACCTATTTTAATCTAACTTATTCTAAATTAATCTAACTTAATCCTAACCAAATCATCGTATTTAAAAAAAAATATATCTTTATTATAACCTAGCCTATCGTAACTTATCCTAACCTAGTCTATCATAATACTATTCTACAGTCCGTTCTTTCTAGTTTGCGCAGACATCATAACCTCTAACCTCTTGAACTCAAAAAGGGCTAGAGCAAAATTAATGAACTGTCAATTTATACACCTATATTCCCTAACCAAGTCTTCCTATTTGGTAGAAATATTAGCTCGATTACGCAAGTCCATTTTGAGTTATGAGAGGTTAGGGGTTACGATTTCTGCCCAACCTAGAATGAACGGACTATAATACAACCTATACATTCATATCAAAGCTATCCTAACCTAACAAATTCCAACTATAATACAACCTATACATTCATATCAAAGCTATCCTAACCTAACTAATATTACAGTGTGGGCAAAACAACAAAAAGACTTGATGGCCAAAAATACCAACCCCCCATGATAAATGATGCCACTAGGCCTTCCGTTCCCGAGGCTCTCACGGGGAGGCTGGCTGAACTGGCAGACCTGACCTTAGCTGACAAACCATTAAGGGAGCCCACCTCGTTTTTTTTCTTTCTCTCCTTTTCTCTCTTTCTCTGGGTTGTATCCATTCGGCCCCATTCAGCCAACTGTTTTAAGACGTTTATCCCCCTCCAGGTGTCGCTCGCCAGCATTGTATGGAGAAATCCGGCATCGCCGGAGAAATTTTATATGCTGGCGAGCGGTAACAGTAGGCTGAATGGGGCCGAATGGATAAAAGCCAAAGAGAGAGGGAGAGAAAGAAAACAAGCGAGGTGGGCTCCCTTAAGGGAAGATGGACGTATTTATTTGCTAATTTATAGATACTAGTATCATTGTTTTAGTTCCCTCACTACACCTCCATCAAGCTTAAAAAAACACCGACCAAGACCCTCCAAGTTCAATTTGTAAATTTTTCGAAGGCCGAAGGCCGGTTCTTCCAAAATTACAGGTTTGCTATCGGTCGCAGGAAAAAAAATCGACATCTAAATAGCACGAAAGGTCTTAATATTGACAAGGAAATGGGGCGAAAGGTTTTAAAATCGCCAAACTAATGGCCCGAACGTCATCAAATCTGAAAACTAATGGGGATAAACACGAGGAAGAAGGGGGACCAGAAAAACGACCCATCTCCCCTTAACCAGAGGGATCCCGATTGATCCACTAATATATACATACAACCGAAGAGCCTGAACTCCTTGACACTGCCTCAACTTAAGGGGGGGGGGGGTACACATTTTTTGTTTTTATCTTTCTCTCCTTTTCTCTCTTTCTCTGGCTTGTATCCATTCGGCCCCATTCAGCCAACTGTTTTAAGACGCTTCCTGGCGAGCGAAAGCGAGCCAGCATTGTATGGAGAAATCAGGCTTAGCCAGACATTTTTCTACCGAAAAATTTACAAATTTAGCTTGCTGTCAAAAAAAAAAAAAAACAAAAAAAAAAACAAAAAAAAAAAAATATATATATATATATATATATATATATATATATATATATGCTGGCTCGCTACCGCTCGCCAGGAAAATTTTGACACCTGGATGGGGGTAAACGTCTTAAAACAGTAGGCTGAATGGGGCCGAATGGATACAAGCCAGGGAAAGAGAGATAAGGAGAGAAAGATAAACAAAATGCGAGGTGGGCTCCCTTACAAAGGCACCAGACTGAATGAACCAATAGTTACAAAGTGGTGTACAATCTATCTTAGTCTAGTTATTGATTGAGTGCCCTGACTTTTAACTATAGGATCACCACCACCAACTCAACCGATTAACCCCTACTGCCTCCCTTAATAGACCACTTGCGAGTTTCAGCCTATAAGGAAGTTGGAGCCGAAAGCATTGTTAAGGAGAAAAACAATAATAATGTAGGTTTCTAACGTATAAAAAGTATGTTGAATTGGGTTTTATGTATTTATATATAAGCACTACAACCACAATTTAGGTGATAATTCTGTTAATTATCGATGTCTACAGCTCCAACTTCCTTATAGATCGAAACCCGCAAGTGACTAATTACTACCCTCTCAGTCTGCCTCTAGTGTCTAAACCCCTTCGGCGACGTGTTATATATTTGATTTCAGCTAGATTTAGATTATTTTATGAAGCTTCGAAAGGATATGTGGCAACTAAAATGATTAATCGAGATATTCTGTAAACTTCTTATGGGTAGACGTCATTCTTAAGCTGAATAAAATAGTTGTCTGACTATATTGACAAGGACGTCACCGGTACTGAAGGGGTTAAACGACTTTCCAGAAGGCAATACTTCACATGGTTTCCACCAATATATCACAGCAATGCAACCCAACTACCCCCACTAACAACCAACCAGTCAACCACAACTATCCCCACTAGCAACCACTCACCCTATCCCCACTATCAACCACCTACCAAACTAGCAATCAACCCTTCTATTCCATCTACCCCACCATAACCAATCAATTTATTATAAGTACCCCAACGAACAACCACCCACCTTACGCCAAACTAGCAACCACCCACACTACCCAAACAGCAACCACCCACACTACCCAAACAGCAACCACCCACACTACCCAAACAGCAACCACCCACACTACCCAAACAGCAACCACCCACACTACCCAAACAGCAACCACCCACACTACCCAAACAGCAACCACCCACACTACCCAAACAGCAACCACCAACCCTACCCAAACAGCAACCACCCACATTACCCAAACATCTACCACCCACACTACCCAAACAGCAACCACCCACACTACCCAAACAGCAACCACCCACACTACCCAAACAGCAACCACCCACACTACCCAAACAGCAACCACCCACACTACCCAAACAGCAACCACCCACACTACCCAAACATCAACCACCCACACTACCCAAACATCAACCACCCACACTACCCAAACAGCAACCACCCACACTACCCCACACTATGCATACCACCCACACTACCCAAACATCAACCACCCACACTACCCAAACAACAACCACCCACACTACCCAAACTAGCAACCACCCACACTACCCAAACAGCAACCACCCACACTACCCAAACAGCAACCACCCACACTACCCAAACAGCAACCACCCACACTACCCAAACAGCAACCACCCACACTACCCAAACATCAACCACCCACACTACCCAAACATCAACCACCCACACTACCCAAACAGCAACCACCCACACTACCCAAACATCAACCACCCACACTACCCAAACATCAACCACCCACACTACCCAAACAGCAACCACCCACACTACCCAAACAGCAACCACCCACACTACCCAAACAGCAACCACCCACACAACCCCACACTAAGCATGCCACCCACACTACCCTCACAGCAACCACCCACCCTGGCCCACACTAAACATACCACCAGAGGGCCCTTGACTGCTTCTTCTCACAGCCCAGCCATTAGAGTAACGTACGGCATCCGTCACACACACTCGTCACGACACAAACACCGGAGCCACTCTATATATTGCAACCAGGATGGGTAGTACGTACACCTGACAACAGATATTACCGCTGCAGACCTGCTTTTAACTACAGTATGCTATTTTAGTTATATATCTGGATAGTATTCAAATATAGCTCAAACGCAGAAATTAACTATCAAAGGAATAGTTGAAGGCTGCCTATTTTGCTTGACATTATATACTATTAAATAGCTTACAATTTTTGTTTTCTTTTTTTTTTTTTTACAACTGTGATTGTTGGCAGGTATACACATTGTAACACCACCTAATTATAATGACTCGAATGAATCCCTAGAATATAACCTACTTGAACTTCCAACAGGCATTTGATATAGTACCATACGATTTATGAAAAGGAATTTAACTTAGGCAAATAAGAACATTATAGTACCGATATACAAAAGCATAGTGAGGCCCCATCTTGAATATGTTGTACAATCTTGGTCTCCTTATCTAAACAAAGATATTGAGAGATTCGAGCCAGTACAGCGTAGAGCCATGAAGTTAACATCATCACCAAGAAATAGATTATATCACGACAGAATAGACAAATTAAATCTGTTCTCACTTAGAAAAGGAAGATTGAGAAGATAAGTATTCCAGTGTTTCAAGATATTAAAGGGCTTTGACAAAATTGATGCGGATTCACTGTTCACAATCAATAATAGTTCATGAACTAGAGGAAACAGACTGAAATAAAATAAAAACACGGGGCTTATCTTGATGTCGGATTTTTTTGTTTAACATACAGTGTAGTCAACAAGTGGAACAAATTGCCGGGGAAAGTGGTGATATTTAATGCAATAGACGCATTCAAAAGGAATCTACTGTAGACAATTATTTCGAGGAAGTTGGGGTAACAAGCTTAAAAAAAAACAAAAATAAAAAAAAAAAAAAAAAAAATATATATATATATATATATTTATATATATATATATATATATATATATATATATATATATATATATTTATATATATATATATATATATATATATATATATATATATATATATATATATACTGTATATCATTTGTAAGCATTATTGTCCAAATTCGATTTTTATTATAAAAATGCGGCATAAATGTTCTCGTTCTACTACTACTCCCAGCTGTATTTCATGCCGACCCTTAATCGGAGGGAGTGTTAGGTGTTCTTCTAGCCTTACTTTCCACTTAGTAGCAACTTATGTTAGAATTAAGTCCGGATTGCCTTGTAGGGGCCTCAAGGTCTGTGTCTATATAACTATTACCTTATTGACTATTATACAATATCCCTCCGATGTATTTTATTATTATATTGTATTTTTTGTAATTATTTGTCATTTTGATTTATATATAAAATAGGCTGGAGTCAATTAGACTATTTAAATTCGGTTAAGTTGACTAATAAAGCTGTTGTCGAATGTATGAATGGTCAAAACTAAGTTGCAGAAAATATACAGAGCAACCCGCCCCTCCTCCGTGACCTACCGAACTTACCCCCCCCCCCCCCTCCCACCTCTTCCACCTCCACCACCATTCCTCCCCCTCTCCATCTCCTCCTACCTTCATCTCCCAGCCTCTCATTTCCATATTAATTGCGGATCGTCGCGAACAAATGACAGTGCTGGACGGCCCCCATAGTGCACAGTAGGATTCAAGAGTTCGCCCACAAACTTAAAAGAAAAACTACAGTAAATCTAATTGGCTAACACATTTCCCAAGACCCCTCAATCGTTTCTAATGTTCCCCGATCAATGCCAGTTACTTCGCATCGTAGGAGTAGCGGGTTTCTTTCCTTCGCCATTAATTTTGCACAATATTTCATCAAGGTATTCGAGTAACTTTTGATCATTGCTATACCATTTGTAGGGCTTGATGGGAAGATAGGGGGTATGGGTGGTAGGGTAGGAGGGGTAGGGGTGGTAGGGGTAGGGATGCTAGGGGTGGGGGTGCTAGGGGTAGGGGTGGTTGGGGTATGAGTGGTAAAGGTATGGGTGGTATGGTAGTAGGGTATGGGTGGTGGGGGTATGGGTGGTAGGGGTAGGGTGATGCAGGGGTATGGGTGGTAGGGTAGGAGGGGTAGGGGTAGGAGGGGTAGGGATGTTAGGGGTAGGGGTGCTAGGGGTAGGGGTGGTTGGGGTATGAGTGGTAAAGGTATGGGTGGTAGGGGTATGGGTGGTAGGGGTATGGGTGGTAGGGGTAGGGGTAGAGATGATAGGGGTATGGATGCTAGGGGTACAGGTTGGATGGTAGGGGTATGGGTGGTAGGGGTACAGGTTGGATGGTAGGGGTAGGGATATACGGTTGGTAGTGGTAGGTGGAAGGGTGTATATGGTAGATTCAGGGAGAGGAGGGGGGGGGGAGAGAGGGAGGGGGGGGGGGGGGTAGACTGCTATAGGGCCAAGTCACAGTGACCCTCATCAGCTTCCCAACAGGCTTCTCTAATTGTATATAACTCCCTGGGTCTAGGGCAGTAGTGGCTTGCTAGTACTCTCCCACGCTCGGCATCTCACACAGCTTTGTTGTTGTTGTTGTTGTTCCCTAAGCTGCCTGGCCGAACAACCCCGATTCCCTGAGGAAGGCCATGGCCACGATCGGGCTTTCCCACAGAGCTCTCATTGAGTGTAGATTGTGTTGTTGGCGTAAGTGGTTGTGTGAAATGCAGTCTTCTATGATGTGTTTAATGGTATGGGGTACAGCTTTGTAGTATTCAAGTGTTGTAACTCCTTTCTACTTTTTTTTTTAGTAGTTCTTTCAGGGATATATATATATATATATCCCCAGCGTATTACTATTATTATTATATAACCACATTTATATATAGGAGATACTAAGAATCATTATTGATTTTCCTTTTGTAATGTCTATATTATTTTCTTTACATTATCAAACATATGCATGTTTAATTTAGCCTTTCCTATTCAATCACCAATATCTTTCTGTATCTGTTCATAGCCTTTCTACATATTGAGCTGTGGACAATATTTTGACTAAAATTTATAAGCTGTGAGGTTGTGAGAACCTATAAGCTCTCACAAGGTTGATGAAATATATCAAAGAATTGATTTTTTAAATATAGTAATGAAGATAATATCAAATAATGCCAGAAGATCGTTTATGTTCATAATCTCCGATAAAAATATTTTGCCTACATAAGGGAACCAGGTTTTATGTGAGGGGAAGCATGTTATTTTATAAATGTGTTATTATAAAAGTTATATTTATTTATATAGAAAATATAAGTACACACTGCCCATCAATTACATCTTCGATCGTTCGTATCTCAAATGATTGAGTACAAAGGCTACTTCATTGCGGGAGCTCTTGGATAAAAATAACTTTGAAACAGGAGCAACGCGAT
>CM064509.1:56522559-56585063 GCA_032716605.1 Paralithodes platypus | reverse complement strand
CTGCCAGGGAACTAACTCTCAAGCATAATATTAACACAAGAAAAAATTACTCTAAATTTATGGGAAAGCGGGCGAGGAAAAAAAAATATATATATAATTTAGAGGGCACGAAGTAAGTAAGACGAGTATAATAGAGAGAGAGATAGAATAGAGAGATAGAGAGAGAGATGAGAGAGAGAGAGGACAGAGCTAGAGAGAGCGAGAGCAAGAGTGTAGAGAGAGAGAGAGAGAGAGAGAGAGAGAGAGAGAGAGAGAGAGAGAGAGAGAGAGAGAGAGAGAGATTGTATGTATGTAGTAAGAACAGAGTGGGGGCGAGAGAGAGTGTGTGTGCGCGCGTGAGTGCATGACTAGCCTCAGGGTATATACTGCATGGTAAGGAGAGAGAGAGAGAGATCCTAGAAAAACAAGTAACAACAGATCTACATAGCCTATTCTTACGAGGCTGCTTGTAGTAAAATCTATCTAATCTATTAGAAAGATCAAATATACATCACACTATGAAAGAAAGTTTGTAAGCACATTAAGGGGAGGTATTTAGTTTGTTCCCTACTTTTTCATCAAGCTTAAAATTACACCCCCTAGACCCCCTTTCAAAATAAATTTGTAATTTTTCGGTAGAAAATGTCCCGGCCGGAGGCCGGTTGCTCTTAAATTACAGGCTCGCTATCGCTCGCCAGGAAAAAATCGACACCTTAACGGCACGAAAGGTCTTAAAATTGACAGAAATGGGGCAAAATGTCTTAAAATATCCAAACTACTAGGGCGAAGGTCTTAAAATCTCAAAAGCAATGGGGCTAAACATGAGGGAGAAAGGGGTCCAGAAAAAAAATACCTCAAGTGGAAATCTCCCCTTAAATCTGGAGGTATGAGTGGTATATTTATCTAGTTTATTTGTGTATAATATGCACATTCAACACTCACTAACATTACTAGGGAGTACAATTTCTCATAAACATTTGTGGACCTTAACCCCTTGATGATCCGACGCCTTTTGACAGTTCATTCTGGCTACCATTAGACGATGTTATTACGGCTTAGTAAGGATTTGTAGGAATTACTAGGGTATAGACGGTCTCAATTAACCCTCTGAATTCCATATACTCTTCCTAATCGGAGCTGAAATACTGAAACCGGGCCCAACTCTTAGACTGAGCTTTGCTTATCAGATCGCTATTCAAATAAAAAGAGGTTAATACTCGAACAAGGGTGAAATGGGTATTATAAGGAAGAATGAGAATGAACTCTGATAGTAGGATAATCGGTTTAAAGTCAGTACGGCATTGTCTCCAAACCCAATCTGACGTCAGCAATCAAATATTACCTAACCAAACCCCCCCCCCCCAATCCTAAGCTTATCTAACTTAAGGGGAGATCTCCACTTAAGGATTTTTTTTCTTGACCCCTTTCTCCCTCATGTTTAGCCCCATTGCTTTTGATATTATAAAACGTTTGCCCCATTAGTTTAGCGATTTAAATAACAGTCACCCCATATTAAGACCTTTCGTGCAATTCAGGTGTCGATTTTATCCTGGCGAGCGATAGCGAGCCTGTAATTTAAGAGGAACCGGCCTTTGGCCGGGACATACCGAAAAATGTAAAAATTTATCTTGAAAGGGACTCAAGGGGGTGTAATTTTAAGCTTGATGGAGGTCTAGGGAACAAACTAAATACCTCTCCTTAACCTAACACGAATAAACTAAAGCTAACCTAACGTAACCAAACGAAATCAAACGTAACGTAACTTAACCAAACCTAGACTGTTCAGACCTAGTACTATGACCCTTTTGGTTGTGGCCGTTTAGTAGTTGGTCGATCTTGAACTATATAACTTAACCCCTTGAGGATTATGACGCGTTCTGACAATCCTTTCTGGCTATCATTAGACGCATTTATACAGCCTAGTACGGATCTGTGAGAGTTATAAGGGTGAAGACAGGGCCCCAATCAACCCTCTGTCTTCGATATACCATTTCTAATCTGCATAAAACACACCCATAATAACCAAACAAAAGAACAATATAATGCGTCCTAGAACACCGAAAGGGTTAACTCTTTTTACTACCAAAGATCCTTTTCAAAGGCCACAAACTCGTTTAAATAAAGCTAGAATAAAATTAAAAAGACGTAGCCGGTACAGAAGGGGTTAATAATCGGTGGACGGGTGAACTGGATAATGGATTGAACAGAAGGGGTTAATAATCGGTGGACGGGTGAACTGGATAATGGATTGTACAGAGGGGGTTAATAATCGGTGGACGGGTGAACTGGATAATGGATTGAACAGAGGGGGTTAATAATCGGTGGACGGGTGAACTGGATAATGGATTGAACAGAAGGGGGGTTAATAATCGGTGGACGGGTGAACTGGATAATGGATTGTACAGAAGGGGTTAATAATCGGTGGACGGGTGAACTGGATAATGGATTGAACAGAAGGGGTTAATAATCGGTGGACGGGTGAACTGGATAATGGATTGAACAGAAGGGGTTAATAATCGGTGGACGGGTGAACTGGATAATGGATTGAACAGAAGGGGGGTTAATAATCGGTGGACGGGTGAACTGGATAATGGATTGAACAGAAGGGGTTAATAATCGGTGGACGGGTGAACTGGATAATGGATTGAACAGAAGGGGTTAATAATCGGTGGACGGGTGAACTGGATAATGGATTGAACAGAAGGGGGGTTAATAATCGGTGGACGGGTGAACTGGATAATGGATTGAACAGAAGGGGTTAATAATCGGTGGACGGGGGAACGGATAATGGATTGAACAGAAGGGGGGTTAATAATCGGTGGACGGGTGAACTGGATAATGGATTGAAACAGAAGGGGGGTTAATAATCGGTGGACGGGTGAACTGGATAATGGATTGAACAGAGGGGGTTAATAATCGGTGGACGGGTGAACTGGATAAAGGATTGAACAGAAGGGGGGTTAATAATCGGTGGACGGGTGAACTGGATAATGGATTGAACAGAGGGGGTTAATAATCGGTGGACGGGTGAACTGGATAATGGATTGAACAGAAGGGGTTAATAATCGGTGGACGGGTGAACTGGATAATGGATTGAACAGAAGGGGTTAATAATCGGTGGACGGGTGAACTGGATAATGGATTGAACAGAAGGGGGGTTAATAATCGGTGGACGGGTGAACTGGATAATGGATTGAACAGAAGGGGTTAATAATCGGTGACGGGGTGAACTGGATAATGGATTGAACAGAAGGGGTTAATAATCGGTGGACGGATGAACTGGATAATGGATTGAACAGAAGGGGTTAATAATCGGTGGACGGGTGAACTGGATAATGGATTGAACAGAAGGGGTTAATAATCGGTGGAACGGATGAACTGATAATGGATTGAACAGAAGGGGTTAATAATCGGTGGACGGGTGAACTGGATAATGGATTGAACAGAAGGGGTTTAATAATCGATGGGCGGGTGAACTGGATAATGGATTGTACAGAAGGGGTTAATAATCGGTGGACGGGTGAACTGGATAATGGATTGAACAGAGGGGGTTAATAATCGGTGGACGGGTGAACTGGATAATGGATTGAACAGAAGGGGTTAATAATCGGTGGACGGGTGAACTGGATAATGGATTGAACAGAGGGGGTTAATAATCGGTGGACGGGTGAACTGGATAATGGATTGAACAGAAGGGGGGTTAATAATCGGTGGACGGGTGAACTGGATAATGGATTGAACAGAAGGGGGGTTAATAATCGGTGGACGGGTGAACTGGATAATGGATTGAACAGAGGGGGTTAATAATCGGTGGACGGGTGAACTGGATAATGGATTGTACAGAAGGGGTTAATAATCGGTGGACGGGTGAACTGGATAATGGATTGAACAGAAGGGGGGTTAATAATCGGTGGACGGGTGAACTGGATAATGGATTGAACAGAAGGTTTAATAATCGGTGGACGGGTGAACTGGATAATGGATTGAACAGAAGGGGGGTTAATAATCGGTGGACGGGTGAACTGGATAATGGATTGAACAGAAGGGGGGTTAATAATCGGTGGACGGGTGAACTGGATAATGGATTGAACAGAAGGGGTTAATAATCGGTGGACGGGTGAACTGGATAATGGATTGAACAGAAGAGGGGTTAATAATCGGTGGACGGGTGAACTGGATAATGGATTGTACAGAAGGGGTTAATAATCGGTGGACGGGTGAACTGGATAATGGATTGAACGGAAGGGGTTAATAATCGGTGGACGGGTGAACTGGATAATGGATTGAACAGAAGAGGGGTTAATAATCGGTGGACGGGTGAACTGGATAATGGATTGAACTGGTGGTTGTGCCAGAATGATTGACTAATGGAAAGTCATTGGATAGAAGGATGATAGAAGGATGATTGAAGGATGATTGAAGGATGATTGAAGAAGGATGATTGAAGGATGATTGAATACTCGGTGAAAATCTGAAAGGCAACTAGACTGACAGGTTGTGGGGGTCTATACTTGATAAAATATGAAATATATGTAGGAAGGGGAATATTAGAAGACTTGACACCAAACCAGAAAAGATTGCAGAGTTTAATATCACAATAATAGTGACTACCATAAAAGATAGAATAGGAGACTCTAATTAACAGCTGAGCTCTGGAACTCTCTTCCTGAATCAGTCTTTCCCTCTTCCTATAACTTAAATTGCTTCAAACTCCGTGTGTCCAGGCCTTTAGGCTCAAACGTCCCTTGATTTTGGTCCTGTCACTCAGTCAACTCTGGGGGAGGCACTCGCTACAGGCAGTTCTGCCTTTTGTCTCCCTCGCTCACATAGAAAACAAAAGTTAAAGACAGAATACATGTCTTAAGAAGAAAAAAAGAAACAAAATAGCAGACACAAACCGGGTAAAAAGCGATCGCATGAGTTAAAAATTGCAAATACGAAATGGTTTTGGGTGGAGTCCACTTCGTTTTGTTCTCCTTCTCTCCCTCTCTCCCTTTACAATTCCTTAGTCCGCCCTCTTCTGGAATACTGCGTTCAATCCTGGTGCCCTTATTACCAAAAAGATATAAACAAGCTAGAACGAGTTCAACGTAGAGTTACCAAAATGATACCTAGCCTAAAGAACAAACCATACGAAGAGCGTCTTAGAGAATTAAATCTATTTCCTTTAACCCAGCGCAGATTAAGAGGCGACTTAATTCAAGTGTTCAAAATCATCAAAGGCATCGACAATATGAACTGTAGTAAGTACTTCACTATCGACCAATCTAATTACACGCGGGGAAACGGTTGCAAAATTATTGGTAAATCTTTTAACTCGCACGAATCTAAGAATTTCTTCTTCAATCGAGTTGTCAACTTGTGGAATGGGCTTCCCCGAGACGTTATAGACTGCAGCACCGTTGATTCATTTAAATTCCGCCTAGACAAATATCTCGCATCAAACCCGCGACTGACTGCGTTTGTAAATGAATAACTTTATCCTCCCCTCAGTTACTAACCCATATGTCCCCTACTAACTTCCTAGTCCTGCCACGTTAGTGGCAGGGCAGTAGTTCCCTTTCCAATGTTCCCTTACCCACTCTAAACCACTGTTTGGTCGCTTGATCCTCAGTGTTTTGGAGGACAAGCAACCTAGAAGGGTCACTAGACCTGTTGTTGCTAGATTTCCTTTGTACTCCTTTGTACTCTCTCTCTGTATTCATTCGGCCCCATTCAGCCTACTGTTTTTAAGACGTTTACCCCCATCCAGGTGTCAATATTTTCCTGGCGAGCGGTAGCGAGCCAGCATATATATCTTTTTTGTTTTGACAGCAAGCTAAATTTGTACATTTTTCGATAGAAAAATGTCTCCGGCGAAGCCGGATTTCTCCATACAATGTTGGCTCGCTATCGCTCGCCAGGAAGAAATCGACACTTGAATGGGGATAAACGTCTTAAAACAGTAGGCTGAATGGGGCCGAATGGATACAAGCCACAGAAAGAGAAAAGGAGAGAAAGATAAAAAAAAAAGCCGGTGACCCTTAAGACTGCACACTTGAAGGGAAGACGCAAAGGGCTCTTACCCCTTCATTAGTTACGGCCATTACTATCAAGCTAGGTGGGAAATGATGCCTGCAGGTGGAGAGGTGGAGGTAGGGTAGTGGAGGGGTGGTGGGGTGATGGAGTGGAAGTAGAGGGGTGGAGGGGTGATGGTGGAGGTAGTGGAGGGGTGGAGGTGGGGTAGTGGAGGGGTGGTGGAGGGGTAGTGGTGGAATGGTGGAGGAGGAATGCAGGGGAGGTGGAGGGGTGGAGGTGAGGTAGTGGAGGGGTGGAGGTGGGGTAGTGGAGGGGTGGTGGAGGGGTGGAGTTGGGGTAGTGGAGAGATGCAGGGGTGGTGGAGGGATACAGGGGAGGTGGAGGTGGGGTGGTGGAGGGATACAGGAGAGGTGGAGGGATGGAGGTGGGGTAGTGGAGGGGTGGAGCGACCAAACCACATAAGCACGTTAACATCCGATTTACAAGGTACGTTTTCCGGCAACATTTAATCCACAACTCTATTATAGACAACATTTAATCCACCACTCTATTAAAGACAACATTTAATCCACCACTCTATTATAGACAACATTTAATCCACCACTCTATTATAGACAACATTTAATCCACCACTCTATTATAGACAACATTTAATCCACCACTCTATTATAGACAACATTTAATCCACCACTCTATTAAAGACAACATTTAATCCACCACTCTATTATAGACAACATTTAATCCACAACTCTATTATAGACAACATTTAATCCACAACTCTATTATAGACAACATTTAATCCACAACTCTATTATAGACATTTAATCCACAACTCTATTATAGACAACATTTAATCCACAACTCTATTATAGACATTTAATCCACAACTCTATTATAGACAACATTTAATCCACAACTCTATTATAGACAACATTTAATCCACAACTCTATTATAGACAACATTTAATCCACAACTCTATTATAGACAACATTTAATCCACAACTCTATTATAGACAACATTTAATCCACAACTCTATTATAGACAACATTTTCGGGATAGTTTGCTCTTGTATCGGCGACTAGACTGAAGGAAAAAAAAAGAAAAAAGAAAAAAAGAAGAAAAAAAAATTGTTAATACATACAATTTCTTATATAAAAGCTGCCAGGCCGGAGAAGCCGAAAATACTAAAGGAAAAAATAAATCGCTCGTGTAAATTACCAATTAAAACTCATCCCAGCTCCACCTCTCTGTTCCACCTCTGCCTATCCACCTCCCTGTTCCACCTCTGCCTCTCCACCTCCCTGTTCCACCTCCCTGTTCCACCTCTGCCTCCCTGTTCCACCTCTGCCTCTCCACCTCCCTGTTCCATCCCTGCCTCTCCACCTCTGCCTCCCTGTTCCACTTCTGCCTCTCCACCTCCCTGTTCCACCTCTGCCTCCCCACCTCCCTGTTCCACCTCTGCCTTCCTGTTCCACCTCTGCCTCTCCACCTCCCTGTTCCACCTCTGCTTCTCCACCTCCCTGTTCTACCTCTGCCTATCCACCTCCCTGTTCCACCTCTGTTTCTCCACCTCCGCCTTTCCTACTTCACTGCTGTATATTTAAGTTTCTCCTGGGTGGAAAGCATTTCATTATTTTTCAGGGAGTGACTTAAATCATATTTGTGGCATATTTTTTTCCACCATTCCTCCACTGCGAACCATTTTCATATATTATGCAGCTTTCTTTTGCCCTCTCACCGACTTTTCTAGTGCTAACATATTAAATCTTTATGATTTTCTTCAACCACGATCAGATTTATTTAACTTTAATACTGCAATGCCTTTCAAATATGTGTTGTTGTTTTTTCAATCGTTTCAATCGTAATTTTTCCTTCGAAAAATGTACAAATTTATCTTGAAAGGGGATCTGGGTAGGCATTTTATATATTAAAGGAAGTCTGAGAAGGCATTTTTGTTAGCCTAGAGGACAAACTAAAATGCATTGCTAAAAAATAGCGAAGACAATCATAATCCTCAATAATAATTAAACCAAATATCATAATAACCCACACAAGACGTCGGATAAGAACACTAACACATAAAACACGCACATGCACAATTAAGAGCAATTAAAGCACCCATTTGAATCAGTATCGAACGTAATCGAGATAATACAATGCTTTAGCCCAGATGCTTCATAACTTGATTTTAAAGGTTCAAAGGTTCGAATTGGTGTAACCTTATATAGCGAGGCCGGTCTATATGATCTGTGTCCCATGAATATTCTTTCCTCTCACTTAAACATTAGGCTACCATAGTGCGGTGGGAATATGAACATGATTAGATTAATATCCAGTATACGAAAATGGATAATAAGTCTTAGGCGTGTGCATAAACCTTTAACCGTCTGTGTGGTGTAATGGTTAAGGTGTCTAAAAATCTGTGTGTGATAACCCAGGTTCGAATCCCGGTGGATCACATATATGCTTTCATTAATTTCATTGGAAGTGTTTGGTGGTGTGGTGAAATAAATACAAAATATAATATGCTCAGAACGGTACACTGGGATGCCATAGTCTCTAGCCCACTCATAACAATTCGTGGACCCCGTCTGTTTTTATGTTTACAAATATATCTATCTGGTTTGATTTTTGGATATAACTTGCCTTTTAATAAATAATACATATAGTTTTGTATAAAATATCACATTCATAAATTCATTTCCAGAGTAGTATGGTGACTGTGAATACAGTCCTTACACTCTCACATACACACCATTTCACCCACATCTTTCCCCAGTGTGTGTTGGGGCTTGTACTGAAGGGTAAATAGACTAGATAGATAAAATGATATACTGTATGTATTATAACTATCCCGTGATGACAATTAGTTATTCCTGGTACATATGAAAGCAAAAGTTCCGCTTCATGTCATGATGTTCATTAAGTCTGTCTGAAGAAAGAGATATATTTAATACTGCCGTTGATAAATATATAAAAAGTCAATCTATCTATATAAAGTTGCATGGTATATTTGTCTGTGTCCCTCTGACCCAAAGCCCTTGGGACTAAGTAGAAGAGACTTGGCATGGGTTCTCAGGGGGTCCCAGAGATGCCTTTAGATAATAATAATCCGTTTAAAATATATTTCATAACACCGGTTTTACTTTAGTTGTCCTTTTACCCTCGGTGACATCTTAACCCTCTCCGACATATGACGCGACGCGATTTTGAGCCTATTGGGGATACTTTAAAGCCTTTGTTACCATCAGGGGTATTTAGAAACCTTTAGTTTAGTCACTTCAACCTCTGCAGTTGTCTTTGAGTTAGCTGTGGGCAGAAAACTAATTTTGGAGAGGTAATTATAAGAGTGAGAGAACTCTATTTCTTATTGCTAATCTGGCAACCTCTGCGTCATAGGAGTCTGAAGGGGTTAATAGAAGGAAAATATAAACTTACGTCGGAACTTTAGTCAATGTATACAAATCGCCGATAACCTTGCTTACAACTTGTGTAGCTATAAATTACTGCGAGTCTTCACATGTTGTAACGTAATAGACTATTATTTGTTTCATATCACAGAATTGTCAAGTTAACATCTTTGGATTTTAGATGTTATGGTTGTTGATGTTATTGTTATTTATGTATTTGCTTCTATTTCAAAAACGTTGGGTGGCATTATATGTATATATATATATATATATATATATATATATATATATATATATATATATATATATATATTAGTGTAGTTGTGCTGTTGTTGTTTTGGTTGGTTGATGCTGATGATGATGGCGGTGGGTGTTAATATATTCTATGGATGTTATGTTTTAATTATAAAGTACTGGTAGGATTATTGTTGATTTTACAGATGTGTGTGTGTGTGTGTGTGTGTGTGTGTGTGTGTGTGTGTGTGTGTGTGTGTGTGTGTGTGTGATTGTTTCATTCGTGTTGTTGTTGTTGTTGTTGTTGAAAGCCACTGCAAGATCACCAAAAAATACTACTTGAATGCAGTATACAATACTACGATGGCTTAACGTAAAATTACAAAGATGCATTTCAGGGTGACAAGTATTTTATAATAGTGAAAAAATCAGTCATTAATTGTCTTTAAATATGTCCAGAAATCGTTTAAAAAAAATCAAATCATGCTTTTCTTGTATATTAGGTTGGGTTGCTTACTGACAAGCCTTTAATACACAACAGTTCAAAACCAAAAATTGTTGGACAGTTCTCATAAATAGAAAACGTCAGTTGGTTCATGTTTCGGGTTTTCTTGACAACTTTTCCATTTTTATTATCATTGTGTATACAAAATATGTACACCCAGAAGTGAAAGTCCTTGCATAGGGTTTACCCCCTACTCCTACTACCCCAGAAGCTAGGAACGGGGTGGGCCCTGCCCAGTCCCCCTTACTACTCCTACCCCAGGCAGAAGGGGCAGGGTGTGCCTGTCTGTCACCCCTTCCTTCCCCTCCCCACCCATGAAGAGAACAAACTACCCCCGCTTCCCCCCCCCCCCCCCACGCACACTTACACCCCACCCCAATGCCAGACAGGAAGTTGACACACACACAAACACACACCATTATCAATTTCATACGTAATGGTATCGTGTTTACCTTCATTAATTTACCCTCTGACGGTTTTGACACATTTTGATTGTTTATCCTGGCTATAATTAGACGAATAATTACAGCTTAGGAAGGACCAATGTGAAATATTGTCCTAATCTGAATTAAATCGTCTAATAATAGCCATAAAGTAGAAAAGAAGAGTGGCATCGATTCTCAGAGACTTAATATATGTTTGGTTATACATGTATTATCATGTAGAACTTATACACAAAAATACAATAGCTACTCGCTTCACATTTGACAGCATAACAATATGCCATGTTTGCTATTTGGTAGTATTATAAAGCAGTATAATCTAGTAATGAATTATTGTATTTTATGGTGTCTCGGTGTATAACACCTATTGGAAAATATTATCAAGGCAGTGGGTTACTAAATATTATCAAGGAAATGGGTTACTAAATGTTATACCAAACTGCATAGGCCTACAGTATGTATTTCGTGCATAACTCAATACTGTAGAATCACACACACACACACACACACACACACATATATATATATATAACAGATATGATAACATATGTCACTGTAATAAGCAGTAGTAAACAAATGGTAGACATATCTCACGTCGGATATATATATATATATAGAACAATTAATTAACATTGAGGCAAACATTTGTGGTAAAGCATTTCCCTCATGAGTTATTGGTATATGTAGAGTAGCTGGTAGCCGTGTTTAAACTTTGATACTAAATGCGTCTCCATTCATGGTGTTCTAAAGCTGATTGTCCTCTGTCGACTGCTCCCCCGAACTACATACTTGCATAGTTTGAGTCTCGTTTAGCCCTTTGCTTTCTGACATTAGGCTGAGATTAGTATGGATCTTCATATAGAGCTTTTTACCAACTCTTCTGCTACTACTGGAACACCACAGTTATTACAGTTCAGGCCTGCCAACATTATTCAGGATAAATCCTATGACCCTAACTATTCAGTTACACTATTAATCTAATTGATTCTGATTAACTTGCACTACAGATTAACGTTAATAATAGATGTGTGCTCATGTAGAAACAATACAAATAATAATTACAAAAGTAAATGACAAATCTGTTGGTATCCCTTAAGAACCGAGACAACATTTTCAGAGAGAGAGAGAGAGAGAGAGAGAGAGATTCTATAGCAGGAATTAGATAAGCATTTTCTTACCGATTACCTTGTATTTAATAATTGATAAAATATAACTGTCGATTTTAGGTAGGATAGATGGTGAATAGCTATTACTGAACATTTATTTCGTATTTGCATACGTATCCATTGAGCATCTGCATGCTTCGAAATAACACCCGTTCCAAGTGAAAACCGATTATGAGAATTATGTATGTAATCATATAGATGACATATGGGGAGATTGTAGGCACCAATCGATCAGGGCTAGACCCAGGTGAGGTTATAGGCATGTGATAAAGAGTCGCTGGAACTCCTGTTTCACTTGCTTGGCCTCTCTTACTGATTTTCTTTGTGCCTCATTTGCACTGAGAGCAATCCAGCTAGCTCTCACAAACACCTCCTCATCCTATCCACTTCACTTCACTAAACATGCACACCACACTTCATTCTTCCACACCAAAATTAAAAAAACAAACAAATGATGAATTGTAGCCCAGCCTCGGAGTCCCCAGGGGGGGGGGACCATAAATGCCCCCTCACCCGACCGACCATCCCCTGACGACCCCACACAATTACCTGGACCTCGGCCTGTTACTCTTTCTATTAATTTCTGCAACATTCGCGGACTCTCCTCTAACTTTCACTCTGTTGAGCACCATCTCTCCTCCTATAAACCTGATCTTCTCTTCCTCACCGAAACTCAGGTGTCTGTAGCAACATCCAGCAACCCCTTCTCTGTATCCTCCTACTTTCTCTATCCTTGTTTCAAAGCCAAAGGCGGATGTTGTGCATATGTGCACAACAAACTCACTTGCTCTCGTGTTCCCGATTTCGACTCCTCTGAATTCTCAACTTTATGGCTCAAACTTTCCTGTCATTCTCTTACTAAATATTTCTGTGCTGTCTATCTCTCCCCTAACTCTACCAACTTTCCCAAATTCTTTGACTATCTAAACTCTACAGTGGAACACATTCTATCCATTTCTCCTTTCTCAGAAATCTCCATCTTAGGAGATTTCAACGTTCACCACCGCCATTGGCTCTCCTCTCACACTACTGATCCACCTGGTGAACAAGCCTACGTCTTTTCTATCCTAAATGACCTAGAGCAGTTAGTTCAGCAACCCACCTGTATCCCGGATCGCATCGGAGATCGGCCCAACATTCTTGACCTGTTTCTAACTTCTAACCCTTCTTCTTATACTGTCGATCTTTTCTCTCCTTTGGGCTCCTCCGACCATAAACTTATCTCTGTCACCTGTCCTATCTCTCCAGTACAGCCACCCGATCCTCCTAGCCGGCGGCGCTTGTGGCACTTTGGCGCTGCCGACTGGGAGGCTCTTCGGCAGTACTTCTTTGATTTCCCATGGAATGATTTCTGCTTCCATGGCCGAGGACCCTCGGAGAGTGCTGAACGCATTACCGAGGTAATCCTATCGGGCATGGAAGCATACATTCCATTCTCTTTCTCTCAGACTAATGCTAAAAATCTTGGTTTACTCACGCCTGTTCTACTGCTGTCCGCAATAAGGAGGAAGCATTCAAACGGTACCGACGCCTTAAAACTCAAGACTCTCATTCTTCATATGTTTCTGCCCGGAGTCAAGCCAAATCTGTTCTTCGACTTGCCAAACACTCTTTCTTCAATAATAAATGCACTGAACTATCCAACTCTAGCTCTTCCCAAGCTTTCTGGCATCTAGCCAAAAACCTTTCCAACAATTTCTCTTCCTCGTCTTTCCCTCCCCTTTCCCACTCTGATGGCACAACCATCACTTCTTCCTCTGACAAAGCTAAACTCTTCGCTCAAACTTTTGCTAGAAACTCCACCTTGGATGATTCCGGTGCTATTCCTCCCTCTCCGCCCTCCTCTCTCTTACTTATGCCTAATATCCTAATCTCTTCTAAAGATGTACTTTCTACCCTCTCTGGGCTTAACACTAATAAGGCGTACGGTCCGGACGGTGTTCCTCCTGTTGTTCTCAAAAACTGTGCTTCCGTGCTGACTCCCTGCCTAGGCAAACTCTCTCGTCTCTGTCTATCCTCTAACGTCTTCCCTTCATGCTGGAAGTTTGCTCACATTCAACCTGTCCCAAAGAAGGGTGACCGCTCTCAACCCTCCAACTATCGTCCAATTGCTCTTATCTCTTGTCTTTCTAAAGTTTTTGAAACTATTCTTGCTTCCAAATTTCTTAAGCATTTCTCTTCTCATAATCTGCTCTCAGATCGCCAGTATGGCTTCCTTAAGGGTCGCTCTACTGGTGATCTTCTTTCATATCTTACTAACTCTTGGTCATCCTCCTTTCGGGACTTCGGTGAGACTTTTTCTATTGCACTAGACATATCGAAAGCCTTCGATAGAGTCTGGCATAAATCTTTAATTTCTAAACTACCCTCCTTCGGTTTCTATCCCTCCATCTGTGCCTTTGTCTCTAATTTCCTTTCTGGCCGTTCCATAGCCGCGATTGTGGACGGCCATTGTTCACTTCCTCACCCTATAAACTCCGGTGTTCCTCAGGGCTCTGTCCTATCTCCTATTCTCTTTCTAATTTTTATAAATGATCTCCTTAACTGTACCTTAATTCCCATCCATTCATACGCAGACGACTCAACCTTACACTACTCCTTTAGTTTTTCAGAACGCCCCAGCCAGCAATCCCTCAACGACAAACGTAATGAAGCCATAGAACTCTTAAATTCTGATCTAAATACTATTTCCAATTGGGGCAGAGAAAACCTTGTTAACTTTAATGCTTCCAAAACCCAATTTCTCCATCTATCTACCGTCAGGATCTCCAGCGGACTATCCCTTATTCTTCAGCAATACAAAAATCAACCCTTCATCTTCTCTCAATATTCTTGGTGTCTCTTTTTCTTCTGCTCTCATTTGGAAGGACCATATTACCAGTCTTGCTAAGGCAGCCTCCCAGAAGCTGGGTGTGCTCAACCGCCTTAGGGGGTTCTTTTACCCTGCACAGCTTCTTGCTCTGTACAGGGGCATAGTGCGCCCTTGTATTGAGTATTGTTCACATGTGTGGGGAGGTTCCTCTCACACCGCTCTCCTAGACAAAGTTGAAAGGAAGGCCTTTCGTATCATTAACTCCCGTCCACTCACCAACTCTCTGCAATCTCTCTCTCTCCGCCGCAATGTTGCATCTCTCTCGCTATTCTATCGCTACTATAATAATCAGTGTTCCTCAGAGCTATCCCAGTGCATACCACCTCCTTTACGTAGGGCACGTGGTACCCGTCTTGCAACTCAATCCCACCCCTACTCTGTGCAACTCTCCAACCCAAGAGTGAAACGTTACTCTCAAACTTTCTTCTACTCAACAGCTGAGCTCTGGAACTCTCTCCCAGAATCAGTCTTTCCCTCTTCCTATGACTTAAATTGCTTCAAATTCCGTGTGTCCAGGCATTTTGGCTCGAACGTCCCTTGATTTTGGCCCTGTCACTCTTTCAACTATGGGGGAGGAAACTCGCTATAGGCAGTTATGCCTTTTGCCTCCCTCAATCACATAGAAAAAAAAAATATATATATATACTCGAGAAAGTTCAGTATAATTAAGACAACACTAGAGTGCTACGTTAATATCGTATCTGTGAGACTGTTTGGAAAGTGAGTTTTCATTAATTTCACTATCAGTTGCTACGCGGATATAATGCTCTCCTGATTATGATATATCCGCGAAAAGATAAGTAGATATCTAGTTTGTTATAAAGTTATGACATACCTCGTTGAAGTCTGTAAAACTGTCTTCATAGCGTAATGCATACATGCACTGAATTTCGGTGTGAGCATCCTAGGTTCGAATCCCTGGACTGTCACATGTATTTGTTGATTTCATGATTTGAGTTTAGAAGTAAAGTTGGTTGGTGGAAAAAAACATATGAAATACCTTTTTGATTGACCCCCCTCCCCCCCCCCCCCCCCCGCCAACAAAATGAATGACCGCAGTGAACATTGTAATACTATATAATGGCAATTAATATATATATATATGAGAGAGAGAGAGAGAGAGAGAGAGAGAGAGAGAGAGAGAGAGAGAGAGAGAGAGAGAGAGAGAGAGAAGAGAGAGAGAGAGAGAGAGAGGAGAGAGAGAGAGAGAGAGAGAGAGAGAGAGAAAGTGTTAATATTCTCGAATATGCACAAAAAAGCCTAACCACGGATCGAGCATTGCATGAATATACCACTTATAATAAATTAAGCAATCCATACAATATGTTTTTTAGTAAGTTCCGACATCTCTTCAGAGGTATTCAAAAATTAAAAGATTGCCATTTCAATGTGCAAATCCATTAAATACCAAAGCATATTGCGCGGGTGGGTGAATACTATCGATCTATCTATCTATTGCCTGACGCCGTGATCCCCGAAGGGTTGGCCACGGGTGAATACAATAATTTATAAAATAACTAGAAGGGGTGATGGTATTGGAAATTTAAGTTATAAATACAAACATGATATAATACTAATTACGCATAAATCATAAGTGTTTGTGTGTCAAGCTACGGATAGGTGACAGATAGTGTAAATGATCTTCATTCTGTAAAATCAGATAATTTATTGCAACATTGTTCTGGCATATATAGAATATATATAGATTACCAATTACTGACATGGTCTCGGCCTCGTTGCAAGGTTACTTTATTCTGTGTTCGTGGAAAACAATGGTTGAAATCGGCGGTTTCCTCCTGTGTGGGGTTGGGGTAGGGTGTGAGTGGGGGGCCTGCTTGTTTAATCTCTCCATTATAGGGTAGGGGAAGGAAGGGGTGACGGACTGGCACCATCCCGTCCCTTCTGCCTGGGGTAGGAGTAGTAAGGGGGACTGGGCAGGGCCCACCCCGTTCCTACCTTCTGGGGTAGTAGGAGTAGGGGGTAAACCCTATGCAGGGATTTTCACTTCTGGGTGTACAATCGGCTTCACAAGTATCTGGTACAGTTGCCTCCAATGCCGTCTTACCAGGATCATCAGCTTTAGAGACCTCTAGCAGTTCTAGGTTTGATATTGGTGTTTGATATTGTATAATCTACCGGAGCTATAGTCTATTCGCTCTAAGTAGGCGAGAAATCATGACCTCTATCCTATGTAACTAAAAAACGACTGAGTAATCGAGCTAATATTTCTACCGTTTGGGAAGAGTCAGTCAAGGAATAGATGTGGAAAGTTACTGCCAATTTGAGTTACAGAGGATGTAGGTAATGATTTCTCGCCTACTTACAGCGAATAGACTAGTGTTGGCATTGTGCAGTCAAATACAAAATTAACCACACAATTAAACTGATATATTTCACTTATACTGAAGAGCCCTAGTAAAGGCAGAAGTATAGACAACTGTACAATACTATATGATGAACTTGTGAGTGTATGCAGTGTACGTGAGCATGTGAGTGAGTGTATGTGAGTGAGTGTATGCAGTGTACGTGAGCATGTGAGTGAGTGTATGTGAGCGAGTGTATGCAGTGTACGTGAGCATGTGTATGTACAAAGGAGTACAAAGGAAATCAAGCAACAACAGATCCAGTGACCCTTCTAGGTTGCTTGTCCTCCAAAACACTGAGGATCAAGTGTCCAAACAGTGGTTTAGAGTGGGTAAGGGAACATTGGAAAGGGAATTACTGCCCTGGAACTAATGTCCGTGGCAGGATTAGGAAGTTAGTAGGGGACAGATGGGTTAGTAACTGAGGGGGGGATAAAATAAAGTTATTCATTTACAAACGCAGTCAGTCGCGGGTTTGATGCGAGATATTTGTCTAGGCGGAGTTTAAATGAATCAACGGTGATGCAGTCTATAACGTGAGTGGGTGTATGTGAGTGGGTGTATGTGAGTAAGTGTATGAGTGTATGTGAGCGTATGTGAGTGAGTTTATATGAGTGGGTGTATGTGAGTAAGTGTATGAGCGTATGTGAGTGTATGTGAGTGAGTGTATGTGAGTAAGTGTATGAGTGTATGTGATTGAGTATGTGAGTGAGTGTATATGAGTGGGTGTATGTGAGTAAGTGTATGAGTGTATATGAGTGGGTGTATGTGAGTAAGTGTATGAGTGTATATGAGTGGGTGTATGTGAGTGAGTGTATATGCGTGGGTGTATGTGAGTAAGTGTATGAGCGTATGTGAGTGAGTGTATATGAGTGGGTGTATGTGATTGAGTATGTGAGTGTATGTGAGTGAGTGCATGTGAGTAAGTGTATGAGTGTATGTAATTGAGTATGTGAGTGCATGTGAGTGTATGTGATTGAGTATGTGAGTCCATGTGAGTGCACTTGGACTCCGGCATGTGTTAAAAATAGTGTGTCCAACTATTTCATCAACGTGTAAAAAATGCTCAATACATTGTGTACACCATTCAATGCAGGCAAATTTACACCATTCACTAAAGCTCAATCAAGGCATTTGTAATTAAAACTGCAATAAATAAATAAATAAATACAATCAGTTGCATGCGAGTTTTCACATTTTTCTAGGATCAATCCCGATAATATAACCTACTGGAAAAAAAAAAACTGGCCTAATGAACGAAATTGTAACCTCCCCGAATAATACAGTCATGAATTATGCCACACGCTCACCCCGGGCTTGTAAACGAAATTGTAACTTTTTTATCTGAATATTCCAGAAATGATGATAGCTGCTCCACCTAAACTTGTTGGATAAGGGTCAGAGTGTTAAAAGCATCAACTACAGTAATATGTCTAGCTCGCATGCACACACTTTAGGATTTCGTCCATCTTCTTTTTAAGAGGGTAGAGGTTATTTTTAGGTCGATTTATTTATATATATATATATATATATATATATATATATATATATATATATATATATACTGTATATATATATACATATAAATATATACATATATATATATAATATATATATATATATATATATATACATATATATATATATTTATATATATATATATATATATATTATATATATACAGTATATATATATATATAATGTTTACTATTATGTGTATTATTTTTTTGTTTTATTTTATTTTAGTTTCCTCGCTAGACCTCCATCAAATTTAATAATACATGCCCTAGACCCCCTTTCAAGGAAAACTTTGTACATTTTTCGGTAGAAAAATCTTCCTCCAATACTACAGGCTCGCTATCGCTCACCAGGTAAAAAATAACACCTAAATGGCACGAAAAATCTTATATGGCAAAGAAATGGGACGAAAGGTCTCAAAATCGCCAAACTAATGGAAATAACGTCTTAAAATCTCAAAACTAATGGTGCTAAGTATATGGGAGAAAAGGGGGTCCAGAAAAAGCAAGTATCTCCCACTTAATCTTGATACGCCCTAAAATGCAAGAACCATACTGTGAAGTGATTACGTTTCGCACCAACAGCTTTGCGATTATAAAGCATTTCGCCTCATTAATGAATCAATTTGTATTGGTGAGCGATAGCGAGGTTGCAATTTAGGCGAAACCAGCCGGGCCATTTTTCTAACGAAAAATGTAAAAAATTAGCAGGAGGGTCTAGGTTGTGTTTTAATGTAGCTTGAAGGAGAGTATGGGGAGGAGGTTAAAACACACACACACACACACACACACACACACACACACACACACACACCACCCACACACACACACACACACACACACACACACACACACACACACACACACACACACACACACACACACACACACACACACACACACACACACACACACACACACACACACCCCGTAGCCTAGTAGGTAGAGCTCTCGTCTCACACACGAGGGGTCGGGGGTTCAATCCCTGGCCGGGCGGAGACAAATTTCATGTGTTAGCCTCAGTTCACCTAGCTGTAAATAGGTGCCTGGAATAAGTGGACGACGTTGTGACGTCCCATCTGGGGTTGGCAAAAATGGTACAAGGCGAGATGGGTATCATATGGTTCACCTAAGCTGATGGCTACCTAAGCCTTCGGGCGAGACGGTACCGTCTATAGTGAGAATGGTACCACACAGATCCACCCTAAGCCTTCGTTTCCGATGTCGCCAATTGGCTAAAAATACAGACTACACACACATCCACAGCCATTCCAACGATACATATAACACCTACACATATAGGAGGCGGGAAATAACGAGCATGCTCACTCCCGCAATACAACTAGAGTAAGTACAACTAGAGTAAGTACATGCGCTGAAGTAATATTTCTAGCTCGTATACAAACACTTGAGGATTTCGTCTATCTTCCTCTTAATCTAGATAAATGATACGCCCAAAAATGAAAAGATTATAATGTGAAGTGATGACGTTTAGTAGGCTACCATTAGTTTTGCGATTATACTATATTTCGCCCATCGACTATCATTCATTATGTCACCTCTCATTTGCATTAGCTAGACTTATTTATGCCAATTCATATAAGTAACACCCCGTTCTTAACAATAATCATCAATTACAAACCTCAATGTACTTGAATAAACGAATGAAAACATATGGTCCTCCCGGGATTCGAACTCGGGACACCACACCAAGAATATAAGCACCTAAACTAATACACCACCAACACTTCAACAGCCATCACACTCGGACTGATGAGCTCTTCTCTGATGATCCAATTGTTCCTCAGTGATGGGCAGTGACAATAATGACGTAAGAAGGATTTATGCCAACTCCTAAAATAAAGATCACTTCAACAGCCACCACACTCGGTCTGACGAACTCTTCTCCGATGATCTATTCCTCAGTGATGGGCAGTGACAATAATGACGAAAGAAGGATTGATGCCAACTCCTAAAATAAAGAACACTTCAACAGCCACCACACTCGGTCTGACGAACTCTTCTCCGATGATCTATTCCTCAGTGATGGACAGTGACAATAATGACGAAAGAAGAATTGATGCCAACTCCTAAAATAAAGAACACTTCAACAGCCACCACACTCGGTCTGACGAACTCTTCTCCGATGATCTATTCCTCAGTGATGGGCAGTGACAATAATGACGAAAGAAGGATTGATGCCAACTCCTAAAATAAAGAACACTTCAACAGCCACCACACTCGGACTGATGAGCTCTTCTCTGATGATCTATGCCTCCGTGATGGGCAGTGACAATATTGACGTAAGAAAGGTGTGGCTGCTTGCGGATTTTTTGTTTTTTGTTTTTTTTGGTGTGTGTTCTTGTCCTTGAGAGTCGGCCCCCTCAGATCCCCTTAGCGGAGTCTTGGTCAACAGTCATCAAGCACCGGGAGTAATCAGTCACTACCCTTACTCTGTCCTCCTCTTGCTTGCTCTCTACCATTGTCTTGTTTATTTTATTGTTGAAGGGGGGACTGACCGGTTTTATTTTCTATTAATTAATGTATTCCTATATTTCTTAGTTTTCTCGCTAGACCTCCATCAAGCTTAGAAAAACACCTTCAAGATAAATGTGTACATTTTCCGGTAGAAAAATTTCCTGGCTGAAGGCCGGTTCCTCTTAAAATTTCAGGCTCGCTATCGCTCGCCAGGAAATAATCGACACCTAAATGGCACGAAAGGTCTTAAAATTGACAACTAAATGGGGTGAAAGGTGTTAAAATCGCCAAACTAATGGGCCAAACGTCTTTTATAATCTCAAAACAAATGGGGCTTAACAGGAGGGAGAAAGGGGACCAGAAAAACGACTCATTTCCCCTTAACCTCGACAGTCCATCAGCCTCACCTTAAGTATCTTTCCTTCTATGGCAGGCTTATTCCAAACCAACAGCTCTATTCTTTAACGAGCTGCTCATTGCATTGGCTTTTGGGTTGCTTGAGGGGCACCCCATTGGACGAGCACTCTTCTCTCCCGGGGTATGTTCGGAAGTTAAGGGGAGGCTGATGGACTGTTGAGGTTAAGGGGAGATGGGTCGTTTTTCTGGTCCCCTTTCTCCCTCGTGTTAAGCCCCATTTGTTTTGAGATTATAAGACGTTCGGCCCATTTGTTTGGTGATTTTAACACCTTTCGCCCCATTTTGTTGTCAATTATAAGACCTTTCGTGCCATTTAGGTGTCGATTATTTCCTGGCGAGCGACAGCGAGCCTGAAATGTTAAGAGGAATAGGCCTTCGGCCGGGAAATTTTTCTACCAAAAAATGTACAAATTTATCTTGAAGGGGGATCTAGGGGGTGTTTTTCTAAGCTTGATGGAGTTCTATCTAGAAAACTAAAAAATAAATTAATATATTAATTAATAGAAAAAAAAGGTCCGTCTCCCCTTAAGCAAGCAACATCAGCTTTGAATATTGGGAGGCCCCACAGAAAGTGTCCTGTTTTTCCAACACCAGCCTAAGTCTTCTAAGATGTGCACGTCTGACAGTAAATGACTACTGCTGTGACTTATCCTTCACAACCACACCCAATTACCACCTTATTTTTTTTTTTATTTTTTTTTCTATATTCCAACTTACTTCCTCTCGGGCATAGGCTGAGAGCCTTAACATTCACCGCTTTACAATGAACAGTGAAGCCTGTGAGGTCTTGTTCCAGTCTAGGGAGTGAGACATGTGAAGCACGTAGAGTACAACGAGCACCTGCCATCTTGCCTTCACATGAGGCACGGTGCTCACTCATGGCCCGAAACGACCCCATCTCTGAAGCCACCTCGTTCCCGTGCTTCACTGTCTCACCCCCTACACTCGGACTCTCACACTTACACACACACACAACGTCGCCTGTTGAGCAGATAACTCGCCTTATCCTTTTCAAAAAATTGGGTAACAACCAAGGTTTTCTCTATAATTTATTATGCATACAGTATATATATAGCCTATACAGTATATATATATATATATATATATATATATATATACAGAGAGAGAGAGAGAGGGGGGATGGATGGATGGATGGATGGATATATATAGATAAATAGATAGAGATAAAAAACATATAGATATAGATAGTATAGACAGATAGATATATATAGATAGATAGAAAGATAGGTGTGTGTGTGTGTGTGTGTGTGTGTGTGTGTGTGTGTGTGTGTGTGTGTGTGTGTGTGTGTGTGTGTGTGTGTGTTTAAACTGGGGATTGAACTCTAAACCTCACAATCAATAGTCGAACGTGGGAAGTGACAATATTTAGTTTTTCCTCTATCATCGACTACGCTTCTAGTAATATATTTAAGGGAGCCCAGACGGTATTGTGCAGCATAATTTACTGGTTCGGCTCAATGGTTTAAGGAAGGGGTTTCGTTTGCTCTCTAAACCTCTATCAAACTTTAAAAAAAACACCCACAAGACCCCCCTTCGATATAAATTTGTAACATTTTCCGGTAGAAAAATTTCCCGGCCGAAGGCCGATTCCTCTTCAAATACAGGCTTGCTATCTCTCGCCAGGACAAATATTGACACCTAAATTGGATGAAAGGTCTTAATATTGGCAAAGGAATGGGGCAAAAGGTCTGAAAATTGCCAAACTAATGAGGCAAATGTCTTGAAATATCATAACTAATAGGGCTAAACATGAGGGAGGAGGAGGACTCGAAAAACCAACTGCCTCCCCTTAGGTATTAGGTATAGAGGCTAGATTCCTGAGGCCGTCCATTCTAGTTTTTTTGGTGTCTTCTGTCATTTGCTTAAGGCCGCGTCATACAGAGGTTGACCGCGACCCGACAGTAACCCGAAGGCAATGACTTGCACTTTTCACCCGAATTCACCCGAAGTCCCCGAATGAGACTCGTACCCCGACTATGACTAGAAAGCAATTTGAATGCTACCCGAGGGACTCGAATGCGTCTCGAATACGAGTCGATGTTATCCCTTATATTACTCGAAACTAACCAGAAATTGAACGGAATTGAATCGACCATGAGTCGAAAGCTAATCGACGGTGACCCGAGTAGCCGATACCAACCCGAGTTAAAACCGAATCACACCCGAAGTAACCCGACTTAAAACCGAATGAAAACCGAACCCCACCCGAAGTCAGGAACCCAACCGGAATGAAACCAGAATGTAAGTCGAACGTGACTAGAATAAGTCGATTATGACACGATTATGAGGTTATGCATCACCCCACTATATAAAGAGAGGGTGTGCTCACACAAACTTCATTTGTACAGTGCACCCAACACAGCAACATGTCACAGGAAAGCAACCTCCCGGACCCATCACGACCAGAAGAGATGGATGACGAGGCATTGGAGTTGGCAATCTTAAGGCAGGAGATAGTTAATGCCAACCTCAGATATCAGATTACTGCCCGCGCCATCAGGGACAAAGAACGTGAACCCCAACGTGCTCAACCTCGACGGCTACGACGACCAAGGAAACCCCGAAGCTGCAACGTCAAGCCATGGGTGGCACAGCGAGAGACACACGGACACTACCACCAGTTGCTGAAGAAACTCCAGGAAACTGACGTGGTTACCTATAAATACTTTCTGCGTATGGACGAGGAGCTGTTTAATATGATTGTCGAACGTGTCACACCCAGGATCAAGAAGGCCGAGACCAACTGGAAGAAGCCCCTGGAGCCCGGACTGCGAGTTGCCATGACACTATGCTTTTTGGCCACTGGCGAGGCCTATAAGAGCATGGCACTGAACTTCCGTGTAGGTGCCAACACGATATCACTGGCAGTGCGGGAGACGTGTGAGGCAATCATACAGGAATACATGGTTATTATATCATAAGAACGCACACAACCAACCTTCAATGTTGAGCTCCTTTGCCTTCGTGGCGAGTGTTTTCTCCCGCATGTTTTTGTCCTTGTGGGCCCTCAGTTTCCTGTTGTACAGGAACTCCTGCTCGGCATACCACTCGGCCACTTCCACCTCCTTCTCGTCCGGGAGCCTGGCGTAGGTCCTCCTCCTCCTTTTCTGCATCGGTTGTACTGGGTTGATGGGCGGCGTGGTCTGGGTAGGCGTCTCGGTGTATGTCGTGGGTGTCTGGGTGGGTGGGTGGGTCGGTGAGTGGCGTGAGGTCATCTTGGGTGGCGTCATCATCCTCGCTTTCCTGTTCCGAAGGACTGTCACCTTCGGTTGACACGATAGGGTGGGTCTTTTTGTGAGGGACATGGGCTTTCTTTACTATAATAGACTGTGACTGTGACTCTGCTTCCTCGGTTTGGTTTTCATCGTCGAAAACAGGGTTGGAGTCGATGTGCTGCCTCTCCTCTACTTCCTCCTCGCTTTCATCTTGGGATTGCTGGGTGGCAAACAGGTCCACAGACTCCATGGTAAATTTGCGGGGCCTATTCACTGCCTTGCATCCTTTACCATAGTTACCGGGCATGTTGGCGACAAGAGTTGGAGAGAGAGACGTGGTGGGCGAGAGAGACGTGGTGGGCGAGAGAGACGTGGTGGGCGGTGGGTGCTGGTGTGGAATGGAGCGAATGCCTCCCACCCGCTAATATATAGGGACCGTGCGTGGGTGGCAATGTACGATAATTCGGGCCGCTCCAACTGCCCACAGGACTGCTTCACGTGGTTCCGCCCATCGGCTCGCGTTCGGGTTTGATTCGACTTGGCTTCGACTAGCCTTCGACTTACATTCTAGTCATTCGGATCACGATCGAGTAATCATCGAGTCTAATTAGGAATGTCGGACATGCATCGAGTCATTTTCTAGTAGTATTCGGGTATCCATCCAGTCATCATCCTGAAATTCGGGTCAGCATCAAGTAACAGTTGACTTTCAAACAAGTTTATGTAGGAATTTTCCACTGAGCATGGAGTCTAATTCGGGTTACGGTCTACATCATCGGGTCTAAGTCCACTTAGGTTCGATCAATTCTGGTATGAATCGGGTTAAAAAAATTGACACGAAAGGGCCCCGAATAGGTCGAATGCGATCAGAATATGGTAGAATGTAAGCCGAATACGACTCTAATGTAAATCGAAGGTGACTCGAGGATTTTGTAACGGTTTTTTGACCCGAACGCACTCGAGGATTTCCCAAAAGTTAACGCATACACTAACTTTTGGCCGACTCACCCGAACATTCGGGTGATGACCAGAGCATGACTAGAACGACTCGAACATACCAGAATCATACCCGATGTCGCCCGATTCTCGGGCCGAATACACCCGAACCGCATTTTTTTTTTTTTTTTTTGGCAAGTCATTGCCTTCGGGTTACTGTCGGGTCGCGGTCGACCTCTGTATGACGCGGCCTTTACTCTGCCAAATCATGATGCAGCTTCCTTTGTCATCCTGTCTCTTGTTTACTCTGTTACTCAGTCCCTCCTTCTCTTGTTCTCTCGCCCTCCCCCACACCCACTCTACCTCTCTCTCTCTCTCTCTCTCTCTCTCTCTCTCTGTCTCTCTCTCTCTCATATCTTTGGTAGCTCTGTCTGTTCATCCATCAAACATTACTAATAATCAACCTCCATTGTTATTAGGTCTTCAAGGTATATTTTACATTACTATTAAAAACTAAATCAATACTAATATTAATATTACCGGTAACTGAAATTACTACTACTACTAGTAGTAGTAATAGTTGTATTAGTACTTGTAAAAAAACAAACCCACATACTGAAAATAACCTGTGTTTTAAATACCTTATACTAAGAACTATTCGAATGATATCAAGTCTTGAATTCACGGCACTTATTACTATTATATATTTTATAGTATTATTTTATTATTATTATTATTATTATTATTATTATTATTATTATATATGTGTGTTTACTATTAGTAGTAGTACTAGTAGTTGTTGTAGTAGTAGTAGTAGTAGTAGTAGTAGGATCTGTTTTACCTTGTTGCCAACAAAGAAAATACATATTAAAAACAAGAATTAGAATATTCCAACAAGGAATACAATTGAAAATAACTGCATTATCCAACTTGTTATTACTTATATAATTGATTAATTATTGGTACCTGGGAATGACCTGTTACATTCTCTGTTCCCTCCGTTGTCCAAACACTCCAGCTCGGTTATTTTCTGTCTGCACACACACTTTGTTCAGATAATGCATTCTCGATTATTCTGTCAATTCACGACTTGGCTCAAACATGTTCTGCTAGTTTTACGTATGCACAGTATAGATGTTTGTAAGTATGTATATATGTATAATTTGTTTATTTAAATGGACAGTGGCCTTTTAAAGGTAACTTGGTACTAATGAACCTATGTAACTTGAAGATAGAAAGGTAAATCAAATATCAATATACCCAATGATTTCACATAGGCTTTTAATACCCTTAATATTCTAAAGTGTGGATCAGTCGGCCTTTTATATATTCCCGTTATATTTGATTCTTATAAAATGCTTATAACAAATGAATACCTATCAAATTCTAAAGAACCCCCACGTCTTATTATGCTTTGCTTAACCGTTAATTTTGTGCATGCAATTGTAACCGATTATACAAATTAATATACTCATTAATTTAACATGCACTACTAACCACCTGCACCTGCGAGTTTCAGGTTAATATAAAGCTGAAGCTGGAAACATCAATATTTATCAGAACTAAAATAGTATGCGAGTTTGTGATGGACAATAATAACACTGATTTTATCTGTTGTACTGTATATACAGTATTTGTGGACCATAAATGTATTTTAGCAATGCATCTGCTAAAAAATAATGTTTAAAACTTTGAAATTCATTATAGTCCGTAGCTCGCAAGTGGTCAGTTTTGCACACATAAACCGACTATTACTCAACTATGTGCGCCTATTTGGCTACAACTGCATAGACTATTTGTGCAGGGTCCGGGCTCGTAACTCAGTACACACACATTCCCTCAGCGCTAATACCACACGATCTTCATAAATTGAAACATCACCCACTCGGACAGTTCAATAAACATCACCCACTCGGACAGTTCAATAAACATCACCCACTCGGACAGTTCAATAAAAATCACCCACTCGGACAGTTCAATAAACATCACCCACTCGGACAGTTCAATAAAAATCACCCACTCGGACAGTTCAATAAACATCACCCACTCGGACAGTTCAATAAACATCACCCACTCGGACAGTTCAATAAACAATTATCTCCACAAGGAAGTACTTTGTATTTGGTTACGTAGATACGCGGTACCAGAAGAAAACAAATGAAAATAATATAATGAAAAATTGAATAATGATAATAATCAAATGAAACTATACACATCCACACACATCCAATAATAATAATAAATGTATATATATTGTATATCTAACTAACTAACTAACTAACTAACTAACTAACTAACTATATATACAGTATATATATAACAGTAATTTCATTGTAGCTAGAATAAAATACTCTTGTGTAATACATCCTAAATAATATATAATAACAAATATATAATGAATATTATACGTAATAAATCTCTGAGGATAAATAATACGATGTAAAGCAGAGTTCGGATGGAAGCTTTTAGGAGTCTGGACGAATAATCAAGAGCCAATTGTTAGCCATTAACATATCCTCAGAGGATAAGTACACAGGTAAAGCGGATAATAAAAAAGACGGACAAAGATAAACAACACTAAATAATAATAATAAAATAATATGATATGTGGGTGGAGGAGGATGAAGAAAAACGAAAGGATGGATAGGTTAGAAGAGAGGATGAACAAGGATATGTGGGTGGAAGATATTAAATATATATATATATATATATATATATATATTATACAGTATAGTATATAAGATGAAAAAAAATAGTTTCATAATAATCCGCACACAAAGCGGAATACAGAAACTCACCCACACCCAAATGCATTCCTATAAACACAAAACACATTCAACCACTGACATATGTGCTTAATGAGTACATGTTGACGTGTACAGTGTTCTTCATAAGTACATGTTGACGTGTACAGTGTTCTTCATGAGTACATGTTGACGTGTACAGTGTTCTTCATGAGTACTTCAACACTTCCTGATGATAAAAAGAAGACAAGTTACCATCAATCTGTGAAACCTAATACTTCAATTTTGAGGGGCATTTTTTCTTTCTTCAAAATAGCTTTGCGGTGTAGGCTATCATAATTGCATGTCCAGATATATGTCCAGCAATCCCTGTC
This sequence comes from Paralithodes platypus, assembly GCA_032716605.1. NCBI lineage: Eukaryota > Metazoa > Arthropoda > Malacostraca > Decapoda > Lithodidae > Paralithodes > Paralithodes platypus. The sequence goes on along the minus strand of CM064509.1, from coordinate 56,556,369 downwards.
AACGACTGCATATCCACAACAATAGAAACACATGTACACATACAGTACTCACTCTCACTCTCTTTCTCACACACACTCTCTCTCTCTCTCTCTCTCTCTCACACACATACACTTACTCACACCCCCTCTCTGTCTCTGTCTCTGTCTCTCTCTCTCTCTCTCTCTCTCTTTCTCACATACACTTACTCACACCCCCCCCCCTCTCTCTCTCTCACATACACCCTCTCTCTTCTCTCTCTCACGCACACACATACACTTACTCACACCCTTTCTCTCTCTCCTCTCTGTCTCACTCACACCCTCTCTATCCCCCCCCCACCCCCCATCTCTCTCTCTCACACACACACACACACACTGACCGACAATGACCTTGAGGTGCCCGGAGCCCAGGTTGTTGCAGAGGTTGAGGCTGGGAGGGAGGGAGGGAGGGAGGGTAAGAGGAGGGAGGAGGAGGAGGAGTAAGAGGAGTGGGAGGGAAAGGAAGAATAGATAGTAGCAAGAAGGGAAGTAAGAAGAGGACGTTGGCAGAGATGATGGAGGAACACAAGATATATCAGAAGAGAAGGAGGAACCATAGAAGAAAATGAATAAATAAATATACATAAAGTATATACAGTATATATAGTTACAATATATATATATACAGTATATATAGTTACAATATATATATACAGTATATAATCAGTAAAACGAAAGTAACATGAGCAAAAATAAAACTAAAATACTATGGAGGAGAAATATGAATAATTGATGATGGATAAAGAGGAAGAGAAGGAGAAGAAGGAGGAGAGGGAGAAGGAGAAAGAAGAGCAAGAGCAGGAGGGAGAACTGGAGAAGAAGACACCGCCAAAGAAAGAGGAACAAGAGAAAGGGGAAGAATAACAGTAACAAGAAGAAAAGCAAGAGGAGGGAGGAAGAACAAGGAGGAGGAGTAGGAAAAAAGCAAAACATAAAGCTAAAATATACAAGTAGCAATGGAAACAAAGGCAAAGTGTGGATATAAGGGCAGATTACTGTTACAGATAAGACAAACATAGAACACTGAGAGAGAGAGAGAGAGAGAGAGAGAGAGAGAGAGAGAGAGAGAGAGAGTGAGAGAGAGTGAGAGTGAGTGAGAGAGAGAGAGAGAGTAGTCGAAGGGGTCGTGTAAGGGAGTGCTGAAAGAGGCGAACATTGGGAAAGCAGCTTGGGTATTCTCAAGTATAATAATAATAATAATAATAATAATAATAATAATAATAATAAATTATATTAATAGATGGCTGATATATGTATAATGTGAAAGGTATATGAATACGTAAGGGTTATATAATACGAAGTAAATATGTAATTGATACACGTGGTAAATAATAAATAGCATATACTGTATATATACTACGATATGCGGATATTATGTGTACTGTATATGTGTGGGCTCCATTAAACTGTAAATGTATCCGGAGGGGTATGTTAAATTTGCATAGTATATGAACATTTAGAGCGTGTACAAAGTATATACAGTATAATTATAATGAGGGTGTATACTAACTGTATGCATTTAAAGTTTATAAGAAATTAGTATTGTGCGTGCGTGTGTGTGTTTGTGGGTGGGTGGGTGTGGGTGGGTGTGTGTGTGTGTGGGTGTGTGTGTGGGTGTGTGTGTGGGTGGGTGTGGGTGTGGGGGGGGGGGGTGAACATTCCGTGTATATGCGAGGCCATTGGTAGACGTCCTTCCTAAGTAGAATAAAATAGTCTAATAGTTCTCAATATATACTGAAGTATACATCACCGGTACTGCAGGTGTTAAGATTAACAGATATATAACAGGAATGTGTGAGCATTTTAGATCAAAATATATATAAATGAAAGGATACCAACATTCCGAAATATTCAACGAACATTAAACATAAACAGAAGTATAATAAAACAAAAATATATCGAATTGTGAAAAATACATAGAAAACTAAAATATAAATACAAACACACACACACACACACACACACAATACTATAACAAAATATAATACTAAATATTAAACCTTAAATTTATGAAAGGTAACTGGAAACAATTAACGCACACAACTGGAGATAAAACAATAAATGAGAACAGCAAGGGAGGCATGGACACAGGGTAGGTAGGGAAGAGGAGACACCAAGGGCATAGGAGAGAGAGAGAGAGAGAGAGAGAAAGAGAAAGAGAAAGAGAGAGAGAGCGAGCGAGTGAGAAGTGAGAGAGGGAGAGAGAGTAGAGCGAAGAGAGAGAGAGAGAGAGAGAGAGAGAGAGAGAGAGAGAGAGAGAGAGAGAGAGAGAGAGAGTGAGCGAGAGCGAGAGCGAGAGCGAGAGCGAGAGCGAGAGCGAGAGAGCGAGAGAAAGAAAAAACATCAAACGTGCAGCAAAAGATGAGAAGCAATGCAGACTACATAAAAAGAGACGGAAACAATATTGATCATAATACGACAAAGGATTAATCAAAGACCAAAAATGTATTATGATAAAGAACAATGTGAATATTTATATGAATTACCGGTGCATCAAAACCAAAGACAAATAAATGTACACCAAATACATAATTATATCTAGAAAGAAAGAAAAAAAAAATATATATACCGGTACTACATACAATATATATACTATTATACAGTATATTGAATTGTTGAACGCCGAGTAGTGTGCACAAATAATAATACAAAAAAGAGGTGGTGGGTACAGAGAAGGCTACACTCAAAAAATAATAATACAAACGAGCATTCTCTCTCTCTCTCTCTCCTAAAGCCCAGCCAAGCGAGGGTAATGCCAATATCCCACCAAGAGGGAATTCAAGTTTCTCCGTCTGTCTCCTGTTACTTGGCTAGGAGGAGCAGGAGAAGGCGAAAGAAGACAAATAAGAGAAGAAAAAAACTAATACAAGTGTAGAAACAGCACAAACAGCAAGAGAGAGAGAGAGAGAGAGAGAGAGAGAGAGAGAGAGAGAGAGAGAGAGAGAGAGAGAGAGAGAGAGAGAGAGAGAGAGAGAGAGAGAGGGGGGGGGGACGAAAAGATGTTTGTAAAAAAAAAAAAAAAAAAAAAAAAACGTGTAAAAACAGTAACCAACAAGGATGAAGGCGGGAGGACAAGGAAAGGGAAGAAGAAAAGGGACGAATAGATGTGGTAGAAACGACACACGATAACAAATAAAAGAGGTGGAGATACAGAAGGATAACTATGAGAATGGTAATGACCGCAATAATGGAGAAAAGGGGGAAGGAGGAAGGTATAATAATGAGGACATGCATGAAGCAGAGCGATAAGGGGGAAGGAGGAAGGTATAATAATGAGGACATGCATGAAGCAGAGCGATAAGGGGGAAGGAGGAAGGTATAATAATGAGGACATGCATGAAGCAGAGCGATAAGGGGGAAGGAGGAAGGTATAATAATGAGGACATGCATGAAGCAGAGCGATAAGGGGGAAGGAGGAAGGTATAATAATGAGGACATGCATGAAGCAGAGCGATAAAGATACTGGCGTGGCTGGTTTTTTATCTATTCATTCATGTATTCGTATATATATTTTTAGGTTACTCGCTAGACCACCATGAAACTTAAAAAAACACCCCCTTGACCCCCTTTCAAGATAAATTTGTACATTTTTCGGTAGAAAATTTCCCGGCCGAAGGCCAGTTCCTCTTAGAATTACAGGCTCGCTTTCGCTCGCCAGGAAAAAAATCGACACCTAAATGGAACGTAAGGTCTTAAAATTGACAACGAAATGGGGCGAATGGTGTTAAAATGGCCAAACTAATGGAGAAAAACGTCTCAAAATCTGAAAACTAATGGGGCTAAACATGAGGAAGAAGGGGGGCCAGAAAAAACTACCTATATCCTCTAAAGGCCTGTTGGAGGAGAGCCCAAGCCATGCACTATTTATACTATCTTGTACAGTCGCGCTAATAAGTGATGTCTCGGCACCAAGTATGTTTTGATCAATAATTGGTAACAGAAATATCTAAGCTTCATTTCGTCATATCGAGTGAAATTAATATACATATTCCTACACTTACCCACCCTATTCAACATCTGACAGACATTAATACAGCACAGAGCAAGCCAAACGTAATGACAGCTGGGACATGACTTCTTAGCGCGACCGTACAGCTATACGATAGAGAAGTTCATAATGTCACTATCATCGCCCAAGACACTCACAACCCATAATAGCTATACACACATTATAATATTTGAATCTTAAAACTTGAATCACTTTGGATATTATATACTACTGTACTTGTTCGTCTGGGTTTGATACAGATTCAATCGAGTGTATCTGTATTATGGCTCGTAAGTGTACACTCCAAAAAACTCACTTAGATCCATTATGAGCCCTCGAACACCTTAAACGGGCCTGAATAATTTAAGGAGTTGTAAAGGAATTGTTATGCCCCTAGAAAAGTTACCCCGCGAAAAAACAAGAAAACCCCGACACAATACATCCACAGAAAATGGGATGCTCTACCTCAGCCCTCATTTTCCATTGGGGGAAGGTACCCCACCATCACCTCAGACCTCTGAAACTACCCCGCCATGGATACCAGGGAAGAACTGTTAAGGGGGCCCACCTCGATTTGTTCTCTCTTTCTCTCCCTCTCTATTTAGCTTGTATCCATTCGGCCTCATTCACCCTACTGTTTTAGACGTTTACCCCCATCAAGGTGTCAATATTTTCCTGGCGAGCGGTAGCAAGCCAGCTTATATATATATATTTGTTTAAAGCAAGCTAAATTAGTAAATTTTTCTATAGAAAAATTTCTCCGGCGAAGCCGGATTTCTCCATACTATGCTGGCTCGCCATCGCTCGCCAGGAAGAAATCGACACCTGGATGGGGATAAACGTCTTAAAAACAGTTGGCTGAATGGGACCGAATGGATACAAGCCAGGGAAAGAGAGAAAGATACAACAAAAAAAAGACGGTGACCCCCCCTTAAGCGACTCGGAGCAACTTAGACTAATTATATTTTCTCACTGTACTTACTTACCCCTAAAATTTGCCAAATTATAACAGGCTTTTCACAATACCTAGACGGAGGCCTATTAAATCAGAATAAAACATATACATAAATATATAAATATATAAACTCGCCAGGAAAATATTGACACCTGGATGGGGGTAAACGTCTTAAAACAGTAGGCTGAATGGGGCCGAATGGATATAAGCTTCCTGTATCAGAGTCCACTATGCTTCTCCTGTCCTCAACGCGCCTACGACTGTCGCCAATCAAACTGTTAAGGGAGCCCACCTCGCTTTTTTTTCTCTTTCTCTCCATCTCTTTGGCTTGTATCCATTCGGCCCCTTTCAGCCTACTGTTTTAAGACGTTTACCCCCATCCAGGTGTCAATATTTTCCTGGCGAGCGGTAGCAAGCCAGCATATATATATTTTGGTTTTGACAGCAAACTAAATTTGTACATTTTTCGATAGAAAATTTTCTCCGGCGAAGCCGGATCTCTCCATACAATGCTGGCTCGCTATCGCTCGCCAGGACGAAATCGACACCTGGATGGGGTAAACGTCTTAAAACAGTTAACTGAATGGGGCCGAATGGATACAAGCCAGAGAAAAGGAGAGAAAGATAAAACAAAAAACTGGTGACCCCCCTTAAGACTACCTCTTTTATAGCCAACACCGGTAAGAAAGTACAAGCCACTGCGGGAAAAAAAACATGCTATTAAAGCCCTTGGATAAGTACCACACACTTAGTGAGTCCTTCAAGCAGCACATCCAGACACACTAAACACTTACTGATCAACCGAGGTTGTATGGCCACCAACACTACACATTTAGAAAACCTTCAATCCACAACACATTTAATGCACCTTCAACTCGCTACACATGTATTGAGCCATCAAAGCTGTGAAGCCAACAACGCTAAACATTAATAGAGCTTTCAGACCAGTCCTACAAGCACCCTTTAGACTACAGACGACAATGTTGAGCCTCACCTGGAGACAGATGCCTTGATAATAACTACGATGCTGAAGGCCTGTTGGAGGTGACCCTGAACCCTGCACTATTTATACTATCTTGTACAGCCCAGCTACTATAGAGAAGTATATAATATCACCATCATTGCCAGAGACACCGCAATCGCTCGAACCATCGCCTCCAACACAGAGACGACCACGGAGCAGTTTGGGCGCCATCTCCAGCGACCAGTGTTTGGACTTATCACCAAATTCGAAGAGACCATCTACTGTTCATTCGGAGTTAGTAAAGTTAATCAGCTTTACCAGTGTAATCATTCAACCGTGCATGACACCTATTTTAAGAATAATACAGAAATAATATTAAGTTCTGAATAGCTGCGAAAATGTAACTCCTCCAATATACGATGACGCTTCTTCATTTTTGGCTGACACTAGACAGCTTAAGGGGAGGCAGACCGTTTTTCTGGACCCCCTTCTCCCTAATCTTTAGCCCCACTAGTTCTGAGATTATAAGACGTTCGGCCCATTAGTTTGGCGATTTTAACACCTTTTGCCCCATTTCGTTGTCAATTTTAAGACCTTTTGTGCCATTTAGGTGTCGATTATTTCCTGGCGAGCGAAAGCGAGCCTGCAATTTTAAGCGGAATCGGCCTTCGGCCGGAACATTTTTCTACCGAAAAATTTACAAATTTATCTTGAAGGGGGGTCTAGGGGGTGTTTTTCTAAGCTTGATGGAGGTCTAGGGAGGAAACTAAAACATATATGAATAAATGAATTAATAGCCCAAACAAACGGTCAGTCTCCCCTTAATTCAGCTTAGGAAGTAGCTATAGGAACCAAAGGGGTAATAAAGCAATGTCAACTAAACCTACGACTCCCACATAACCTTCCTAATCTTAATCAAAGTGTGTAAGAGGGCTAGAATCAAATTACGGCTAGTATCGTAGAATGTACAGTCGCGTTCAATGATTTAGTGTCTTTGATAGTGACCGGACAACTCGACCAGTAAATAATTTCCACCAGTACCTCTCAACCAGTGCCAACCCAACCCATACTACAGTCGATTATATTTCAGCTGACGGTAAATGTAATTAATTGACTTATCGATAATTAATGGAAACACGAGAACATACTGTGCCTCTGCGTTATATTAAGGGGAGATTTCCACTGGAGAGATTTTTTTCTGGACCCCTTTCTCCCTCATGTTAAGCCCCATTGCTTTTGAGATTTTAAGACGTACGCCCTATTAGTTTGGACATTTTAAGACATTTTGCCCTTTTTCGGTCAATTTTAAGACCTTTCGTGCAATTAAGGTGTCATGTTTGCGTGGCGAGCGATAGCGAGCCTGTAATTTAAGAGCAACCGGCCTCCGGCCGGGACATTTTTCTACCGAAAAATGTACAAATTTATCTTGAAAGGGGGTCTAGGGGCTGTAATTTTAAGCTTGATGAAAAAGTAGGGAACAAACTAAATACCTCCCCTTAAGAGGGTAGCTACTTCCAATAAAACACGACAAATGAGACAAATACATACGTTTGGGAATAAAATGCGAATGGGGAGGATCAAAAAGGAAAATAATATATATCGATACAAAAACTTTGTAATAGCCAAGTAATCAAGATGGGGGTGATAACAAAAAGAAACGGACTATACTATACTCCGCTTCATTTCAGCTGACGGTAAATTGAATTCCTTAGCAGCTAATTTATCGATACTTAATGGACAAATATGAAACCACTATGTCTCTGCATCATATTAAGGCCAAGTTTATATAATTAACACCATATTTCACTACAAAATCTTCAAAATAACTGAGCAAACTTGATGGGAACTTTGCAAATTAAGAATAGCTGAATAAGAAACAGACTATACTAAATTAGGTTATGGTAAGTAAAGTTAGGTTAAGGGGGAAGCAAGCTGCTTCTTCTCCCTCATGTTTAGCCCCATTGTCTTTGAGATACATTCTAAGAAACTCACTTAGATCCATTATGAGCCCTCGAACACCTTAAACGGACTGAAAAACTTTAAGAAGTGGGTAAAGGAATTGTTATGCCCCTGGAAATGTTACCCCGTGAAAAACAAGAAAACCCCGCCTCAATACATCCACAGAAAATGGGAAGCTCTACCTCAGCCCTCATTATCCATAAGGGGGAAGTACGGTAGCGCTAATAAGTCATGGCTCAGCTGTCATTACGTTTGGCTCGCTCTGTGCTGTATTAATGTCTGTCAGATGTTGAATAGGGTGGGTAAGTGTAAGAACATGTTTGTATATTTCACTCGAGATGAAGAAATGAAGCTTAGATATTGCCGATACCAATTATGGATCAAAACATACTTGGTGCCGAGACATCACTTATTAGCGTGACTGTATCCCACCATCACCTCATAGATCTCTGAAAGCCAACCTACTACCCTGCCATGGCCACCCTAAGCTGCATAAATGGCCTAACGTTTGCCAAAATATAGATTAAAAAAACGTTCTTAAATATGGAGTAGAATAACCTTTCCCAACACAAAAAAAACAAAAAAAGTGTCTACCCTCTCTATGAAGAAGAGTTTATGCCACACTATGCAATTCGTGAGGCCCCAGAACATCAACACACTACCATCACTTGTCATCAACTTCAAGTGCACCTCCTCGACACTCTTATACTCAAACCTTTAGTGCTGTTCTGTGAAATTTATACGACGCCCAAACTCTATTTTCACTTACCATCATAAGTTTAGGTGCTCTCGACATTCTTCCAACAGCAGCTCATCGTTACCTGAAAATGGAAGAGAAGAGGTTAGTTGTATTATACATTAGAATATTTGTGCAATCCAAAAATGTTTAGCTTCACAGTATAATTACACGACTACGAACATCCAACTATAGTTACTATCACATACAGTGTTAGAAAAAAACGTAACAGTATCAAAAATCAGAGTTATGAAATTGAATATTAATAACGATTCAGACCTACCTACCTACCTACCTACCTACCTACCTACCTACCGAGAGAGAGAGAGAGAGAGAGAGAGAGAGAGAGAGAGAGAGAGAGAGAGAGAGAGAGAGAGAGAGAGAGAGAGAGATAAAATGATAACTGCATAACTGGCGAAGTAATCAACCTATCACTTCCATACCAGCACGGCCTCCTGAACATAGCTCAGGGGAGGCACGTCCGTAACAACAGGAAAACAGGTGAGATGATTTAGTACCATGGCGCTTTTTTCTTAATTTTACGACGGCTTTTATTACGCGATTAATAGAGCTTGTGTGAGAGTCTAAGGGTTAAGGGGGCCCACCTCGCGTTTTTCATCTTTCTCTCCTTCTCTCTTTGGCTTTTATTCATTCGGCCCCATTCAGCCTATTGTTTTAAGACGTTTACCTCCATACTGGTGTCAATATTTTCCTGGCAAGCGGTAGCTCTATATTTGTTTATTTATTATTCTATTAGTTTGCTCCCTAAATCTCCATCAAGCTTTAACAAAACAAAAATCCCCTTAGAGATAAATTTCTAGATTTCTCGGTAGAAAAATGTCCCGGGAGGCCAAAAAACGGCACGAAAGGTTGTAAAAATTGACAAATAAATGGCGCGAAAGGTCTTAAAATCGCCAAACTAATGGGGCGAACGTCATAAAAATTCGAAACTAATGGGGCTAAACATGAGGTAGAAGGGGTCCATAATAATTAAAACCCTGAAGCTTTACCTGGAGATGCCGGCCATTATATACTCAATGTTCATTAACCTAGCGGAAAGTTTAGTACCTTCGCAGCTGACTTGTTGGATACTTCATGGAACAATATGAGACTAAATGCCTCTACATTATAATGGAACAATATGAGACTAAATGCCTCTACATTATAATGGAACAATATGAGACTAAATGCCTCTACATTATAATGGAACAATATGAGACTAAATGCCTCTACATTATAATGGAACAATATGAGACTAAATGCCTCTACATTATAATAACGTCAAGTTTTCATAATTACCAACATGTTTCGCATCGTAATAGCTGGGTAAACAAGCTAGAAACATGGCATATATAAAAAGGAAATATATATATTATTATATACAGTATATAGCTGTACTGTATATATATATACCCGGTGTATATATATATATATATACCGGTATATATATATATATATATATATATATATATACCGGTATATATATATATACATATACAGTATATACAATATATATTAAAAAGTCAAAGTACCATGAGGGCCACTTCACATAGAAAACGAAAACAGATATAACACATACATACACTTGGGAGTACAAAGATATAACAAAAGGAAAAATACGAATGAAAAGGAGAGAAATGAAAACAAAAAACGAAAATATAACGAAAGCAAAGGCAATACAAACAAAAATCAGATATACTGATATAAGATAAAATAAATAACCCGAATAATGACTTTGGGCCGGACGAGGCTACTTAAGATGCGTGCCGGGGTCTCTCACTCATAAAGCTATATTTGTAGCCACGTATATACTGGGGGACAGGTGGACAGCAGGTGAGAGAGAGAGAGAGAGTGAGTGAGTGAGTGAGTGAGTGAGTGAGTGAGTGAGTGAGTGAGTGAGTGAGAGGGAGAGATGTACATAGGTTTTACAAAGCTACACTGACCACACATACTTTACGATTCAAACGAGGTGGATAACAAATACTAATTGTAGAGATATCAGAACCGCAAATAGAGAAAAATGGAAGTAAAGGATAGCACAGGAGAGAGAGAGAGAGAGAGAGAGAGAGAGATCCATAGACATATTGCATTGATAGATGAGAATAATATTGCTATTCCAACTGAAAAAGACCCTCCTGGAGCCATAAGGGTAGATTAAGGGGAGATTTTTAGTTTGTTCCCTAGACCTCCATCAACCTTAGAATCACAGCCCCTGGACCCCCTTTCAAGATAAATTGGTAAAGGTTATCCGTAGAAAAATGTCCCGTGGTTCCTCTTAAATTACAGGCTCGCTGTCGCTCTCCAGGAAAAAAATCGACAACTAAATGGCACGAAAGGTCTTAATATTGACAGATGTGGGGCGACAGTTCCTAAAATCGCCAAACTAATGGGGCGAACGTCATAAAATCTCAAAAGCAATGAGGCTAAACACGAGGGAGAGATGGGTCCAGAAAAAACAAATCCCTCAAGTGGAAATCTCCCCTTAATACAATCTAAGTTGGGCTTTTTCAGTATGCTTTGCGCGCGCAAAAAAAAAACAAAAAAGGAGAGAGAGAGAGAGAGAGAGAGAGAGAGAGAGAGAGAGAGAGAGAGAGAGAGAGAGAGAGAGAGAGAGAAAATGCGTTTACTGAAAGTGCAAGCTGAAATTATGGAACTTCGACCCGACATTTTATATAAGAGAGTAGTCAACAGCGATCTGAATACCTGAATTAAATGCCTATTAGTTTATTTTATTGCATATTTACATTGAGCCGCGCAAGGATTGGTAAAGTAAACGTGTGGTGGTTCTGCATATTGATTTTAATTTTGTCTTGTGTGCTTAAGGCTTAACTCACACAAGCGATTATGTCCGGCAATTATCTCTCTATCTAACTATATATATAACTATTCTGCATATTGATTTTTATCTTGTGTGCTTAAGGCTTACTCACACAAGCGCTTATTTCCGGCAATTATATATCTACCTATCTATCTATCTATCTATCTATCTATATATCTATATATCTATCTATCTATCTACTGCCAGACGTCTCAATCCCCGAGGGGGTGCTTACGAATGAACCGCCTCCATTTTCTTTGGGTAAACATTAACTTTGGGTCTAGCGGGCGTGGTTGTGGCAGGTGATGGTGTTATTGGTGGGGGTGATGGTGGTGGGGACCGTGTGTGTGTGTGGGGGGGGGGGGGTTGCTGGTGTGCAGGGTGGCGATGACCATTATCCGTTTCACGCACGGGACGCGATTTGCGCCCTTTCTGGGATACTTACAAACCTTTGTGACCATCAAGTCAGGGGTGTTTATAAACCTTTAATTTAGTTACTTCAACCTCTGCAGTTGTCTTTGAGTGAGCTGTGGGCAGAAAACTAATTTTGGAGAGATAATTATGAGATGGAGAGAACTGTTTCTAAAGGGTAAACGACAACTCCCGAGCTTAAAATTACACCCCCTAGACCCCCTTTCAAGATAAATGTGTGCATTTTTCGGTAGAAACATATCCCGGCCGAAGGCAGATTCCTCTTGCATTACAGGCTCGCTATCGCTCGCCAGGAGAAAATCGACACCTATATTACACGAAGAATCTAAATATTGACAAATAAATGAGGCAAAAGGATTACAAAACCGCCAAACTAATGGGCCAAACGTCATCAAATCTAAAAACCAATGGGGCTAAAGATGCAGGAGAAGGGGGCCCAGAAAAACGACCCATCTCACCTTAACTATTCAGAGTATGGGCCAAACAGACTGGAAGACGAAAACCCTGGCGAGCGAAGGGACCTGTGAACGAACCGACTAAGGAACGCCGCGGTCCATTTGCCACTGTGTGTGATACACCACCTCTACCACACACACATGATGTCTCCAGTGTTTGCCACCGAGTATAGTGTGTCTCGGCCTGTGTCTTGTTAAGGGGAGATATCCACTTGAGGGATTTTTTTCTTGACCCCTTTCTCCCTCATGCTTAGCCCCATTGTTTTTTCTAATTTTAAGACGTTTGCCCCATTATTTTGACGATTTTCAGGACTTTCAACCCATTTCTGTCAATTTTAAGACCTTTCGTGCCATTTAGGTGTCGATTTTATCCTGGCGAGCGATAGCGAGCCTGTAATTTAAGAGGAACCGGCTTTCAGCCGGGACATTTTTCTACCGAAAAATTTATCTTGAAAGGGAGTCAAGGGGGTGTCATTTCAAGCTTGATGGAAGTCTGAGAAACACACTAAAAACCTCCCCTTAAGTAAAACCTCCCCTTAACTCTTATATATATTTACATTATTTACCAATTTAATACCTTGTTGGCATTACGACGGCCAGGTTTTCTTTCCTCGACAATAGTAATATCATATGTGCATATTAATTAGTGAAGTACCGTATATCAACTTATTAAACTGCATGTGTGTACTACAATAGTCAGTATATTGTTCTGGCATGGACATAACATAATATAATTATGCTTCATCCATTTAAGGGAGCCCACCTCGCTTTTTTTCTCTTTCTCTCCCTCTCTCTTTGGCATGTATCCATTCGGGCCCATTCAGCCTACTGTTTTAACCCTTATTTAGCGGGCTAGGTGGTCTATTTGACCGTAGCGTCCAGCCGCGTGTTTTTACCCTAAATAGGGTTGTTTACGTGTTCATTTTCATGCCTAAATAAGACCCAGAGCGTAAACAAGTATCTATCCCTGAAAGGGCATAAACAGAGCTTTCCAATGACACCCCAACCATCCTTGTACGACCACTGGTTCTCTTGCAACGATCGATCGCGCAACACGAGTGCAAAAACCATGTAATTAGGTACTTTCCCTACATAATTCCCTGTGTAGCGAATGCGAGAGGGTGGAGGAGGGTGGGATTCATGTCAGTAGGTCCGCCGCGGTGGTCTGGAGCAGTCATACGCTTGCTACGCTCCTCCCACCACTCATCTCTCTCTCTCAGCAACATTACGTGGTGAAAATGGCACACGACATAAGTTGTGAACCGCCACTTAGTCCATATTTATTTCACACGACGTAAGTTGCACGCCGCCAATTAAGGGTCAAGACGTTTACCTCCATCCAGGTGTCAATATTTTCCTGGCAAGCGGTAGTGAGCCAGCATATATATATTTTTGTTTTGACAGCAAGCTAAATTTGTACATTTTTCGATAGAAAAATGTCTCCGGCGAAGCCAGATTTCTCAAAACAATGCTGGCTCGCTATCGCTCGCCAGAAAGAAATTGACACCTGGATTTGGGATAAACGCCTTAAACAGATGGCTGAATGGGGCCGAATGGATACAAGCCAGAGAAAGAGAGAAAAGGAGAGAAAGATACAAAATAAGAGCCGGTGACCCCCCTTAATATACATAACTGCCTATTTGTACTTTCCTATTTATTTAGTAATCAATAAATAGTTTATCGCTTATATACAATATATCCACTAATAAAACTAACTGTTGCAATTAGTCTGTACATATTTATACTCCTCAACGGCAAAATGTATGTGCAGTTGTTCAATATTTGTCTATTAATTGATGACTAATTTAAGAGCTTGCTTACATTATCAGTAAAACTGTTCTTTCTTGGACAAAAACTAATAATTTACTAAGTCCCTCAAATTTAATCTATCCCCTAATTAATTTTCCACTGTATAATATGATAATTAAAATTTCCTTACATCACCGTTAATATAATGCATTGTTATCCCTTATTTATATGCTAACTATTCGCTAACATATTGGCTTGTATCCATTCGGCCCCAGTCAGCCTACTGTTTTAAGACGTTTACCCCCATTCAGGTGTCAATATTTTCCTGGCGAGCGGTAGCGAGCCAGCATATATGTATTTTGGTTTTGACAGCAAGCTAAATTTGTACATTTTTCGATAGAAACTTTTCTCCGACGAAGCCGGATTTCTCCATACTATACTATACATTACTATATTCAATGTTTCTCTCTTCGACGGCATATATATTATAAATTGTATTGCCATCCCTTATAAATATATTATTTAATCATTCATAATTATATTGTCAAACCAAACGTGGATTCCCCGAGGCAGTATTCAAATTAAGGTAATGAGCACAAATTAATTCCCGGCATAAACAGAAGATAAAATACATAATTACCATAAACATACCTGACAAATTGGACAGCCCCCATTAGCTTGCAAATTAATGTGCTTATTTCCTATAATGTATCTACCATAAATATCTATTTATAATTTCTGGACTTTCGTGTATATTTTTATCTAACCCTTCTAGTATACTAAGATGCATTCTTATATCTTATTTCGAGTATAAACAGACGAATTTATACAGTTTTGGAAGGGTCTGTGGGCATCACAGGGATGACTTAGATATATTTTACCCCTTAGATTGCTAGAGGCATAATATCACCGAATGTTAGAAAACAATCGATATAACACTGAAAGGGTTAATTTATCAACCTCAAATGTTTATTGATCAATTCTAGACTTTCAGTATATCTATCTATTCCTTATACTGAAATATACTCATCAATGTCCACGTCAAATATGAATGCCTGTAATTGGTCGAGTACGATATGGCAATGGGGTTTGTTTTATTTAAGGGGAGATCTCCACTACACGGATTTTTTTCTTGACCCCTTTCTCCCTCATGTTTAGCTCCATTGCTTTTGATATTATAAAACGTTCGCCCCGTTAGTTTGGCGATTTTAAGAAATTTCGCCCCATTTTAAGACCTTTCGTGCCATTCAGGTGTCGATTTATCCTGGCGAGCGATAGCGAGCCTGTAATTTAAGAAGAAACGGCCTTCGGCCGGGACATTTTTCTGCCGAAAAATGTACAAATTAATCTTGAAAGGGACTCAAGGGGGTGTAATTTTAAGCTTGCTGGAGGTCTAGGGAACAAACTAAATACCTCCCCTTAATAGTGTTTCATAATATATGTATCAAATAAACCTAAACATCATATCAATCTATTAATCTTCAACATTATTCATCCATCCATCTATCTAAACAAGTCTACAATTATCTACCTCTCATCATTATACTAATGATAATTATCTTTCTAGTGACTGATACGTTAATTAACTGCCCACGAGCTTATTGTAAGTTCCACTCACACCTATACATTCATCATCACCTGTCCAGCCAACTTAGGTGTTACTATATATTATTATCTATCTAGGGCTACGCCAATCAATTGCTACCCATTCATTAATTATCAATCTTTGCAATTATAGAATATCGAGTTTGTGTTGTAAAGGCTCATCTTGAGCCTTGTTCAGAGCCCTCTAAAGAGGGCTAAAAAAAACGTAATGGGCATGTCTTTATAATAAACTATTTACAATATGTAGCTCTAGTTTTTCCAATTATCGAGTTGTTTATCAATAAATATACTTCTACCAATAATAAATAAGGATCGAGTTTACTAATTCACACTTGCTTTTCCCTGCCACATGCACTTTACCTGCTACTACCCCCCCCCCTCCCCACTTCCACTTAATTCTCTAAACAACAGCCTCCCCGGTATACTGTATGTGCCACTCCTACCTCTTAAAGTGATCATCACCTGTCCTCACCACTTACAGAGGTCACCCACCCTTACCAACACTTTCAGTACAGGGGGGGGGGGGGTATACTGTATTGTGGATATTGATACACCACTTTCTTTAGCTTCAAGAGTATCGGTCATCTGTTGATAACTGTTTACATATGTACAGTTGGGGTCATAATTTTCTTTCCACCCCTCGATCCCTAAACCATAGATCTGGCAGCGCTGGGTGAGCGACCGACTTTCTCACATAGATAATCAGACTTGAGCTGACCACCTGAGTCTGATTATCTGTGTGAGAAAGTCGGTCGCTCACCCAGCGCTGCCAGATCTATGGTTTAGGAATCGAGGGGTGGATAGGGAATTATGACCCCAACTGTACTTCTTTGTATTGCTAATACTACTACTGTACAACTACTACTACTGGTAGATGGGACTCGTCAGCCTTGGTCGGTAACTCATCTAGGGGAGACAACCTTATAAAAATCGGGATGGATGAGACTCGTCAGCCTTGGTCGGCAACCTGTCTAGGGGAATAAACCTTAAACAAATTACCGAAGGGTGTGCTCATCAGTGCCACTTGCTCGTGGCGATTATATTTAAACATTGAAACCACCACTAGCAAGTAGATGGTTATATCTACCAAAAACCGAAATATTTAAGAAAGTATAATGTTATTTCACTAAATCTACATTAACCCTTTCAGTACAAAATTACGCCTTTCTTCATAGTATTTCCCTATCATTAGACGAATTTATGATATTTTGGAAGGAACTGTGGTAGCCAGAGTCAATTGATATATATTTGTACCCATCTTTGAGTAGCATAGATCCATCCTAAGCTGTATAAAGGTCGTCTAGTGTTAGCCAGCATCAAACTAGAATGACGGCATCGTTCAGTGAGGGCATAATAAAGGCTAACCTAATATCTGAATATATAAATCTGCCGCCCACAAAGGCTTTGTACAGAATCAAGCCCCTGCAGCCCTTCCCTGTTAACGAATCCTTTAAGGGGGGGTCAACGGTCTTTTTTATCCTTTATCTCCTTTCTTCTCTTTCCCTGGCTTGTATCCATTCGGCCCCATTCAGCCAACTGTTTTAGGACGATTATCCCCATCCAGGTGTCGATTTCTTCCTGGCGAGCAATAGCGAGCCAGCATTGTTCGGAGAAATGCGGCTTCGCCGGAGACATTTTTCTATCGAAAAATGTAAAAATTTAGCTAGCTGTCAAAATTAAAAATATATATACTGGCTCGCTACCGCTCGCCAGGAACATATTGATACCTGAATGGGGATAAACGTCTTAAAACAATAGGCTGGATGGGGCCGAATGGATACAAGCCAAAGAGAGAGAGAGAAAGAGATAAAAAAAAAAGAGAGGGGGGCTCCCTTAAACTTCATAAACCTACAGCAAAGGTAGAGAAAAAAATAATAACGTAAGATAGAAACAACACTCAGACACCCCCCCCCCCTCCCTTCTCTCTCTTCCTTCCTTTACCGTTTAATCCAAAAATTTGAGAGAGAGAGAGAGAGAGAGAGAGAGAGAGAGAGAGAGAGAGAGAGAGAGAGAGAGAGAGAGAGAGAGAGAGAGAGAGAGAGAGAGAGAGAGAGAGAGAGAGAGAGAGAGAGAGAGAGAGAGAGAGAGAGAGAGAGAGAGAGAGAGAGAGAGAGAGAGAGTCCAAACCCTCCCCCATGCCACTCTCCTCTCAATAAACTTCTTTAAAAAAAAAAAAAAAAAACCCGCTGCCCATTTGTTAGCGAGGTCCTTACGGCCAATAAAACCAACTGAGCCCACAGCCTATAAAACCCAGGCTCACAAAACCCCAACCTACAGAACAGTCGGGTTCTGTAGTTCGTCCACACCCAATGCACTATCCGAAATCAAGGGCACAAAAAAGGCATACGAAAAGGTATGCAAAGTATATATTGGTAGTGATTTAACCACCCACACACACACACACCCACACCCACACCCACACCCACCGCCCGTAGCCTAGTAGGTAGAGCTCTCGTCTCACACACGAGGGGTCGGGGGTTCAATCCCCGGCCGGGCGGAGACAAATTGGGCTTGTCTCCTTTCATGTGTTAGTCTCAGTTCACCTAGCTGTAAATAGGTACCTGGAATAAGTGGACGACGTTGTGACGTCCCATCTGGGGTTGGCAAAAATGGTACAAGGCGAGATGGGTATCATATGGTTCACCTAAGCTGATGGCTACCTAAGCCTTCGGGCGAGACGGTACCGTCTATAGTGAGAATGGTACCATACAGATCCACCCTAAGCCTTCGTTTCCAATGTCGCCAATTGGCTAAAATACAGACTACACACACATCCACAGCCATACTTAACATGCATTTCACGCAATACATTCCCAGTTAAGGAGGCGCGATAATAATGAGCTTAGCTCGCATTGCGTGGATTCCCCTTGACGAACAAGTAACTGAGTAACACACACACACACGCACACGCACACGCGCGCACACACACACACACACACACACACACACACACACCATTGTAAACTGAGCTTACCATTTTCATATCTGTATATCTCATGTCCATCAACTAAATTGTAAAATGTGTATTTTCAGCTAATCAGGCTGCCATTCTTTAATAAACCGTTTATTATTATTATTATTACACACACACACACCAAACAAACCTTAACATCCCACAACTTCAGATTCTCTCCGTAAGCAAACACACTTCACCTGGCAAATTGAAGGCAGACACAAACACTAATTCTGTATTCAGCGAGGGTTGATCAAACAGTGCATTTTAATACCTGGGTGTCAATCGGCTTTAGGCAAAAATTATATATCCTCCTTACTTATATACTGTATATCCTTTTTATATCAGCTTTACTTAGTCGTTCACAGAAACCACATGTATGACATTATTCGTCGGACTTCACGCGCGCGCACACACACACACACACACACACACACACACACACACACACACACACACACACACACACACACACACACACACACACACACACACACACTACACACACACACACAATAGTTCCACGATTTATTATAAGTGACTGTAGACAGATCTATAACGGCGACTCATGTATTTTAGATATGTCTTTATTATAATACTGTATATACTAAACTTAGGTAGTGTTAAAAATTATCTTCAATATCAATGTATTACTCATCTAACTATATATGTAATGACATAGTTTAAGCTAGAAATAGGGTGAAGATTGCGTATGCATCTTCGCCCTTTTGAGATAATGTAACTATGATACTTGTGTAACATTTGTACTTTTCTCAATCAAACAATCAAATTAAATCAAATCAAATCAAACCCCTCCCCCGCCCATGTACCCCCGCTCTTATCACCGACGTTATCTCCCGGCTAATTCCCGTGGTAAATAATTTGTCTGGGGTCCCGTCAGCTCCTCCGTTAAGAAAGTTATTGGCGTGTATTATGTAACCGCGACATGTAACAGGGGTAAGGAGGGATTGGGATAGGGGGGGGGGGTCCAACTCTCTTGCAGTAGTGTTGTTTTGTTTTGTCTTGTGTTGTGTGTGTGTGTGTGTGGTGTGTGTGTGTGTGTGTGTGTGTGTGTGTTGTGTTGTGTGTTGTGTTGTGTTGTGTTGTGTGTTGTGTTGTGTTGTGTTGTGTTGTGTTGTGTTGTGTTGTGTTGTGTTGTGTTGTGTTGTGTTGTGTTGTGTTGTGTGTGTGTGTGTTGTGTGTGTGTGTGTGTGTGTTGTTTTGTCTTGTGTTGTTTTGTCTTGTGTTGTGTGTGTGTTGTGTTTTGTTCGTTGTGGACTGGCAGAGCTTATGAGGTACACTTTATGAATGTCAATACCACCCAAATTAATCTATTTTCAGTTCAGTGTCCGATACCGGTGCAAATGATTCAAGAAATAATGCCAGGAAAATGTTTAGGGGGGGTGACCTGCTTTTTTCTTTCTTTTTCTGGCTTGTATACATTCGGCCCCATTCAGTCTACTGTTGCAAGACGTTTATCCCCATCCAGGTGTCAATTTCTTCCTGGTGAGCGATAGCGAACCAGCATTGTATGGAGAAATCCGGCTTCGCCGGACACATTTGTCTATCGAAAAATGTACAAATTTAGCCTGCTGTCAAAAACTTTAAACAAAATATGCAGGCTCACTACAGCTCTCCATAAAAAAATCGACACTTGGATGGGAGTAAACGTCTTAAAACAGTAAGCTGAATGTGGCCGTATAGATACAAGCCAGAGCAAGAGAGAAAGGGAGAGAAAAAAGCCTGTGACCCCCCTTAACCATCGACATTTGACTAGAAGTACTCCTAGACTAGCTCATTTATTGTCTCGTGTGATCCATATGCTAATTAATGGTTGTACGATGGTGTCTTTTGTGATCCATATGGTAATTAATGGTTGTGCGATGGTGTCTTTTGTGATCCATATGGTAATTAATGGTTGTACGATGGTGTCTTTTGTGATCCATATGCTAATTAATGGTTGAGCGGTGGTGTCTTTTGTGATCCATATGGTAATTAATGGTTGTACGATGGTGTCTTTTGTGATCCATATGGTAATTAATGGTTGTGCGATGGTGTCTTTTGTGATCCATATGGTAATTAATGGTTGTACGATGGTGTCTTTTGTGATCCATATGCTAATTAATGGTTGAGCGGTGGTGTCTTTTGTGATCCATATGGTAATTAATGGTTGTACGATGGTGTCTTTTGTGATCCATATGGTAGTTAATGGTTGTACGATGGTGTCTTTTGTGATCCATATGCTAATTAATGGTTGAGCGGTGGTGTCTTTTGTGATCCATATGCTAATTAATGGTTGTACGATGGTGTCTTTTGTGATCCATATGCTAATTAATGGTTGTACGATGGTGTCTTTTGTGATCCATATGCTAATTAATGGTTGTACGAGGGCGTCCTTTGTGATCCATATGCTAATTAATGGTTGTACGATGGTGTCTTTTGTGATCCATATGCTAATTAATGGTTGTACGATGGTGTCTTTTGTAATCCATATGCTAATTAATGGTTGTACGATGGCGTCCTTTGTGATCCATATGCTAATTAATGGTTGTGCGATGGTGTCTTTTGTGATCCATATGCTAATTAATGGTTGTACGATGATGTATTTTATGATCCATATGCTAATTAATGGTTGTACGATGGTGTCTTTTGTGATCCATATGCTAATTAATGGTTGTACGAGGGCGTCCTTTGTGATCCATATGCTAAATAATGGTTATACGATGGTGTCTTTTGTGATCCATATGCTAATTAATGGTTGTACGATGGTGTCTTTTGTAATCCATATGCTAATTATTAATGGTTGTGCGATGGTGTCTTTTGTGATCCATATGCTAATTAATGGTTGTACGATGATGTATTTTGTGATCCATATGCTAATTAATGGTTGTGCGATGATGTATTTTGTGATCCATATGCTAATTAATGGTTGTGCGATGATGTATTTTGTGATCCATATGCTAATTAATGGTTGTGCGATGGTGTCTTTTGTGATCCATATGCTAATTAATGGTTGTGCGATGATGTATTTTGTGATCCATATGCTAATTAATGGTTGTACGATGGTGTCTTTTGTGATCCATATGCTAATTAATGGTTGTGCGATGATGTCTTTTGTGATCCATATGCTAATTAATGGTTGTGCGATGGCGTCTTCTTCACTTATTCTGACTAAAACTACCGCTAGTCGATTATATCCGCATAAGAAGTGGTATATACTTTTAACAGTTAAAGGGCAGACATGTTGCACACCAGCCACATGTCCGACATTCGTTAATGGGGCCCACCTCGTTTTTTGTTTTCTCTCTCTTGTTCTCCCTCTCTCTTCGGCTTGTATCCATTCGGCCCCATTCAGCCTACTGTTTTAAGACGTTTACCCCCATCTAGGTGTCAATATTTTCCTGACGAGCTGTAGCGAGCGAGCATATATATATATTTTTGTTTTGACAGCAAGCTAAATTTGCACATTTTTCGATAGAAAAATTTCTCCGGCGAAGCCGAATTTCTCCATACAAAACTGGCTGGCTATCGCTCGCCAGGAAGAAATCGAGCTGGATGGGGATAAACGTCTTAAAACAGTTGGCTGAATGGGGCCAAATGGATAAAAGTCAGAGAAAGAGAGAAAAGGAGAGAAAGACAAAAAAAAGCAGGTGACCCCCCTTAACATAAGAACATAAGAAAATGGGAGTCTGCAGAGAGCCAATTGGCCCACACAAGGCAAATCCCTCTCACACCCAACCCTAATTATATGGCCCAATTATAGACATAACTCACTAATACTATGAGGACTGACCTCACCAAAATGGTGAGTCAACATAAGAAAACAGGAGTCATAATGAATCAGCCACTCTATTGTGTAAATCTTTCATTTAACAATATTAAGAAGCGAGAGAATGACTAAGAAGGTGTACGAGAGAGAGGTGGAAGGACAGAGAGGGAGAGGTAGACCGAAAGAGAGGTGGAAGGATGGAGTGAGGAAGTATAATGGATGAAGGCGGTGATGGTTAGGAGGTGCGGTTCGTTCGTGGCTACCCCTTCGGGGATCCCGGCATTAGGCAATAGATAGATAGATAGATAGAAGCAACCAGTAATCTAGCTCACCCATCGAAGTCCAGCAGTCAAAGGTAAATTACATTGTTGCTAAAATATCATGGCAATAAGTCGACGTAAAAATTAACACTTGTGTGGAATCCTTACGTAATTAGAACACAATGGAGCGTAACACGTGGGCAGAGGGGCTAATTATTAAACAAAAATAAAAACATAAAAAATATCCACACATTATCAAGCTACTTCAACTCCGTCTTCAAAATGTATCATTCGAAATCCCAACACTTGAACAAAAAATAAAAAATACATTACATGTGGTGAAAAGAGAGCGGCGTCTAACCATGATGGGCCCAAGGACCCAGATGGACAAGAAGGCAAACGTGATCATAATAAAATGGTGATAAATATCTATTATGTATCTTACTTACCATTCTCTTGCAACGCCACGGCCTCAGCATCGTCCACCCGTCCGAATAACACTTGGCGATGGCTGAAGCACTCGCGCAACGCAAGATAATTGGCACACTTAAATAAACAACAACACATCCGTACGTCACCGCAACGGGAGGGAGAAGGAGAGGAAGAAGCAAGCGAGGTGAGCTACCAAGGCTGCAGGTCAACACTACGCCGAGATTCACACACATGCCTCAATCTTTCTAATTACCTCGTATCAGTTTTTATTAACAGTGGCTGCAAGTCCACTTTCCCCGCATCCGTTGATCTAGTGCACAAAATGACGCTAATATCCCCTATAAGAGTAACAATCGAGCCTCAACCAATATTCTAAGAGACTGCGAGATACCCTGCTAATTACAAAAACCTCGCTTTATTACGACACTTTTTCCGGAAGCCAATACCTATGCATCACCCAGCACGGCTTTGGACGGTAACACGATCATAAGGCTAAGTATTTAGACACACAACGAAAGCTTCCTCAACTATTTACACCGTACTTTATAAATCGGAAATATATCAAGGACATACATACATGGAATATAATGTTGAAGGTTGTATAAGACTAATTGGTATTATTAAGTTACTAGTATGTTCATTGATGCAAGGAGTAGGTCTTAATGGGAGGATAGGTCATACGTCTGGCAGACGGGTGTGGTCACTGTGTTTCCCTCCTCCGCCCTATCCTCTTTGTTTCCTCCCCCTATCCTCCCCCCCCCCCCATCACCCCCACTCCTTATTGCTGCCGTTTCTCCCCCCCTCACCGTCGCCTCCCCACTCCCCATCTCCCTTCCCACTCCCTGTTCTTTCTTCTCCCTCCCTCCACCCGCGCATCCCAAATTCACTTCTCTCTTGCTTCCCTTTTCACCGCCTCCTGTCTACCTTCCTTCTGTTCTATTCCCTTTCTTTTCATTTATTACCTCCATCAACGAAGTTCGGCGAGTTTATGTTTAGCCTCAGTTTGTCGGTCTGTAAAAAATGTTTCTCAAAAAGGTATGAACCAATTCTCCCTACTACCAGAAATTCTTGGAGTTGCCGCGCCTGACGTTGTTTTGTACGGTAAGCGACCTGGGCCCTTTAAATGGCGATATCCTGCAGTTCTTCACCCTCCCTCTCCATCAATAATTCTTAATTATAAGCTATATGTCGTACTTTCTATAGCTGACACACATTACAGTCATTGCATATTGATGCTCATTATATTTTAAAGTCACCCATAATATTAAATAATATATAATTATCTATGTTCAAAGAAGAAGGTATTTTCGCGCTTTTACGTTATGATAGTTAATCATCCTTATAATTTTGCTTTTAGTAATTTCTTGCTACATATGGACATTGAAACAACTACAACTAAAAAGCAGGTGGCCCCCCTTAAAGTTATGAAGGGCGGGTCGGGCATCTGTGTAAAGGAGCCCATCACTATCTGCCACCTTAATGAACACACTCAGGACTGCTGCGGACCGGGTTAAACGACTCTACACACACAAACTGCTAGGAACCGGGTTAAACGACTCTATACACGGCACCGGACACACACACAGACTGCTGGGGACCGGGTTAAACGACTCTATACACGGCACCGGACACACACACAGACTGCTGGGGACCGGGTTAAACGACTCTATACACGGCACCGGACACACACAGACTGCTGGGGACCGGGTTAAACGACTCTATACACGGCACCGGACACACACAGACTGCTGGGGACCGGGTTAAACGACTCTATACACGGACACCGGACACACACAGACTGCTAGGAACCGGGTTAAACGACTCTACACACGGCACCGGACACACACGGACACACACAGATTGCTGGGGACCGGGTTAAAAGACTATACACGGCACCGGACACACACACAGACTGCTGGGGACCGGGTTAAACGACTCTATACACGGCACCGGATACACACACACACACACACACACACACACACACACACACACACACACACACACACACACACACACACACACACACACACACACACACACACACACACACACACACACACACACACACACACACACACACACACACACACACACGGCTGCCAAGTGGACAACACGGCTCAATACACATCAAAACTATACACCCACACAATGAGTTACAGACCCAGAAGCACCCAGCATAACTAAACGTTAATGTTCACTAACTTATAACCATTACCAGGCTTCCAACGATCATAAAACCAAATATTACGTTAAGGGAGCCCATCTTGCTTTTTTTCTCTTTCTCTCTCTCTCTCTCTGTGGCTTGTATCCATTCGGCCCCATTCAGCCTACTGTTTTAAGACGTTTACCCCCATTCAGGTGTCAATATTTTCCTGGCGAGCGGTAGCGAGCCAGCATATATATATATTTGTTTTGACAGCAAGCTAAATTTGTACATTATTCGATAGAAAAATTTCTCCGGCGAAGCCGGATTTCTCCATACAATGCTGGCTCGCTATCGCTAGTCAGGAAAAAATCTACACCTGGATGGGGATGAACGTCTTAAAACAGCTGGCTGAATGGGGCCGAATGGATACAAGCCAGGGAAAGAGTTAAAATTAGAGACAGATACAACAAAAACGGTAACCCCCTTAAGAAATAATGTGAAGATTCGATTCATTGCGGACTAGTTTCAAGAAGCTTGTTTGAGGGTGTGCTTCTCTTTACAAAAGAGAGTAATACATATTAATCCAAGAGGACAACCCTAAAACGGTTTTCTCAATTGAAAGTATATACATATTACCAAATTACCGTAGTGAGTAATATGCAGCAGAGGATGTGACCTGACTCCCTATAACACACACACACACATGATCATCTTCCACACACACCGTGTAAGGAAGCTCACGATTCGTTGGATCAGTACAAAACAAGCAAAGCAAGGCAGCTTGGAGACAGGGAAGGAAGGAAGGAAGGAAGGATGGATGGAAGGAAGGAAGGAAGGAAGGAAGGAAGGAAGGAAGGAAGGAAGGAAGGAAGGATGGATGGATGGATGGATGGATGGATGGATGGATGGATGGATGCATGCATGCATGCATGCATGCATGCATGCATGGAAGGAAGGAAAGAAGGAAGGAAGGAAGGAAGGAAGGGATGAAGGAAGGAAGGAAGGGAAAAGGATGGATGAATGGAAGGAAGGAAGGAAGGAAGTAAGGAAGGGATGAAGGAAGGGATGAAGGAAGGAAGGAAGGAAGGAAGGGATGAAGGAAGGAAGGGATGAAGGAAGGAAGGGATGAAGGAAGGAAGGGAGGGAGGAAGGAAGGGAGGAAGGGAGGGAGGAAGGATGGGAGGAAGCAGTGAATGGATGGAAGATACAGGAAGGAATGGAGGAGGAAATGAGATATCGTACGAAGGAAGGACGGAAGGAAGGAAGGGAAGGAGGAAGAAAGTATGTAAGGAAAAGGAGGGAGCGAGGAATGAAGGAAGGTAGGGAAGGATGATAGGGAGATTTTTGGAGACAAGGAAGGAATGGAGGAAGGAAAGGAGGGAGGGAGGATAGGGAGGGAGATTTTTGGAGACAAGGGAGGAAGGAAAGGAGTGAGAGAGGATAGGGAGGGAGATTTTTGGAGACAAGGAAGGGAGGAATGGAAGAAGGAAAGAAGAGAGGAAAGATAAGGAGGGATATTTAAAGATAAGGCAGGTTAGAAGGAAGGAATAGACGAGGGATGGGCGGGCAAAGCGGCTCCAAGACAGAGTATAGGTGGGAAGAAAGAATGGACGGTAGGAAGGAAGTGAGTGAGGGAAATAATAAGAAGTAAGGGATAGGAAGGGAGGGATAATGCTAGAATGGAAAAGAGAAGGCGAAGACGGGGAAATGTAAGGGAAAGTGAAAGAATAATTAACAACATACAAAAGAAGAACTTGAAATACACACAAAATCAAACAAATAAATATAGATGTGGTGGAGTGGTCATGCCACTGGATTGGTAATCCAATGGACCCGGGTTCAAATCCCGATATGTCAATGGGAAGATATTATTGGGATTGAATTTGTGCTGTACCTAGTATCAGTGCATTACCACAAAGCCCACCGAAATGCCAAAATAAATACCCTCATTGTTCCCTGATTAAATAACACTGTATGAATATTCCCATATTCAAAATATGTTACAGGGGGACAATGCCTACTGAGTTCACTGCTCAATAGGTGGTGTTCTGAGAGTGAGGGTCTGAGTCTGGAGGGTCAGACAGTGAAGCACTTGAACGAAGCCACCAGCGGCTTCAGAGATGGAGCTGCTTCGAGCCATGAATGGATGCTTCACATGTCTCACTCCCCAGACTGGAACAAGACCTCACGGGCTTCACCGTGTTGAGCGGTGGAATGTACAGGCTCTCAGCCTATGCCCGAGAGGGAGTAGTTGGAATATAGAAAAAAAAAAAAAAAAAAAAAAAAAAAAAAATATATATATATATATATATAATTTGATAACAAAAATACAGCAGGGCAGGATGAAGAACCATGCAAGGTTTCATGGAACACTATAGCAAACATAAAATATATATATATATATATATATATATATATATATATATATATATATATATATATAATTAACACCCCGTTCTTAACATTAATCATCAATAACAAACCCTAATGTACTTGAATAAACTAATGAAAGCATATGGTCCTCCCGGGATTCGAACTCGGGACACCACACCCAAAACATAAGCACCTAAACCATTACACCACCAACCAAAATGACCGATATGAACCAACAAGCGAATATTAACTCTTTCAGTAATAAATGACGGGTTTCCTCATCATATTCAGGCTCTCGGTAGATTATATTAATCTTAAGAGGGACCTCTAGGAGTTTTAGGTGTCAACAACAAGCAGGCTAGATAAAAGGGAAAGAAGATAAAGTACAAAAAAAAAAACGAAAAAAAAAAAAAAAAACAGATGGAAATGATTGGCAAAATAAGAATACAAATATATAATATAAAAAGAGATTGCAAAATAAGAATACAAAAATAATAATACAAAGAGGAAAGAGGCAAACAGCTGAAAATACAAAAAGAAGAGAAGAATGGACAGATAACACCGATAAAAAGTGGCCGAGTGACAGATGATAACAAGGGAAAATAGAAAAATTTGGAGAGAACAACTGTGCTGACAGGAGAAAGAGATAGGATGACGGAAAGGGAAACAAAGGCCGCACTCATACACACACACACACGCACATATATACACTCACGAGCACATACACACACAGACGAACACACTAACAAAACCAACCTATCCACCAAACATGGACAAAAACACAAGGTATATATATATATATATATATATATATATATATATATATATATAGATATAGATATATATATATATATATATATATATATATATATATATATATATATATATATATATATATAAAATCACACAAATATATGCACACATTCAACCCACCTACAGTGCAGTCGATCACCTACTCACACACACACACAAAGTCCCCCTCAACCCCCCCCCCCCCCCCACCCTGTCACTCCACACACGCATACACACACACACACACACACACACACACACACACACACAATCAAATAAACCCAACGAATATACACATCCCAATAGTTTACGAGCTGGGGGACAATGGGCGAACAAATGACCCAGAGTTCGAGTCTCGGAAAAGACAGTCGATAAAAACACTTGACATTGGACAACCTCCATGACCTTGTCGTAACTCGAGGCTTGTCATCTGAATTAACCCCTTCTATACCGGCGACGTATTATTTATTTGATTTCAGGCTACATTTAGACAATTTCATGAAGCTTACGAAGGATATGGGGTAGCTAAAATTATTAAATGGGTTAGTTTTAGCCTTTAAATTGGTAGACGTCCTTCCTAATCTTAATATAATGGTATAAATGTAGTTGAATTCATATACAACATACGTCGCCGGTAGAGAAGGAGTTAACTTAACGATCGAGATTAAGGGGGAGGTAGTCGTTTTTTCTGGACCCCCTTCTGCCTCATGTTTAGCATATTAGCTTTGATATTTTTAGATGTTCGTTCCGTTAATTTGTCGATACCCTAAGGCTTCGCATCTGAATTAACTGAACGACCACTTATAAGGGAGTGTCTCTTCTGTACCCCCTTCTCTCTCGCGGTTAGCCCCATTACTTTTTAGATGTTAAGGCATTCACTTTATATCAGTTCCTCATCACACACACCACACACACAACTCTCTCTCTCACCCTTTGTACACACACACTCTCACTCTGTCTGTCTCACTAGCTCTCTCTCACACACGCACGCGCACGCACACGCACACGCACACTCTCGCTCTCTTTCGCTCTCTCTATATATATACAGTATATATACATACATATATATCACACACCGACACACCATAAACACACTCCATGTGATACCAGTACACCTAGCATTATGAAGATCCAGTTTCTTGTGTAACTATAGTCGGTTCATCTAAACCAGACTAAGAACTTCATACCCTAGAAACCTATTTTTTGGCCCTTAATTGCTGAATAGGGAACCATTTGATTTGGGGTTCATATTATTAATATTATTATTATTATTTCCATATTCAACGGTATAGTAATTAATGAAATAAAATAAGATAACATGCCAAGTTAAATGCTTATCGTACACTTGCAACTTTGAAACCTTATATATATATAATTTTATAGGTTTTCAATTTGCTCCGCCCTCTCACGCCCTCATTATTATGTTTGTGTAAATAATGGGTTAGGTCAATTAAACACTATAACTGACCTTATCAACACTAACGCAAGACACTCGGCATTGGCTTTACGATCTTACATTTGCATATAATTTGTTCCGCCTCCCCGTTCTAGAAATTCCGACAAACCCTCGCCATCCCGTCACTTGGCAGCGGCACGTAAGGTATTGCCTTACGGGGAGACATCCACCTGGAGGATTTTTTTCTGAACCTCTTTCTCCCTCATGTTTAGCCCCATTGCTTTTCTAATTTTAAGACGTTCGCCCTATTATTTTGATGATTTTAAGAACCCTCGCCCCATTTCTGTCAATTTTAAGACCATTCGTGCCATTTAGGTGTCGATTTTTTCCTGGCGAGCGATAGCGAGCCTGTAATTTAAGGGGAACCGGCCTTCGGCCGGGACATTTTTCTAACGAAAAATGTACAAATTTATCTTGAAAGTGGGTAAAGGTTGAGTTATTTTAAGCTTGATGGAAGTCTATGGAATCAACTAGCAACCTCCCCTTAACGTTATCAGGTCCGACGCCCTTTGGGTTATTATGATATTGGGTTTATTTATTATTGAGAATTTTGCTTCTGTTATGCCATTTTCGTATGATGTAGTGTGGGTTATTATTGTGTTGTTTTATTTGTTGAGGATTTTGCTTGTTTTTGCTATTTTCGAGCAATGTAATTCAATTGTGTCCCCTTGGCTAACAAAAACGCCTCTAGTTTGGAGATTTGTAGCCATTTCACGCCTTAAATTTGGCGATAAAGACGCTTCGCCCATGCAAGTGTCGATTTGTATCTGGGCGATCGATAGCAAACGTGTAATTTTGAAGAAATCGGCCTTCAACCGGGACATCTGCTATCGAATAAAGTCCAAATAAATGTTGAAAGGTGTTTGGGTAGGCATATTTTAGTAAGAAGGAAGCCCGGGAAGGCATTTTCGTTAGCCTAGGGGACAAACTAAAATACATCACTCCAACATGGCAAAATCCTCTATAACAAACACAATACTATAATAACCCACACTACATCGGATCAGCTAGTGTTAAAAGATCCATATGGGAGTACACGTATTAAGGGAGCTCAGACGGTATTGTGCAGCATAACTTACTGGTTCGGCTCAATGGTTTAAGGAGGGGGTTTAGTTTGATCTCTAAACCTCTATCAAACTTAAAAAAACACCCACAAGACCCCCCTTCGATATATATTTTTACATTTTTCGGTAGAAAAATGTCCCGGCCGAAGGCCGATTCCTCTTCAAATACAGGCTCGCTATCGCTCGCCAGGAAAAAATCGACCCCTAAATAGCACGAAAGGTATTAATATTGGCAAAGAAATGGGGCAAAAGGTCTGAATATCACCAAACTAATAGGGCGAATGTCTTCAAATTTCTTAACTAATAGGGCTAAACGTGAGGGAGGAGGAGGACTCGAAAAAACAGCTGCCTCCCCTTAATGCTCGCGACTGTACACCCCACAGTATACATTCCTACATTACCTTCCTGACGAACGCCGGGGTTGGGAATGTCACAGGTTAACCCCTTCTGTAGCGGCGGCGTCCTTTTCGTTATATTCCGACAACTATTAGACAATATTATCAGCTTAGGAAGGACCTCTAGTAATTAAATGGCTATCTCATTTATTCCTTTTAGCTACCACAGATCTTTCCTAAGCTGAATATCCCGGTGGATCACATACTGTATAAGCTTTCATTAATTTCGTTGGAGGGGTTTGGTGTTGGGGTGAAATTAATAAAAGGTAGATTATAATAGTTCTACTGATAATGTCGGACAGGTCGGGGGAGAGGTATCCTGACCGGGATTCGAACCCACTCACTCAGGTATGTGTGTGAGAGTTGGGCATCGTATCCACTCGACCATGAAGTTTTATATTTGTTCACCAACCAACTTCACTTCTAAACTCAATGAAATCAACAAATACATGTGGGACTCGAACCTAGGATGCTCACACCAGAATATAACGCAAAGTACGTCACCGGTACTGAATGGGTTATACTGTATATTCAAGTACCGAAAACACCACCTTTATCGATGTTGTGAGAAGAGTTAAGGGGGGTTACCGTTGTTTTGTTTATCTTTCTCTCCTTTTCTCTCTTTCCCTGGCTGGTATCCATTTGGCCCCATTCAGCCAACTGTTTTAAGACGTTTATCCCCATCCAGGTGTCAATTTCTTCCTGGCGAGCGATAGCGATCCAGCATTGTATGGAGAAATCCGGCTTGGCCGGAGACATTTTTCTATAAAAAAATGTACAAATTTAGCTTGCTGTCAAAACAACAATATATATATACTGGCTCGCTACCGCTCGCCAGGAAAATATTGACACCTGGATGGGGGTGAACGTCTTAAAACAGTAGGTTAACTGGGGCCGAATGGATACAAACCAAAGAGAGAGGGAGAGAAAGAGAAAAACAGCGAGGTGGGGTCCCTTAAGTTCTCTGCTACGTATTAGCTGTATAATTTTGACGGATTTGGGGGTAATTATTTGAGGTTTAATTACCCTACAAGGTGGACGCCTGTGTGTGTGTGTGTGTGTGTGTGTGTGTGTGTGTGTGTGTGTGTGTGTGTGTGTAATCGATAAATGTCTGTGTGTATTTGTGATTGCTAAATGTGTGTGTGTTTGTGATTGCTAAATGTGTGTGTGTGTGTTTGTGATCGCTAAATGTGTGTGTGTGTGTGTGATTGCTAAATGTGTGTGTGTGTGATTGCTAAATGTGTGTGTGTGTTTGTGATCGCTAAATGTGTGTGTGTGTGTGTGTCGAGAACGAATGAATGGATTTTGATGAAACTTGGTTAGTACCTTCATTTGAGCCCTGAATAAATACTCTGTAATGGGATTGTATCGAAGTTTACCTTGACTATTCCATTACATTTGTTGGTTGTGAGCGAATGTTTACTAAATAATCATAATAATCATAATAATAATCATCATAATAATCATCATAATAATCATCATAATAATCATAATCATCATCATAATAATCATAATCATCATAATAATCATCATAATAATCATAATAATCATAATAATAATCATAATAATCATCATCATAATAATCATAATAATAATCATAATCATCATCATAATAATCATAATAATAATCATAATAATCATAATAATAATCATAATAATCACAATAATCATAATAATCATCACAATAATCATAATAATCACAATAATCATAATAATCATAATAATCATATCTTGGTTGATTGTTGTTGTTGTGAATAAGTATTGTTGTATGTACAGTTTTATATACGATTAAGGGGAGGTTTTTAGTGTGTTTCCTAGACTTCCATTAAGCTTGAAATTACACTCCCTTGACCCCCTTTCAAGATAAATTTGTACATTTTTCGGTAGAAAAATGTTCCGGCCGAAGGCCGGTTCCTCTTAAATTACAGGCTCGCTATCGCTCGCCAGGAAAAAATCGACACCTAAATGGGACGAAAGGTCTTAAAAGTGACATAAATGGGGTGAAGCGTCTTAAAATCGCCAAACTAATGGGGCGAACGTCTTAAAATGTCAAAAGCAATGGGGCTAAACATGAGGGAGAAAGGGGCAAAGAAAAAAATCCCTCAAGTGGAAATCTCCCCTTCATTAAACGTTTTACCATGCTATGTTTGGCGTTAACCCCTTCAGCACCATGACGCCTTTTTTACCTTAGATGCTGGCTAAAATTAAACGATTGTATGCAGTTTAAGAAGGACCTGTGTTAAGAGGGTTTATTGAGATCATATTAACTCATTCGAGTCAAAGAGGTAGATTACAACTTAAGGGGAGATGTCCACTTGAGGGATTTTTTCCTTGACTCATTTCTCCCTCATGTTTAGCCCCATTGTTTTTTTCTAATTTTAAGACGTTTGCCCCATTATTTTGACTATTTTAAGAACTTTCAACCCATTTCTGTCAATTTTAAGACCTTTCGTGCCATTTAGGTGTCGATTTTATCCTGGCGAGCGAT
>CM064509.1:56470717-56519959 GCA_032716605.1 Paralithodes platypus | reverse complement strand
GGAAGTAGTAGGGGACAGATGGCGGTTAGTAACTGACGGGGAGGATAAAATAAATAAAATAAAGTATTTATTTACAAATGCAGTCAGTCGAGGGTTTGATGCGAGATAATTTGTGCTAAGCGGAGTTTTAAATGGAATCAACGGTGCTGCAGTCTATAACGTCTCGGGGAAGCCCATTCCACAAGTTGACAACTCTATTGAAGAAGAAATTCTTAGATTCGTGTGAGTTAAAAGATTTACCAATAATTTTGCTAACCGTTTCCCCGCGGTAATTAGATTGGTCGATAGTGAAAGTACTTACTACAGATCATATTGTCGATGCCTTTGATGATTTTGAACACTTGAATTAAGTCACCTCTTAATCTGCGCTGGTTAAAGGGAAATAGATTTAATTCTCTAAGACGCTCTTCGTATGGTTTGTTCTTTAGGCTAGGTATCATTTTGGTAACTCTACGTTGAACTCGTTCTAGCTTGTTTATATCTTTTTGGTAATAAGGGCACCAGGATTGAACGCAGTATTCCAGAAGAGGGCGGACTAAGGAATTGTAAAGGGTTAGGATAACTTCTTTGGATTTATGCTCAAATGACCTGCCTATAAAGCCAATTATTTTGTTTGCCTTCTTAACAACTTCTGAACATTGTTGACTCGGTTTTAGGTTACTCGATATTGTTACTCCCAGATCGGTTTCTCTGTTTACATTCTTAAGCTGAGTGCCATTCATCGAATAGTTTGCTTTCTCATTTAGGTATCCGATATGTAGTACTTTACATTTATCCGCATTGAAACTCATTTGTCAAATTTGGGCCCAACATGACAATTTATCTAGATAGTGTTTCATATCGTCAACTTGTTCTTTTGAGAGTACGCTATTTGCAATTTTTGTATCGTCAGCAAATTTTGAAATTGTACAGGTGAGACCCTCATCTATGTCGTTGATGTAAATTAGAAAGAGAATTGGTCCTAGTACCGATCCCTGGGGTACCCCACTACTTACATTGGTCCATTTAGATGCCTTACCGTTTATGACTACTCTTTGCTTTCTGTCGCTGAGCCAAATTTCTATCCATTTCAACACACCGTCTTGTATTCCATGCGCTTTTAGTTTTAGCAGTAAACGTTTGTGGGGAACTGTCAAAGGCCTTTTGAAAATCAAGGTATATAATATCTACAGCTTTACTCTCATCGTAGAGGTTGAGGATATCGTGGAAGAAGTCTAAGAGGTTTGTTAAACAGGAACGTTTTTTACGAAAGCCGTGTTGAGTAAAGAGAGAGAGAGAGAGAGAGAGAGAGAGAGAGAGAGAGAGAGGAAGAGGTGGAGGAGAGGGGTTTGGAGAGAGAAGGAGAGTGGCGAGAGGAAGAGAAAGAGATGAGAAGTCAGAGAGAGAGAGACGAGAGCAATGAGAGAGAGCGAGGAGAGGATGAGAGAGAGAGAGAGAGAGAGAGAGAGAGAGAGAGAGAGAGAGAGAGAGAGAGAGAGAGAGAGAGAGAGAGAGAGAGAGAGAGAGAGAGCTGCAGTATATAATAATTTAGATAACGAGAGGGAAAGCTTTACAGAGAAATACCAACGAACAATAAAGTGATCGCCAGATAAAACACAGAAAATTCCGAACACAATGGAAGTGACACCGGGGGAACAGACACATACACGCACGCACGCACGTACACGCACGCACGCACGCACGCACACACAAACACACCTTTTCTCTTTACACACACATATTCACTCATCACACCAACACACACGAGGAATGGAGAGATGTAAACATATGGAGAGACAAACACTCAATAGTTTGGTTGCTGCTGCTCTCTCTCTCTCTCTCTCTCTCTCTCTCTCTCTCTCTCTCTCTCTCTCTCTCTCTCTATCTATCTATCTATCTCTCTCTCTCTCTCTCTAGATTTCCAAAAATATAACCTGACTGGACAATGCAAAACAGTGGCCTTACCTAAAGAACGGAAACATGGTGAAGTCTAAACGCAAAGAAAAACACTCAAAACTTGAATAATTCTCTCTCTCTCTCTCTCTCACACACACTAGATAAAATAGTCAAAACCCAACCAGAGAACTTCAAACACTGGACTTAGCACAACCTGGCAGGAAAACAGAAGTGGAAAGGTGTAAACGCCAAGAAAAGCACTTCAAAACTCTCTCTCCCTCTCTTTCTTCTTCTTCTTTGCTATCCTTTCCTACCAATTTCCCCAACTCACGGGTTAGCTACCTCTAGTAGAATTAAGTCTTGACCACCTCGCTGGGATCGCATGGTCTGTAGGGTCAGTGTATCTATGAAAATCGATGCATCTCTCTCTCTCTCTCGCTCTCTCACGTGATAAAAATAGTCAAAACCCAACCCGAGAAGTTAAAACACTAGACTTACCATACCAGCCAGGAAAACAGAAGCGAGGAGAGCAAACGGTTAGGAAAGCACTCCTACCCCTGCTAAATCAATACTTGGGATTTTCAGGCTTTAAGGGGGTTCACCGGTTTTTTGTTATTTTTCTCTCCCTTTCTCTCTTTCTCTGGCTTGTATCTATTCGGTCCCATTCAACCAACTGTTTTAAGACGTTTATCCCCATCCAGGTGTCGATTTATTCCTGGCGAGCGATAGGGAGCCAGCATTGTATGGAGAAATCCGGCTTCGCCGGAAAAAAATTTCTATCGAAAAATATACAAATTTAGCTTGCTGTCAAAACAAAAAAATATATGCTGGTTCGCTACCGCTCGCCAGGAAAATGTTAACACCTAAATGTGGGTAAAGGTCTTAAAATAGTAGGCTGAATGGGGTCGAATGGATACAAGCCAAAGAAAGAGGGAGAGAAAGCTAAAACAAAGCGAGGTGGGCTCCCATAAGGAATAAAGTTTAAGTTGCGGACATAGATATCGAGGAGTAACACAAACAGTATGTGGATTGTGTTGGGAGGATGTTATGTTGAACTTGATTGACTGTACTCGTGTGTGTACTAGACAGATATTTAATATTGCATTTTGTTTTATCTATTATTGATAGCGTTATGCATAAGTACGCGGAATTTCGGTGTGAGTGTCCTAGGTTCGAGTCATTGGAGTGCCACATGTATTTGTTGATTTCATTAATTGAGTTTAGAAGTGAAGTTGGTTGGTGAAAAAATAGTTATATATATATATATATTAGTTAACAATGATGTCCTAATACTTTAATAATCGACGGTATGAACAAATTATATGTAAAGTCATTTGGCATAGTGAGAGTGACTTACCTCTATCTATCCTTAGACGAATTCATTACTACCAAGATACCTTTTCAAGGCTAAATTATTATTGATACTATAAGACTTATTACACCTTCCTTACACTTTTTTTCCAGCGTATATATTGATCTTTATATTTGGAAAGTCCTACACTGACGTATTTAACACCCCATGGATTGGTGATGGGCTGTTCTATCAGAGTGAGAGCTGAGCGATCTCTGCCATACCCATAGCTTACTCTGGCTGTTCCTTTTACATTATGTTTTCTAGATCTCAAGTGACTGCGTCTCTTGCGTGGATTGACCTCCCTACTGCCAACCTTGAGGTTGGCAGACTGGGAGACAATGCATCACATTTGTTTTCCTTTGCCCCTCAACTTTCCCTTCATAATTGCTGAGGGGCACAGGGCCTTGGATGGGGCTTTGGTTTCCAGGGCGTTTCCGCGCCCTCCTTGGAGAGGCTTCGGTCATCTGGGCTTTATTAGTGGTGAGCAGGGAGGGGTTTGTGGGTGCGCTCGGTTATGGCCTTGGCCTTGCTCAGGACCTTGTGGCTTTTCGGCCAGACAGCCTGGGGAACAGTAACAACAACACCTCATGGATCAAAATTGAGTATTGGAATTAGGGGTCTTCATAGGCATACTTAGGGCCCTTTCTCAATTACAATGTTCAGTTTCAATAATTACAAGCGCGAATTTCACACATTAGATATGTGCCTGCTTTGATCCATTTAAGGGGGCCCACCTCGTTTTTTTTCTCTCTCTTTCCCTCTCTCTCTCTCTGGGTTGTATCCATTCGGCCCCATTCAGCTTACTGTTTTAAGACGTTTATCTCCATCTAGGTGTCGTTTTTTCCTGGCGAGCGGTAGCGATCCAGCGTAATTTAATAAATGTTTTTGACAGGCTAAATTTTTACATTTTTTGATAGAAACATGTCTCCGACGAAGCCGTATTTCTCTATACAATGTTGGCTCGCTATCGCTCATCAGGAAGAAATCGACACCTGGATGGGGATAAACATATTAAAACAATAATGTTGACAAATAAATGGGACAAAAGGTCTTACAATCGACAAACTAATGGAACGAACGTCTTAAAATCTCAAAATCAATATGCTAAACATGAGGGAGAAGGGGGTCCAGAAAAAGCGACCTCTACCCCCTTAACACCTGCAGTTGTATCTTTCACTCTCTTGGGTACACACACTCACATGACCTTGACCTATACTCTGTGTGTGTGTGTGTGTGTGTGTATATGTGTGTATGCGTCTGTCTGTGTGTGTTACTCAGTTACTTGTTCGTCAAGGGGAATCCACGCAATGCGAGCTAAGCTCATTATTATCGCGCCTCCTTAACTGGGAATGTATTGCGTGAAATGCATGTTAAGTGTTTTATGTACTGTTGGAATGGCTGTGGATGTGTGTGTAGTCTGTATTTTAGCCAATTGGCGACATCGGAAACGAAGGCTTAGGGTGGATCTGTATGGTACCATTCTTACTATAGACGGTACCGTCTTGCCCGAAGGCTTAGGTAGCCATCAGCTTAGGTGAACCATATGATACCCATCTCGCCTTGTACCATTTTTGCCAACCCAGATGGGACGTCACAACGTCGCCCACTTATTCCAGGTACCTATTTACAGCTAGGTGAACTGAGGCTAACACATGAAAGGAGACGAGCCCAA
Organism: Paralithodes platypus; assembly: GCA_032716605.1. NCBI lineage: Eukaryota > Metazoa > Arthropoda > Malacostraca > Decapoda > Lithodidae > Paralithodes > Paralithodes platypus. The sequence continues at coordinate 56,515,058 of CM064509.1, read as the reverse complement.
TTTGTCTCCGCCCGGCCGGGGATTGAACCCCCGACCCCTCGTGTGTGAGACGAGAGCTCTACCTACTAGGCTACGGGCTGTGTGTGTGTGTGTGTGTGTGTGTGTGTGTGTGTGTGTGTGTGTGTGTGTGTGTGTGTGTGTGTGTGTGTGTGTGTGTGTGTGTGTGTGTGTTTCTAAATAATACCCACTGCCGTTTTCTCACTCCATTCACAGACATCACAACCCCCCCCTCCCCTCCATTCAGCTATTCAATATCTCTACTCGATCCATTTCCTCTTCGTCTTCCCATCACGTCCTACACTCCCCACCCTCCAATCTCTCTATCCATTCCTTTAATCACTCCCTCTACTCCCTCAAAGTCACTCCTTCCACTCCCAGCATGGAACAGTAAATCCTAACTTCCGGTCTCTCTACATTAAAAAGACCTTAATTCATTCCCTCTACTTCCTTCATTCCTACCATACACATTCATTCCCTCTACTTCCTTCATTCCTACCATACACATTCATTCCCTCTACTTCCTTCATTCCTACCATACACATTCATTCCCTCTACTTCCTTCATTCCTACCATACACATTCATTCACTCTTACCCATCGGATTATATACTATTATTCCCTACCATTTCTACTAATTCCAAATACCTTAATTCACTCCCTCTCCTCTCCTTCCATTCCCACCATACACCATAATACCCACCCTACAATCCCACTCTTCCTCCCTTTATTCACTTTAATTCACTCACTCTCCTCTCCTTCCATTCCCACCATACACCATAATACCCACCCTACAATCCCACTCTTCCTCCCTTTATTTACTTTAATTCACTCCCTTTACTTAGTCTTTCCAACCACACCATACACCATAATACCCACCCTACAATCCCACCCTTCCTCCCTTTATTCACTTTAATTCACTCCCTTTACTTAGTCTTTCCAACCACACCATAATACCTACCCCACAATCCCACCCTTCCTCCCTTTATTCACATTAATTCACTCCCTTTACTTAGTCTTTCCATCCCCATCACACACCATAATACCCACCCTACAATCCCACCCTTCCTCCCTTTATTCACATTAATTCACTCCCTTTACTTAGTCTTTCCATCCCCATCACACACCATAATACCCACCCTATAATCCCTCTATTTCTCCCTGTATTCACTCTCTCTACTCAGTCTTTCCATCCCTATCATACACCATAATACCCACCCTACAATCCCACTCTTCCTTCCTTTATTCACTTTAATTCACTCTCTCTTCTCAACCTTTAATCACTCCCTCTCCTCTCCCTCCATTCATTCACTAGCCCCACCATTCACCTCCCCTCACAAGGACATAGATAGTGTAGTGTAGTGTGTGGATCCTAGTGTAGTGTACCCTTCAATGTGTACCCTTCAATGTGTACCCTTCGACCCTCCCTAGCCCTTCATCCATATTACCACCATACCCTAGTTACCTCGGCTTTCTTAAGGGGGACCACCTTGTTTTTTTTGTTTTTTTTTTCTGGGTAGTATTCATTCGGACCCATTCAGCCTACTGTTTTAAGACGTTTATCCCCATCCAGGTGTCGATATTTTCCTGGCGAGCGGTAGCGAGCTAGCATATTATTTAAAATGTTTTTGACAGCAGGCTAAATTTATAAATTTTTCGATAGAAAAATGTCTCTGGCGAAGCCGAATTTCTCCATAAAGTGCTGGCTCGCTATCGCTCGCCAGGAATAAATCAACACCTGAATGGGGACAAACGTCTTAAAACAGTAAGTTGAATGGGGCCGAATGGATACAAGTCAAAGAAAGAGAGAAAAGGAGATAACAAAAGCAGGTGCCCCCCTTAACCCTTTCAGGATACCATGACGCGTGTCTATGGTATATTCTGCCTATTATTAGACGATATTACTTAACTTAGGAAGGATCTGTGGGAGAGAGAGAGAGGGGTAATTGAGATCGTTTTTACCCCTGTGATTGCTAGAGAGCCTCCCTAACCTGCATAAAATCGTTTAATGTTAGCAAGAATATATAGAAAACGTGTCCTCGTATACGGAAAATGCTAACTATAATATGTACGGTCGCGCTAATAAGTCATGGCTCAGCTGGCGTTACGTTTGGCTCGCTCTGTGCTGTATTAATGTCTGTCAGATGTTGAATAAGGTGGGTAAGTGGAGGAACATGTTTGTATATTTCACTCGATATGAAGAAATTAAGGAGAGATATCCACTTGAGGGATTTTTTTCTGGACTCCTTTCTCCCTCATGTTTAGCCCCATTGCTTTTCTAATTTTAAGACGTTCGCCCCATTATTTGACGATTTTAAGAACTTTCGACCCATTTCTGTCAATTTTAAGACCTTTCGTGCCATGTAGGTGTCGATTTTATCCTGGCGAGCGATAGCGAGCCTGTAATATAAGAGGAACCGGCTTTCAGCCGGGACATTTTTCTACCGAAAAATGTACAAATTTATCTTGAAAGGGGGTCTAGGGGGAGTAATTTTAAGCTTGATGGAAGTCTAGGGAATCAACTAAAAAGCTCCCCTTAAGCTTAGATATTGCTGAAACCAATTATTGATCAATATATAGTTGTTGCCGAGACATGACTTATTAGCGCGACTGTACACTATATAGCCCTAAATACCACCGATCACTCCCCTCCACTCCCAGTACCACCACAATTCCTTCTCTCTACAACCCCTACGCTTACAACTATACCGTGATTTACAACTATACCGTGATTTACAACTATACCGTGATTTACAACTATACCGTGATTTACAACTATACCGTGATTTACAACTATACCGTGATTTACAACTATACCGTGATTTCATTCATTCCATCCATCACCATTCACCATTCCCCACCCTCCACTTCCACCATCTGTTTCCTGCCTCCACTCCTTCCATTCATTCCAAAGTTTACCATCCACTCCCCCACAAGGACAGACTTCAGTGTACCCTTCGACCCCCACTCCCTAATCTGTGTACAGTTGTCCACATAAGTGTTGTTCCTGTCCGTGATCTTATACATGGATATACACTTCCATGTGTTTGATCACGGACAGGAACAGAACGTATGCCCACGATTGAATTACGAGTGTAGTTTAGTATGCAGATCAGGTTAAGGGGAGATTTCCACCTGGAAGATTTTTTCTGGACCCCTTTCTCCCTCATGTTTAGCCCCATTGTTTTTGGGATTTTAAGACGTTCTCCCCATTAGTTTGGCGATTTTAAGAACCCTCGCCCCATTTCTGTCAATTTTAAGACCATTCGTGCCATTTAGGTGTCGATTTTTTCCTGGCGAGCGAAAGCGAGCCTGTAATTTAAGGGGAATCGGCCTTCGGCCGGGACATTTTTCTACCGAAAAATTTACAAATTTATCTTGAAAGGGGGTCTAGGGAGAGTAATTTTAAGTTTGATGGAAGTCTAGGGAATCAACTAAAAACCTCCCCTTAACTCATCTCATTAGTCAACTGATAATTAATAGAAACCACACTCATACTATAACTGATAATTAATAGAAACCACACATACTATAACTGATAATTAATAGAAACCACACTCATACTATAACTGATAATTAATAGAAACCACACTCATACTATAACTGATAATTAATAGAAACCACTCATACTATAACTGATAATTAATAGAAACCACTCATACTATAACTGATAATTAATAGAAACCACACTCATACTATAACTGATAATTAATAGAAACCACATACTATAACTGATAATTAATAGAAACCACTCATACTATAACTGATAATTAATAGAAACCACACTCATACTATAACTGATAATTAATAGAAACCACACTCATACTATAACTGATAATTAATAGAAACCACACTCATACTATAACTGATAATTAATAGAAACCACACTCATACTATAACTGATAATTAATAGAAACCACACTCATACTATAACTAATAATTAATAGAAACCACTCATACTATAACTGATAATTAATAGAAACCACACTCCTACTATAACTGATAATTAGTAGAAACCACACTCATACTATAACTGATAATTAATAGAAACCACTCATACTATAACTGATAATTAATAGAAACCACACTCATACTATAACTGATAATTAATAGAAACCACACTCATACTATAACTGATAATTAATAGAAACCACTCATACTATAACTGATAATTAATAGAAACCACTCATACTATAACTGATAATTAATAGAAACCACTCATACTATAACTGATAATTAATAGAAACCACTCATACTATAACTGATAATTAATAGAAACCACACTCCTACTATAACTGATAATTAGTAGAAACCACACTCATACTATAACTGATAATTAATAGAAACCACTCATACTAAACTGATAATTATAGAAACCACACTCATACTATAACTGATAATTAATATAAACCACTCATACTATAACTGATAATTAATAGAAACCACACTCATACTATAACTGATAATTAATAAAAACCACTCATACTATAACTGATAATTAATAGAAACCACACTCATACTATAACTGATAATTAATAGAAACCACTCATACTATAACTGATAATTAATAGAAACCACACTCCTACTATAACTGATAATTAGTAGAAACCACACTCATACTATAACTGATAATTAATAGAAACCACTCATACTATAACTGATAATTAATAGAAACCACACTCATACTATAACTGATAATTAATAGAAACCACTCATACTATAACTGATAATTAATAGAAACCACACTCATACTATAACTGATAATTAATAGAAACCACACTCATACTATAACTGATAATTAATAGAAACCACACTCATACTATAACTGATAATTAATAGAAACCACACTCGTACTATTTTTGACTTTCATTCAAAGGGCCACATAGAGGAACATAACTTATGTGGCCAAATGTACAGTCGCGCTAATAAGTGATGTCTCGGCACCAAGTATGTTTTGATTAATAATTGGTATCAGCAATATCTAAGCTTCATGTCTTCATGTCGAGTGAAATATACAAACATGTTCCTACACTGACCTACCCTATTCAACATCTGACAGACATTAATACAGCACAGAGCGAGCCAAACGTAATGACAGCTGGGACATGACTTATTAGCGCCACCGTACTGCAATGGCAAACAACAAACAAATACTATGTCTGCATTATGTTAACGCTAAATTATAATGACTAACAACATATTTCCCTACAAACTCTTCGTACTAACCGAGCAATCAAGATGGAATGAAATGGCAATTTACCGTCAGCTGGAGAGAAACCTTTACCCTACCATAATTAAGGGGGGGTCACCGGCTTTGTTTATCTTTCTCTACTTTTCTTTCTTTCTCTGGCTTGTATCCATTCGGCCCCATTTAGCCAACTATTTTAAGACGTTTATCCCCATCCAGGTGTCGATTTCTTCTTGGCGAGCGATAGCGAGCCAGCATTGTATGGAGGAATCCGGCTTCGCCGGAGACATTTTTCTATCGAAAAATGTACAAATTTAGCTTGCTGACAAAACAAAAATATACATATGCTGGCTCGCTACCGCTCGCCAGGAAAATATTGACACCTGGATGGGGGTAAACATCTTGAACAGTAGGTTGAATGGGGCCGAATGGATACAAGCCAAAGAGAGAGGGAGAGAAAGGAAAAACAAGAGAGGTGGGCTCCCTTAAAACATAACAACTATGAATGTCTATAAGTGCCTGTACCCCCTATATATAAGTGCCTGTACCCCCTATATATAAGTGCCTGTACCCCCTATAAGTGCCTGTACCTCCTATATATAAGTGCCTGTACCCCCTATATATAAGTGCCTGTACCCCCTATAAGTGCCTGTACCTCCTATATATAAGTGCCTGTACCCCCTATATATAAGTGCCTGTACCCCCTATAAGTGCCTGTACCCCTATATATAAGTGCCTGTACCCCCTATAAGTGCCTGTACCCCCTATAAGTACCTGTACCCTCTATAAGTGCATGTACCCCCTATATATAAGTGCCTGTACCCCCTATAAGTGCCTGTACCTCCTATATATAAGTGCCTGTACCCCCTATAAGTGCCTGTACCCCCTATATATAAGTGCCTGTACCCCCTATATATAAGTGCCTGTACCACCTATAAGTGCCTGTACCACCTATAAGTGCCTGTACCCCCTATATATAAGTGCCTGTACCCCCTATATATAAGTGCCTGTACCCCCTATAAGTGCCTGTACCTCCTATATATAAGTGCCTGTACCCCCTATATATAAGTGCCTGTACCCCCTATAAGTGCCTGTACCCCCTATAAGTGCCTGTACACCCTATAAGTGCCAGTACCCCCTATATATGTGCCTGTACCCCCTATATATAAGTGCCTGTACCCCCTATAAGTGCCTGTACCCCCTATATATAAGTGCCTGTACCCCCTATAAGTGCCTGTACCCCCTATATATAAGTGCCTGTACCCCCTATATATAAGTGCCTGTACCCCCTATATATAAGTGCCTGTACCCCCTATAAGTGTCTGTACCCCCTATATATAAGTTCCTGTCCCCCCTATATATAAGTGCCTGTTCCCCCTATATATGTCCCTGTACCCCCTATATATAAGTGCCTGTACCCCCTATATATAAGTGCCTGTACCCCCTATAAGTGCCTGTACCCCCTATAAGTGCCTGTACCCCCTATATATAAGTGCCTGTACCCCCTATAAGTGCCTGTACCCCCTATATCCAACTACACGAGTCTCCCTTCTAATGATACGCAGCTCGCGTACGCACCCACTTTTTATTCTGACTCCCATTCACTTTCATTCTGTACCCCCTATAAGTGCCACACCCCCTATAAGTGCCTGTACACCCTATATATAAGTGCCTGTACACACACACACACACCCACACACACACACACACCACACCACACACCACACTGACACACACACACACACACACACACACACACACACACACACAGACAAAATATCTCTCTCTCTCTCACACACACACACACACTCTCTCTCTTACACACACACTCATATTAAATTGTATTGATACCTTCTGCAATGATTTTTAAAAACGATATGCTAATATCATTCAAGCTTTTATAATCACAAATATCTTAAAGAAATGCATAAAACCAATCCAACTATTGTCTCGCTCTCTTATAAAAACGATATGGTTACTGATAATATACTGTTTTCCTCTCTTTGCCATAAAAGATTAATTATCAATTTGTGTTTGTTCCGCTGACAACATTTAATGCATATCCTAGTTGTGCTATTTAAATATTTGATCACAATTAATCTAGCTTCATTCTCTCTCATTCTCTCTCATTCTCTCTCTCTCTCTCTCAACCGTATTTTTTTCCTCATGTGTGACATTACCCTTCATGGCCATCCCTTTCCCTTCTCTCTCTCACTCCCTTCCCTGAATAAACGATGTATGGTCGAATAAGGTACATATTCAACCACACATCGTTCGCCCACACACCATTCAACCACACACCATTCGACCACTCATAATTCGACAATACATAATATATTCGACTTCCATTTTCTTTTATATTCGACCAACTTACTCCTCCATCTGATTTGACCACCTAATTTTCTTGACTACTCGACCACTTCATTCAACCATACCGAATTCTACAACCCCATTCGACCATACCTGATTCTACACCTCATTCGACCATACCTGATTCAACCTCATTCGACCATACCTGATTCAACAACCTCATTCGACCACACCTGATTCAACAACCTCATTCGACCACACCTGATTCAACAACCTCATTCAAGCTGATTCTCCAACCTCATTCGACCACACCTGATTCAACCTCATTCGACCATACCTGATTCAACAACCTCATTCGACCATACTTGATTCTTCAACATTCAACCATACCTGATTCTACCTCATTCGACCTTACCTGATTCAACAACCTCATTCGACCATACCTGATTCTACCTCATTCGACCATACCTGATTCAACCTCATTCGACCATACCTGATTCAACCTCATTCGACCATACCTTATTATACCTAATTTGACCTTACCTGATTCAAAACCTCATTCAACCATACCTGATTCTACAACCTCATTCGACCTAAACTGACTACCATGTTATTCCACCACACCTGACTCGACCACCTAAGTCGACCGCAAAGTTGATATGTTTTGGCTCATTCACTGATTAAGTATACCTGCTGCTTTACTATTGTGCAATGTTTATTTATATATGTTCGTACCATTAGTCTGGCCATTGTAAGACCTTTCGCCCCATTTCTTTGTCAATATAAAGACCTTTCTTGCCATTTAGGTGTCGATTTTTTTTCTTGGCGAGCGATAGCAACCTGTCATTTTAGGAGGATTTGTTCTACCGACAAATTTACGCATTTATCTTGAAGGGGGGGGGGGGGTCTAGGGGGTGTTTTCTTAAGCTTGATAGAAGTCGAGCGAGGTTACTATAAAATAAATAAAACATGCTAAATGGACCAAAAAATAACCACTAGCCTCTTAATACGAAATTGATTAAGGGGAGACGGACCGTTTTTCTGGACCCCCTTCTCCCTAATGTTGAGCCCCACTAGTTTTGAAATTTTAAGACGTTGGTTCCATTAGTTTGGGAATTTTATGACATTTCACCCCATTTCTTTGTCAACATTAGGACCCTTCGTGCCATTTAGGTGTCGATTTTTTTTCCTGGCGAGCGATATCGAGCCTTTGGCCGGGACATTTTTCTACCAAAAAACGTACAAATCTATCTTGAAGGGGGGTCTAGGTTTTTTGTTTTTTCTCTCTAAGCTTGATGGAGGTCTTGAGAGAAAACTATGAAATGAAGGAATACATGAATTAATAAAAAAAAGAAAAAAAAAGAAAAAAAAAAAAAAAAAAAAAAAAATCCGTCTCCCTTTAAGGTTACTAACTAGCCTTATAATTATAGCCTCCAAAATCACCACCACCATCACCATATTAGCACCAACGACCTAGATTCATGGCTCGCTTTTCTAGAACTCCTTCTCCCTCATGTTTAGCCCCCATTGCTTTTGAGATTTTAAGACGGTCGCCCCATTAGTGTGGCGATTGTAAGAACTTTCGTCCCATTTCTCTGTCAATATTAAGACTTTTCGTGTCATTTAGGTGTCAATTTTTTCCTAGCGAGCGATAGCGAGCCTGTAATTTAGGAGGAACCGGCCTTCAGCAGGAACATTTTTCTACCGAAAAATGTACAAATTTATCTTGAAAGGGGGTCAAGGGGGTGTAATTTCAAGCTTGATGGAAGTCTAGGAAACTGATGAATCATACCGAGAAGCCAGTTAAATATAAACACGGGTTATCTCCTATTTAAGGCGGCATCACACGAGCGCTTTTTCCCCTCAACATTTAATCTCAACACTGATCTGGCAGCTTATGAGGTCAACATTTAATACATTTCGGTCACCTAAATAATCATCTCTACCATCTGTCTATAGTTTCCGATACCGGTGCAAAATATTCCCGAAATGTTGCCCGAAAAATTTTGATTATCAAATGTTGACTATAATAGCTCTCGTGTGATACCGGCTGTAGCATCGCCATCCATCACTATATCATGCAGCCAAAACATACACACTATGATAATTTACCTACGCAGTTAAGGGGAGATATCCACTTGAGGGATTTTTTTCTGAACTCCTTTCTCCCTCATGTTTAGCCCCATTGCTTTTCTAATTTTAAGACGTTCGCCCCATTATTTTGGCGATTTTAAGAACTTTCGCCCCATTTCCGTCAATTTTAAGACCTTTCGTGCAATTTAAGTGTCGATTTTATCCTGGCGAGCGATAGCGAGCCTGTAATTTAAGAGGAACCGGCTTTCAGCCGGGACATTTGTCTACCGAAAAATTTACAAATTTATCTTGAAAGGGGCTCAAGGGGGTGTAATTTCAAGCTTGATGGAAGTCTAGGAAATACACTAAAAACCTCCCCTTAACCCCTTCTGTACCGGCGACGTCTTTTTAAATTGTACTCTAGCTATATTTAGACGATGTTGTGCAGCTTAAGAAGGATCTGTGGTAGTAAAATGGGTCAAGTGAGATAGTTTGAATCCCTGTAAAATGCTGGAGGCCCTTTCGAAACTGAATTAAATCGTCTAATAGAATTTGAATGAAGTTAAACAGACGTCACCGGTACATAAAGGGTTAACTATTGTACCTATCGGGGTCTACTCCTATTACTCTTCATCCACTTCTAACCACCACCACCATCATCAATCAATCAATTATGTCCCGTTAGTTAGTTCATCATTTTAATCTCTGAAGTGGGGCTCCATACATCATCGAGACGAGCTGCGTGGACCCTAACGATTTGGTATTTTATTTGGTTGGCTTTCACTTTCACCGCATAATTGATTGTTGTTTTAATTGGATTTTAACAATTCTCGCTCTCAATTGTGTATGTTCCGCTCCCGTTAACGATTCTTTGTATTTTCTGCAGTTCTCATTTTTCACCTACCTCTATTTCTGCACCCCCCTCCCCCTCCTCCCCCTCTCCCCCTCTCTCCCTCTCCCTCTCTCTCTCTCTCTCTCTCTCTCTCTCTCTCGCTCTCTCTCACAGGTGGAATGAGGGGAAGGCAGCAAATACACGCTGTCACAGGATACACGCCAATTAATAGAACAATAATCACCACCCCTGAAACACCCTCCCTTCAACTCCCCACCACCACCACTTACGCCCCCTGCAGCTACTGGGTACAGCTGGAAAGAGGCCAAAACGGTGGTGGAGGTGGTAGTGGTGGAGGGTGGGGTGGTAGTTGGTGAAGGTGGTTGTGGTGGAGGGTGGGGTGGTAGTTGGTGGAGGTGGAGGTGGAGGTGGAGGGTGGGGTGGTAGTTGGTGGAGGTGGTTGTGGTGGAGGGTGGGTTGGTAGAGGTGGTAGTGGTGGAGGGTGGGTTGGTAGAGGTGGTAGTGGTGGAGGGTGGGGGTGGTGGTTGGTGAAGGTGGTTGCGGTGGAGGGTGGGGTGGTAGTTGGTGGAGGTGGAGGAGGGTGGGGTGGTAGTTGGTGAAGGTGGTTGCGGTGGAGGGTGGGTTGGTAGAGGTGGTAGTGGTGGAGGGTGGGTTGGTAGAGGTGGTAGTGGTGGAGGGTGGTTGTGGTGGAGGGTAGAGTGGGGGTAGAGTGGGGGTGGTATAGGGCCAGGTAGAGGGTGGGGTGGAAGTTGATGGAGTTTGTTGTGGTAATTGGTGGAGTGGAGGGTGGTGGAAGTGGCATATGTGTTGTAGATCATTCCAAAGGTTAGGGAGATGTATTAGCTTTCAGTCAGTTAAGGGAGCTCAGACGGTATTGTACAGCATAATTTACTGGTTCGGCTCAATGGTTTGAGGAAGGGGTTTAGTTTGCTCTCTATACCTTTATCAAGCTTTTAAAAAAAAAACACACACAAGACCCCCCTTAGATATAAATTTGTAAATTTTTCGGTAGAAAAATTTCCCGGCCGAAGGCCGATGCCTCTTCAAATACATGCTCGCTATCGCTCGCCAGGAAAAAAAATAGACACCTAAATGGCACGAAAGGTCTTAATATTGGCAAATAAATGGGGCAAAAGGTCTGAAAATCGCCAAACTAATGGGGCGAATGTTTTGAAATATCATAACTAATAGGGCTAAACATGAGGGAGGAGGAGGACTCGAAAAACCAACTGCCTCCCCTTAATCATCAGTCTGCACAGCGTTGATTTATCACCAAAGTTCAAGAAAAGAGCATTGTGATTTAGCCCCATTCAAATGACCTCAATGTTAGTAATACTGTAGCTACTTGCAGACGATTGTATGCTGACCGGTCAACTCAACCAGTAGACCATTTCAACCAGTAGCTCTCAACCAGTACCAAATCAACCAATACGGTTAGGTTAGGTTAGGTTAGGTTAGGTTAGTACTATATTTTGGCACTGGTTTGGTTGGTCTGGGTTAATTTGGCACTGGTTTTTTTTTTTTTTTTTTTTTTTCTATGTGATTGAGGGAGGCAAAAGGCATAACTGCCTATAGCGAGTGCCTCCCCCATAGTTGAAAGAGTAATCAAGGACGTTCGAGCCAAAATGCCTGGACACACGGAGTTTGAAGCAATTTAAGTCATAGGAAGAGGGAAAGACTGATTCTGGGAGAGAGTTCCAGAGCTCAGCTGTTGAGTAGAAGAAAGTTTGAGAGTAACGTTTCACTCTTGGGTTGGAGAGTTGAGAGCTACTGGTTGAAATGGTCTACTGGTTGAGATGACATGGAACCGATTGTATATATTTCGTAAGGGCATGTTTGAGTTAGAGGGTAAATTGAGATAGTCTTTTACTCGCTGGTCCATAGAGCTTCTTCTTAATCTAAATAAATGTATCTAAGTATGCCATTTAAACAGCACTAAAATAGTCGTCTGACGAGGGGGTTGATGTGCACTTAAGGGGGAAATTTCCACTTGAGGGATTTTTTTCTGGACCCCTTTCTCCCTCACGTTTAGCCCCATTGCTTGAGATTTTAAGACGTTCGCCCTAGTAGTTTGGACATTTTAAGAAATTTTCCCCGATTTCTGTCAATTTGAAGACCTTTCGTGCCATTAATGTGTCAATTTTTTCCTGGCGAGCGATAGCGAGCCTATAATATAAGAGCAACCGGCCTCCGGCCGGGACATTTTTCTACCGAAAAATGTACAAATTTATCTTGAAAGGGCGTCTACGGGGTGTAATTTTAAGCTTGATGAAAACGAAGGGAACAAACTAAATACCTTCTCTTTAAAAAAGTATTAGCCTTTTCTGTATTTGGGCGGCTTTCTCCGTATTATTCTGGCTAACATATAATATTACTAGGTTTGTGAAAGATATGTAGGAGTTAAAGGGTTAATCGAGATAATTTGGAGCGTGGGATCTAGAGCGTTTTGATGTCTAAATGTGTTGAATGAAATCGTCTATGTAAAGCAATGATCAATAAAAAGGAATCGAATGTATTTTGAAGGGGTTAAGGGGGGTGACCTGTTTTTTGTTCTCCTTTTCTCTCTTTCTCTGGCTTGTATCCATTCGGCCCCATTCAGCCAACTATTTTAAGACGTTTATCCCCATCTAGGTGTCGATTTCTTCCTGGCGAGCGATAGCGAGCCAGCATTATATGAAGACATCCGGCTTCGCCGGGGACATTTTTCTATCGAAAAATGTACAAATTTAGCCTGCTGTCAAACAAAAATAAAAAATATGCTGGCTCGCTACCGCTCACCAGTAAACAATTGACACTTGGATGGGGATAAACGTCTTAAAACAGTAGGCTGAATGGGGCCAAATGGGTACAAGGCAGAGAAAGATAGAAAAGGACAGAACCAAAACAGGTCACCTCCCCTTAAACGTGGTGGCAGTTCAATTATTGTCTCACATGACCAAACCCAAACATAATGGACAACAAATATATAACAAAACACCAAAAATAATAAATAAGTGAATAAGACTGTCAATAAATAGGTAAACGTGTACATATAGAGCTACACTATTGGATGTTGTCTACCCCCCGGTTTAGTATAGGGTCCCATCATTCATTAACGTGTTGGTGGTCATATTTGGTGGGGCTGGATGGTTAGTGTAGTCCTTGACCTTCACCGGGTACAAGGGATCGCTACAGTACACACATATATATATATATATATATATATATATATATATACCGGGTATAAACAATTAAATGGAAATAATATAATACTTGAATTACTAAAAATTCAAATATGTAATGTAATAATAATAATAATAATAATAATCATCATAATAATAATAATAATAATAATCATAATAATAATCATAATAATCATAATCATCATAATAATAATAATAATAATCATAATAATAATAATAATAATAATAATAATCATCATAATCATAATAATAATAATAATAATAATAATCATAATAATAACAATAATAATAATAATAATAACATCGGCAATACAAATAAATTAATAATAATAGTAAGGTTCCCCAGCCGCTCTCAGTGTGTGTCGGTGGTTATATATGGCGGAGGTATCTGGTTAAGGGGGGGGACCGTTTGTCTGGACCCCCTTCTCCCTCATGTTTAGCCCCACTAGTTTTGAAATTTTAAGACGTTGGTTCCATTAGTTTGGGGATTTTATGACCTTTCACCCCATTTCTTTGTCAATATTAGGACCATTCGTGTCATTTAGGTGTCGAGTTTTACCCTGGCGAGCGATGGCGAGCCTGTAATTTTATGAGGGATCGGACTTTGGCTGGGACATTTTTCTACCGAAAAATGTACAAATCTATCTTGAAGGGGGGGTCTAGAGGGTGTTTTTCTAAGCTTGCTGGAGGTCTAGGGAGGAAACTAAAAAAATATATATATGAATAAATGAATTAATAGACCAAACAAACAGCCACTGTCCCCATAGTACATTTCATAGACCCAGAATATATTGGAGTACCGTAAATTCAACTAGAGGTTACGGTAGGTTGACTAATGTCGCTTCTGCCATGTACAGTCGCGCTAATAAGTGATGTCTCGGCACCAAGTATGTCTTGATCAATAATTGGTATCAGGAATATCTAAGCTTCATTTCTTCATATCGAGTAAAATATATAAAACATGTTCCTACACTTACCCACCCTATTCAACATCTGACAGACATTAATACAGAACAGAGCAAGCCAAACGTCATGACAGCGTATTAGCGCGACCGTACAACCGTGAAAAGTGGCCTAGGATTTTTATTGAATGATTCTGACACGATGTAATATTGTGATACATTTCCTTAAGTCACACATCCCAAACTACACTTGCAATACAATTGTTTCATACCATTTTTCTGTGTGTGCAGGTTACCTTCCATATTTGCGTTGGTAGTTTCGTGGAACAGTGATCACATATTCTGATGCTGCGAGCCAGATCATACATTTAGCATTCTTCTGTACAATCACCACAGCTATTCAAACACCATTACCTGCAAAGAGAAGAAAACAATACCCTATTAGTTTACATCTAAAACAAATCAAGAGTTACTTATGCAAATACATAACACTACATAACATTATCTTCAGCCCCTACAACGTGTGTGTGTGTGTGTGTGTGTGTGTGTGTGTTTTTTTTTTTTTTTTTTTTTTTTTTTTTTTTTTTTTTTTTTTTGTTACACTCCGCAGGAACACCCGAGAGGAGTATTACAAATATGATGTAAAAAACAATAACATTATTTGGATGAGGAGAGGGTATTTCCAGGTGATAATATTTATTAACGACAATCTGCAACGCTCTGAAAGCTTTAATTTGAGTTTATGCCGAAAATGTGTGAACTACATTGGTATGGATTCCTGAATATTCTAGATCTGGCACATGAACTAACTATAAGTCAATGTTATACACAGTGACCCATATGACCGTATCCACTCCTTACTTTGATGTACAAATAGTGTGATTGAATTACATATGAATAATGTTATAAATCCGATTATTGAGCATATGAAATAAGACATAATGCCTCTTTTGGCAAATAAATGTCCTTACAAATATTAGAAAACATCTAATCTTCATAAACATAACGTACCAGTAATCATGATGACATCCCCCAAAAAGAGCAAGACAAATGACAGTAGATAATGACCGACAGAAACTATCATATACCGAAATACAGAACTATTGATAGCTTTTTGTAAGGGGGTCACCGGCTTTTTGTTATATCTTTCTCTCCTGATCTTCCTTTCCCTGGCTTGTATCCATTCGGCCTCATTCAGCCAACTGTTTTAAGGCGTTTATCCCCATCCAGGTGTCGATTTCTTCCTGGCGAGCGATAGCGAGCCAGCATGGAGAAATCCGGCTTCGCCGGAGACTTTTTCTATCGAAAAATGTACAAATTTAGCTTCCTGTCAAAACAAAAATATCTATATATGCTGGCTCGCTACCGCTCGCCAGGAAAATATTGACACCTGGATGGGGGTAAACGTCTTAAAACAGTAGGCTGAATGGAGCCGAATGAATACAAGCCGAAGAGAGAAAGAGAAAAAAAAAGCGAGGTGGGCACCCTTAAGGATTCCGACCCTCAACGTACCATAACCGAAGAAGAACTTGCACAATCGAGAGGATAATATGTCTACCATATGAGAAGTATGAATATAAACACCATTTGAGGAGGAGCACTTCATTGACAACGTTTTGCATGTAGCTTCATCAGGTCTGCTGCAGCTACTGTATATGCGAAACGTTGTCAATTTGATAAGTAATCAGTAAATAGGTGTGGACAATTCACAGCCCGTTTGTTTCAGCCCTCCCTGATTTACAAGAGGTTACAAGTCATAATATCCAGACTCTTCACAATGAATAGACTATAGTATCACTGTTGCCAGGTGAACGAAATACCCGGGCCGGCCACAAAAAAAAAAAAAAAAAAAAAAAAAAAAAAAAAAAAAAAAAAAAAAAAAGTAGGGTGGTAGTGGGAGTGTTGTTGGCCTGTGAAGGGACATTATTCAGCAGCCAGCCTCTGCCCTCTTGCTGGGCTGCTGTTATGACCACTCTTATGCCCGCTTGCTGTTGCTAGGCTGCTGTTCTGACCACTCTTATGCCCGCTTGCTGTTACTAGGCTGCTGTTCTGACCACTCTTATGCCCGCTTGCTGTTGCTAGGCTGCTGTTCTGACCACTCTTATGCCCGCTTGCTGTTGCTAGGCTGCTGTTCTGACCACTCTTATGCCCGCTTGCTGTTGCTAGGCTGCTGTTCTGACCACTCTTAAAGGGAGGGAGGTTTACTTATTTTCTGTACCCCCTTCTCCGGAATGATTAGCCCCATTAGTTTTGACATTTTAAACCGTTGGCTCCATTAGTTGGGTGATTTGTAGACCTTTTAAGCCCTTTAGGTGTCGAGTTTTTTTCCTGGCGAGCAATAGCGAGCCTGTACTTTAGGAGGCATCGGCCTACGGCCGGGAAATTTGTTCTACCGAAAAATGTACAAATTGATATCGATGGTGGGTTTAGCGAGGAAATTGAAAATTGAATATATAATTAAATACACCAAAAAAATAAACCCTACCCCTTAACCCCTTCTGTACCGACGTAATTTTTTATATAATTCTAGCTGTATTTAGATCATTTTATGAAGCTTAGGAAGGATATATGATAGTTACAAGGCTCAATTGAGTAGTTTGTAGCCTTTTATTGAGTAGACGGGGTTCCTAAGCTGTTCAAAATCGTCTAATAGTCGCCAGAATGTAATTAAAAGTACATCCCCAGTACAGAAGGGGTTAAGCCCAAATTGATTCGCCAGTGTATCCTAACTGCTCTCCCAAAAATAGTCCAGATGTTCCTGACCCCGACTGTACGGTCGCGCTAATAAGTTATGTCCCAGCTGTCATTACGTTTGGCTTGCTCTGTGCTGTATTAATGTCTGTCAGATGTTGGATAGGGTTGGTAAGTGTAGGAACATGTGTGTATATTTCACTTGATATGAAGAAATGAAGCTTAGATATTGCTGATACCAATTATTGATCAAAACATACTTGGTGCCGAGACATCACTTATTAGCGCGACTGTACATGGTGGCCACCTGGCTAGGGGCTTCACAAACAACCAATCAGAATGGCGCCCCTCCTTCAACCCTTTGGAGATACGGTGGCGGATAATATTGTCTGTTTTCTGGCTAATATTAAACGATATTATTTAGATTTGGAAGGCTATATTATGGAAGTGAGAGAGTTGATTGAGATAGTCCTTACCCTAATAATTCCCACAGATCCTTCCTATATTGCATAAAATCATCCAATGATACCCAGAATCAACTATCTATTCTATACTCAGGCCCAATCCCAACTTTTCCTATTTTTTGTTTCCCCTGTTTTCCCCTTTTTTTTTTTTTTTTTTTTTTTTTTGGGGGGGGGGGGGGCCCGACTCAATAATCATAATTTTCCAAGGGTTAATTTACCATAGTCTCATACGCTTCATAAACACCATGAATTGTATTCGCTATAATTATAGGTTATATTCGCTCCGGCGAAGCCAGATTTCGCCATGTACAATGCTGGCTCGCTATCGCTCGCCAGGAAGAAATCGACACCTGGATGGGGATAAACGTCTTAAAACAGTTAGGTGAATGGGGCCGAATGGATACAAGCCAGGGAAAGAGAGAAAAGGAGAGAAAGATAAAAAAAAAAAAGCCGGTGACACCCCTTAACTATAAATACACAGCACATGGAAACCTGAACATATTTCTTCATTCTAAATTCTGAAAACAAAACACAACTTAAAGCTATCCACACTTAAGAAGGTCCAACTAATAATGACTGAACAAAAATAGTAAAGGTATAATATAAATTATCCCATAATACTATCTATCTATCTATCTATCTATTTACTCAGGCCCAATCCCCACTTTTTTTTTTTTTTTTTTTTTTTGCTTTTTTTTTTTTACTAACACTATCTAATAACTATCTAATAACTGGTCCGACGTCTTGTGGATTATTATAATACATGTCTTGGATTATGATTAAGGATTTTGCTTGTTTTTGCTATTTTCAAGCAACGTATTATAGTTTGTCCCCGAGGCTATGAAAAAAAAGCCTTCCTAGCCTTCCCTCGAGCTAAACCCAACATTCCCCACCTTGAACCCCTCCAAGCAAAATGTTTACATTTTCCAAGAGAAATAGGTCTCTGCCGAAAGCCGATTTCTTCCAAATCACAGGCTCGCTATTGCTCGTCCAGAAAAAAATCGACACCTGAATGGGGTGAAGCATCTTATTATCGCTAAACTAATGGGGCGAAAAATCTTAAAATGCTTAAAATGTCCAAACTAAAGGAGCGAAACAGGGGTGGTCCAATCATCCCCCACCCTCGGCCAAGTAGGGTTAAGTATCCTGGAGGCCAGCATTTATATAAAGCCTACCTCGCTCCCTCCCCTCTCATCCTGATGGATAAATTCCTAGCCAAGAATCAATTGGTCCTGATAAAGATTGCTTGATCAAACCCCATCCATCTAAACTCTTGATTAGCGTTATCGAACCGATCAAAAAGATAACTGATACCATACCCCAGGATAATCATATATTGCTACAACAGGTGCCGTCAGACTTCGCCCTCACTGTTCAGGCACTCTTAAAAAATCGTTGACCTCTAATATTATTCCGGGGGTCACCGTTTTTTGTTTATCTTACTCTCCTTTTCTCCCTTTCCCTGGCTTGTATCCATTCGGCCAACTGTTTTAAGACGTTTATCCCCATCCAGGTGTCGATTTCTTCCTGGCGAGCGATAGCGAGCCAGCATTGTATGGAGAAATCCGGCTTCGACGGATACATTTTTCTATCGAAAAAAGTACAAATTTAGCTTGCTGTCAAAACGAAAATATATATATGCTAGCTCGCTACCGCTCGCCAGGAAAATATTGACAGCTGGATGGGGGTAAACGTCTTAAAACAGTAGGGTGAATGGGGCCGCATGGATACAAACCAAAGATAGAGGGAGAGAAAGATAACAAAAGCGAGGTGGGCTCCCTTAAGCAAGTGCAGGATGTACTGTATAATCAGCCAGTCAGTCAGTTATTATCAGTTATTATCCAGCCCAAGGGGTAGGGAGGATCAGCAAGACATGAGAAAGGAAAAAAGAGGTAACAGAACACATATAACCGTTCGCCATAATGTATACACATAATGTAATAGCCAATTATAAACGGAATGTAATGAATGCTTCAAAACACATTCAATTTGACATGCCGAAATTAATTTGCGTGTCGATGCTGGATCAGAGATATCTTTGATGGGTCCAGTGACTTTTTGCTATCTGTAGAAATGGTGTACCATGTAATAATATGTTGCTATCTTAACCCCCCATCCCCCACCCCTCCTAAGTCACTGACCCGAGAATCTGTCCCTCGATGACCTAAACTGAACTAGCTTGATATAGTATATCAAATTACATATACGATTATCCTGGAAATGATTCCTTTTCCTTTTTGATCAATTCAGTTGCAGTAAAAGAATATACATTAATTTGTATTTTATCTAGCCTAGAGGTTATTATTATGTTTTTTTTTTTTTTTTTTTTGCAGCCTGCTTCTACTTCTTCCCCCCAGGCCCCGAGATAAGCATGATCAGCGACCAGGGTAAAAATAGCCACCGACGTATATTTAAGGGGGCCCACCACGTTTTTTTTTTTTCTCTCTCTCTGGGATGTATCCATTCGGCCTCATTCAGCCTACTGTTTTAAGACGTTTATCCCCATCCAGTTGTCGATTTTTTCCTGGCGAGCGGTAGCGAGCCAGCATATTTTGTAACATGTTTTTTGACAGCAGGCTAAATTTGTACATTTTTCGATAGAAAAATTCCTCCGGCAAAGCCGGATTTCTTCATTCAATGCTGGCTCGCTATCGCTCGCCAGGAAGAAATCGACACCTGGATGGGGATAACCGTCTTAAAACAGTAGGCTGAATGGGGCCGACTGGATAAGAGCCAGAGGAAGAGAGAACAGGAGAGAAAAAAGCAGGTCACCCCCCTTAAAAGTTGGTGAGCTCAGGCGATGCTGGGGAATCTAGCAAGCCGGGTAGAAGGAGTACAAAGGGGTACAAAAAGAGTACAAAGGAAATCAAGCAACAACAGGTCTAGTGACCCGTCTAGGCTGCTTGTCCTCCACAACACTGAGGATCAAGTGTCCAAACAGTGGTTTAGAGTGGGTAAGGGAACATTGGAAAGGGAAATACTGCCCTGGAACTAATGTCCGTGGCAGGATTAGGAAGTTAGTAGGGGACAGATGGGTTAGTAACTGAGGGGGGGATAAAATAAAGTTATTCATTTACAAACGCAGTCAGTCGCGGGTTTGATGCGAGATATTTGTCTAAGCGGAGTTTAAATGAATCAACGGTGCTGCAGTCTATAACGTCTCGGGGAAGCCCATTCCACAAGTTGACAACTCGATTGAAGAAGAAATTCTTAGATTCGTGTGAGTTAAAAGATTTACCAATAATTTTGCAACCGTTTCCCCGCGTGTAATTAGATTGGTCGATAGTGAAGTACTTACTACAGTTCATATTGTCGATGCCTTTGATGATTTTGAACACTTGAATTAAGTCACCTCTTAATCTGCGCTGGGTTAAAGGAAATAGATTTAATTCTCTAAGACGCTCTTCGTATGGTTTGTTCTTTAGGCTAGGTATCATTTTGGTAACTCTACGTTGAACTCGTTCTAGCTTGTTTATATCTTTTTGGTAATAAGGGCACCAGGATTGAACGCAGTATTCCAGAAGAGGGCGGACTAAGGAATTGTAAAGGGTTAGGATAACTTCTTTGGATTTATGCTCAAATGACCTGCCTATAAAGCCAATTATTTTGTTTGCCTTCTTAACAACTTCTGAACATTGTTGACTCGGTTTTAGGTTACTCGATATTGTTACTCCCAGATCGGTTTCTCTGTTTACATTCTTAAGCTGAGTGCCATTCATCGAATAGTTTGCTTTCTCATTTAGGTATCCGATATGTAGTACTTTACATTTATCCGCATTGAAACTCATTTGCCAAATTTGGGCCCAACATGACAATTTATCTAGATTGTGTTGCATATCGTCAACTTGTTCTTTTGAGAGTACGCTATTTGCAATTTTTGTATCGTCAGCAAATTTTGAGATTGTACAGGTGAGACCCTCATCTATGTCGTTGATGTAAATTAGAAAGAGAATTGGTCCTAGTATCGATCCCTGGGGTACCCCGCTACTTACATTGGTCCATTTAGATGCCTTACCGTTTATGACTACTCTTTGCTTTCTGTCGCTGAGCCAATTTTCTATCCATTTCAACACACCGTCTTGTATTCCATGCGCTTTTAGTTTTAGCAGTAAACGTTTGTGGGGAACTTTGTCAAAGGCCTTTTGAAAATCAAGGTATATAATATCTACAGCTTTACTCTCATCGTAGAGGTTGAGGATATCGTGGAAGAAGTCTAAGAGGTTTGTTAAACAGGAACGTTTTTACGAAAGCCGTGTTGAGTATCTTTAAGTAAGTTATTTGCCTCCAAGTGATTTACGAGTCTGTCTCTTATGACCGTTTCTAGCATTTTACATACAATTGAGGTTAAGCTAATTGGACGATAGTTACTGGGTAGGGATTTGCTGCCTTTTTGAATATCGGTGTTACGTTGGCTAGCTTCCACTGATCAGGCATAGTCCCAGACTGCAAGGATTCATTGAATAGCAATGTCAGTGGTTTGGAGAGCTCATCCTTAGCTTCCTTTAGAACTCTAGGCGAGATTGTATCAGGTCCAGGCGTTTTATTTACCTTGAGTTTATCTAAACAATTCAATACTTCTCTCTCTGTAACGCTGATATTGCTTAGAACATCTGAATTATCAATCTGAATCGGCGATGGTGTAGGGATATCACTGAGGTCTTCGGTTGTAAAAACTGATGCAAAGAAGGTATTGAGGGCATTACTCATTTGTACTTCGTCTTTGGTGTATTCTCCATTTTCATCGACTAACGGTCCAACAGTTGAAGTAACTACTTTTTTCTTTCTGATATAACTATAGAATTCTTTCGGGTTTGTTTTACTTTGATTCGCAACATGTAACTCCAGAGTCTTTTTACTTTGCTTAATTAACTTTTTGGCTTTGCGTCGTAGCTCACCAAATTTCACCCGTTCTTCGTCATTTTGTGAGGATTTTAATCTATCATTAGCAATTTTTTTTTAGCAAGCAGACAGTCTGAAATATCTTTATTCCACCATTTGGGCTTATCATTATGGCCTGGACGCCGTATGTTCGATGGTATGCAGTCTTGCACTGCCTTAAGGTAAGTAAGGACAAGGTTATGAGAGGATGCGATAACTATAAATAACCTGAACAAAAACAAGTATATATATATATATATATATAAACACATCTACTTCGGTTCATATCGTAGGTAGAAGCCAACTACTGAATCCGGCTTCTTAGTCATGAGCATTAAGGAGAGATTTCCACTTGAGGGATTTTTTTCTGGACCCCTTTCTCCCTCATGTTTAGCCTCATTGCTTTTGAGATTTTAAGACGTTCGCCCTAGTAGTTTGGACATTTTAAGACACATCGTGCCATGAAGGTGTCGATTTTTTCCTGGCGAGCGATAGCGAGCCTGTAATTTAAGAGCAACCGGCCTCTGGCCGGGACATTTTTCTACCGAAAAATGTACCCATTTATCTTGAAAGGGGGTCAAGGGGGTGTACTTTTAAGTTTGATGGAAACGTAGGGAACAAACTAAATACCTCCCCTTAACCCCTTTCAGTACCGGTGACGTCATTTTCAATATATTCTGGCAACTAGTAGACGATATTATTAAGTTTAGGAAGGATCTCTAGCAATTACAACCCTTCAAACTACCTCAATTAACCCTCTTAACCACCACAGATCCTTCCTAAGCTGCATAAAAGTCATCTAAATATACTGTAGTTAGTATAAAGTACAACAGACATCGGCGGTACGGAAGGGGTTAATAGCGACACACTTATTTCAATCTATACATCAAACCCAAACGAGATAATACTATAATTGGCTTATTATATCCCAGACGCTTCGGAACTTGGCTTTAAAGGTTCAAAGATTCAAATGGGTGTAACCATATTAATACTCACGAATTAACATACTATTCTCTACTCGCAAAAGGGTCTCTAAACAAGGTACAGTCCCGGACAGATGAAACAGCAACACCTCGTCCACCCGCTATGTGGTGAGGGGCTCTGCGAATTTGGTAACACTGGCAGGAGGTGGGAGGGATGTGGGTGGGTGGGTGATGAGGGGAGGTATGTGGGGGTTTAGGGGGGAATTGGGAGGGTGAAAAGGCAGTAATCATGGTATGGCTGGTGGGAGGGGGCAAACGAGTGACGGGGTAGGGGAGAACAGTGACAAGCAAATTTTCCTATAGAACAAGCTACTCCCACAGGTTTGTAAATTACACACACCTACAATATCACTATATGCTACATTTAACAAAAATAACAGTCTGCTCTCCCCTACCCTGTCACTTGTTTTCCCCCTCCCACCAGCCACACCATGATTGCTGCCTCTTCACCCTCCCAATTCCCCCCTAAACCCCCCCACATACCTCCCCTCATCACCCACCCACCCACATCCCTCCCACCTCCTGCCAGTGTTACCAAATCCGCAGAGCCCCTCACCACATAGCGGGTGGACGAGGTGGTGCTGTTTCATCTGTCCGGGACTGTACATAAAAGTGTGTGGAGAGAGAGAGAGAGAGAGAGAGAGAGAGAGAGAGAGAGAGAGAGTACAAAGGAGTACAAAGGAGTACAAAGGAAATCAAGTAACAACAGATCTAGTGACCCTTCTAGGTTGCTTGTCCTCCAAAACACTGAGGATCAAGTGTCCAAACAGTGGTTT
Organism: Paralithodes platypus; assembly: GCA_032716605.1. Taxonomy (NCBI): domain Eukaryota; kingdom Metazoa; phylum Arthropoda; class Malacostraca; order Decapoda; family Lithodidae; genus Paralithodes; species Paralithodes platypus. Next base: position 56,490,762 of record CM064509.1, on the reverse strand, counting down.
AGAGTGGGTAAGGGAACATTGGAAAGGGAATTACTGCCCTGGAACTAATGTCCGTGGCAGGATTAGGAAGTTAGTAGAGGACAGATGGGTTAGTAACTGAGGAGGGGATCAAATAAAGTTATTCATTTACAAACGCAGTCAGTCGCGGGTTTCATGCCAGATATTTGTCTAGGCGGAGTTTAAATGAATCAACGGTGATGCAGTCTATAACGTTTCGGGGAAGCCCATTCCACAAGTTGACAACTCGATTGAAGAAGAAATTCTTAGATTCGTGCGAGTTAAAAGATTTACCAATAATTTTGCAACCGTTTCCCCGCGTGTAATTAGATTGGTCGATAGTGAAGTACTTACTACAGTTCATATTGTCGATGCCTTTGATGATTTTGAACACTTGAATTAAGTCACCTCTTAATCTGCGCTGGGTTAAAGGAAATAGATTTAATTCTCTAAGACGCTCTTCGTATGGTTTGTTCTTTAGGCTAGGTATCATTTTGGTAACTCTACGTTGAACTCGTTCTAGCTTGTTTATATCTTTTTGGTAATAAGGGCACCAGGATTGAACGCAGTATTCCAGAAGAGGGCGGACTAAGGAATTGTAATAGTCCATGAGCCAGGCCAGATATCGGTACCACCTGGGGTGACTAAACACGAATGGTACTAAAATGTTTATAGAGTGACTGTAAGTACATTAAGATATGATAGCCTTCTCGCACTGGTAGCTTAGTCTAATTTTTTTGATGCAATAGGGGCGCTACCCAAAAATAAAGATTTTTAGCGTGACGCTCGGCGTTTTCCTCATTTTCTTTAAAATCCATCACACAATCATCGCGAAACTTTGAACACCTATGTAGAATTATATTCTCTACCAGAGTTGTTCCTAGGTATTTTTCAAATTTCCTCATATTTTGATATATACTCTATATTTTGGGTATTTTCCTCTAAATCTAGAATAAATCCTTAAATATGGGGAACATTGAAAAATATATTCTAACAGCTCTTGTAGCTTATTTGATTCTCTACAAGAATTATTCCGATGTGTATTTCAAGTTTCTCCATATTTAGGGGTTTATTTCATATTTGGGGATTTTTTGTTATATTTTGGGGATAATTTATTATTGGAAGGAGCAAACATATGTAGAGTGGTTTCCATGTAATGTGTTTGTTTGTTCATGGTTTAATGGTGATATTTTTTGCAGGTGTGGGTCGACTGTTTGACGGCAGGATGGAACCATCTGCGAGGAAGAGAGCACGGATCGACTGTATCATCCACTGCTCTGATGATGACAGCGATGCTCTGGTGTCACCACAGGATTTGGACTCCTGGAACACATTGCTCAGGGCTGCAGAAATCAGGCAGCATGATCCAGTCCTGGAAGCAGCCAAGGGCCTTGAAGAAGGAGGAATACCACACATACATTATCACCGTAAATGTCGTAGTCTCTTTACAATGAAGAAGTCACTGGATTCTATCCTTGCCAAGGGTGTCAAGATAGAATCAGCAAGCGTCGACCCCAGGAGGAGGGCAACAAGGGATGCCCCTAGTACTAGCAGGGTGTATGCCAAAGTATGTATCTTCTGCGAGAAGTCAAGCAAGTACATAAAAACAACAAAGACAAGGGAGCCACTCATACAGTGTGTTGAGCTACGAGCAGATGAGAAGATTCGCAGAGCAGCAATAAGGAAACTCAACCAGAGAATCCTTGGTTTAGTTAGCAGAGACCTTGTTGCTGCAGAGGGTCACTACCACAAGTCGTGCTACAAACTCTTCACAAAAGATGATTTCCCAGCGGCCGCCAGGTCGGGTGCAGGTGAAAATCAGGAAGAAAGCGAGGAAGCACGCTACGAAGAGGTTGAGACAGAAGCCCTCGAGGAACTCTGCTTGTATATAAGGACCAAATTATTCCCCAACCCAGAGGTACTGCCTATGACAAACCTCACATCTAGGCTTGAGAGATCCATGATGTCCCGTGGTATTATCCAACTGAAACCAGCGACAAAGAAACATGTTCGCCGAAAGATTGAAACCGAGTTTGGAGAATCACAACGCTTTGTCCCAGATGAGAAAGGAAAGCTTCTAATCTATCCACGCAGCCTCTCAATGGACGACCTTGCCCGGCAAGCACACAAAATGGCAAAAGACCTGCAAGAAGCAAGAGCAGCTAACTCTGAAGATGTCTTAACCAAAGCAGGAATGCAGCTGAGGAATGAGATCAATAAACAAGATGTGAGTCAGCCATGGCCTCCCGATACAGATCAGAATGTCATTCCTGCAGCAGTCACTCAATTCCTGCACACCCTGCTGACAGGAGAGTGTGAGTGTGAAACTCCCTCTGAAAGAGCTCAACGTCTTGCCACTTCCTTTGGCAGTGACTTGGTCTTTGCTGTTACCAGTGGCAAGACAAAACCACCCAAGCACGTACTGCTGACCAATGCTGTAAAGTCTTTGACAGGAAACACAGAACTGATCCGAACTCTGAATCGTCTTGGTCACTGTGTGTCTTACTCAATGTTTGAGGAGATCGATACAGCCCTTTGTATCCAGAAGCTGGAATTCTCAAAGGATGACATTCCACTGCCAGCAAACATCTACCCTGGTGTGTTCACAACCCTGGCCTGGGATAACATTGACCGACTTGAAGAGACCCTAAGTGGAGCAGGTACTTCTCATAGAGTCAATGGCATTGCTGTCCAGTCCAAGGTTGCAGGCTCTGTGCCAGAGAAAGTCCTGCCAGAGATTACCAAGTCCAAGATAAGAAGCATCACTCAGACATCATCAATGCTGCCAATATACAATGTTGGGCGGCGGGCAGGGCCACCTAGGATTGAGATTGAGACTGCGTATGTCGACACTACCAAGGAAGTCCAGGATTCAAAGACAAAGAACCATATCTGGCTTCTTACTCGAATGTCAGACCATGAGGACCAGTCCATCAGCAGTTGGACTGGGTTCAACATCAAAATGCGCAGAGACATTGCAGTGGTTCAGGACACTGTAAGCTACCTGCCCACTATCAATGCTCCCGCAACAGAAATGTCCACCGTTAATGAAATCTTGGAACAAACGCATGCTATCATGCAGTCCTTACAGCTTAACAAGATTGTGTGCGTGTTTGATCAAGCACTCTATGCCAAAGCTGCCGAAGTTATCTGGAAACAAGAGAAGTTCAAGAACATTATCATCAGGATGGGCGTCTTCCACACAATCTGTAATCTCATCTCCACCATAGGAAAGAGGTTTCAAGATGCAGGTCTTAGAGATCTGTGTGTGGAATCAGGTATCATCGCAGAAGGATCAGTGTCAGGAGTGATGAACGGCAAGAGGTACAACAGAGCAGTGAGACTACACAAGCTCGTGTATGAAGCACTGATGAGGCTTGCATGGAAAGGCTTCCTTTCATGGCTAGAAGAAAACCATTCAAGGGACATACACCATCTAGATGAAACACTGAAGGACATCAACAGCTTTCACAGCAATGTGTCTCAGGGACTCTTTCAAGAGCTGATGGAGAGTGAATCATGCACACATATCATGAAGCTTTTTCCAAGTTTATCTTGAGACCCTCAGAGATGAACACAACCTCTCAGCATTCTGGATGTCATACCTGGACATGGTTGAGATCATGCTGGACTTAATTCGAGCCTCCAGAGAAGGCAACTGGATGCTCCACCTAGGAGCAATCCGACAGATGATACCGTGGTGTTTTGCCTATGACAAAGTGAACTATGCCCAGTTCCTAACCTACTACTATGCCTTGATGTCTCGACTGCCCATTGAACACCCAGAGGTCCATGAACACTTCATGCAAGGTGGCTTTTCGGTCCAGATCGGTAGCAAGAATCCCTTTGGACGGATCCCTGTGGACCAGACAATCGAAGAGACGATCAACAAAGACACCCAGACACCAGGGGGCACAAAAGGCTTCAGCCTGAAAGGCGGAGCTGTCGCCAGGTACTACCTGACATCGGAGTATCGCAGCAGGTACTTAAGGCAGCTCAGGACTATGGTAGTAGGCCAAAAGTATACTGACTTCAGCCACCCAGACCTACAGATGCCCAGGATTAGAAGAGATGAGGCCGATGTCCAATCTTTAGTTCAACTGATGGAGACCAGCTGGTTGAACCCCTTCAACGCAGAGCAAGAAGATCTTGTCAGTTTGTCAACTGCGACTATGGCACCACCAGAAGTTGTCAAAGACCTTCTAGGGGCCTACAGAATAGGAGAGGATGCATATCAAGCCTTCAAGGAAGAGCGCCTGGAGATCGATACGCCAACTATACAGTTTCATGACACGATGACGAAGACGAAACTGAGAACGTTCACTAACATCAGAATGAAGCCACGCTCACAAGACCATGCCAAGGAGGTTATCTTAAAGGCTGACAGGAACCTATTTGGCCAGATGATCCTTGTTGCCGAGAACAGAAAGCTCAAAATGAGTGATGTCTTGGCTCATCCCCTGGGGCCTTTGCCTTGGGCACTTGCCAGCGGTGATGGGTCTCTCCGCAAGACCAACAAGGCTGCCCTCGCAAAGGAGTTAGAGAGGAATGTTTCTCCTGCAGAAGTGATACCCGAGCCCTCTGCTACCATAATTGATGGGATGAGCCTGGTCCACAAACTGAAGGGAAACGACAAAACTTTTTCACAGCTTGCAGGTACAGCACTGAGTAAACCTCTGCATGAAGGTGCCAAGAGCAGGCGCATTGATGTTGTGTTTGATATCTACAAGGAGACATCCATCAAGGATGCAGAACGAGCCAAAAGAAGTGCAGGCACAGGAATTCATTTCAAGAACATTCAACCTGGGCACAACATCCAGCAGTGGAGAAAGTTACTCGGTAGTTCCTCCAACAAGGCAAGTCTTATCAAGTTCTTGGTAGAAGAATGGAAGGCACCACAGCACAGGGAGAAGCTCAAGGACAAGGAGCTGTATGTCACATGTGAGCAGCGCTGCTTCAAGATCACCAAAGAGCAGTGGGAAGAGGCTCCTGAGCTTAAGTCAACTCAAGAAGAAGCAGACACACGCCTTCTTCTCCATGCACTTCATGCAGCAGAATCTGGGAACAAGTCTGTCATCATCACTGCAGAAGATACAGACGTCATGGTGTTGTGTCTTGGCATGTGCCACAAGATCCCATCCCATCTGTTCCAGAAGTGCGGGACGAAGAACCGGACAAGATTCCTGGATATCACCACACTGAGCCGCACACTGGGAGGCAGCGTGTGTGATTCATTGATTGGTATGCATGCCTTTACAGGCTGTGATACCGTCAGTGCATTCGCTGGCCGAGGGAAGATGACGACACTCAAGCAGGTGAAGATGGACAAGACATACCAGCATGCTTTTCACGAACTTGGACGCTCATGGGAAGTGTCTCCTGAACTCTTTGAGAAGCTACAGGAAATCACCTGCCACATGTACCTACCATCTACCCACACAACTAAGGTAAACAAGCTTCGGTATGAGCTGTTCTGTGCAAGACGTGGAGAGGTAGAGTCAAGTCAACTCCCTCCTTGTGAGGACTGCCTCTTCATGCATGCACTGCGTGCAAACTACCAGGCTGCGATCTGGAGGAGAAGTCTTCAGAGCCAGCCATTTGTTGCGAACCCAACAGACTGCGGTTGGATGACAGATGAGGACGGTAAGCTTGCCGTCAACTGGATGCGAGGCTCACCAGCACCAGATGCTGTTATGCAGCTACTGTCTTGCAAGTGTGTGCGGTCATGCGAACTCCCTAAGTGTACTTGCCTCAGCAATGGTCTAAAATGCACGGACATGTGCAGGTTACAGACATGTCAGAACAAGGCTATTGAAGAAGAGCCGGTGGCACAACAGTCAGATTCCGAGTCTGACGTAGATGATATTTAGGAGTAGTAATTTGCCATAATAGTATGTACAAGCCCATGGCATGCTTAGTGTGTATTTACAGGACTTGTATTAAATGTGACAATTACTATATGCATTTTGTTGACATTTAGGCATTCCTGTCCCCAAATTTGACATTTTAAAAAATTTCGGAATTTTCGGTAGGGTATGTCTATTCAAGAAGTGATAACGACCATTAAGCTACCAATGTGCAAGGGCTATCATATCAAAACATAAACTAGAGACATGTAGCAAGCTAAAAACACCTAAGAGAATTAGTCACCCCGGGTGGTACCGATATCCCAAAATTCGGGTCTTGGCTCATGGACTATAAAGGGTTAGGATAACTTCTTTGGATTTATGCTCAAATGACCTGCCTATAAAGCCAATTATTTTGTTTGCCTTCTTAACAACTTCTGAACATTGTTGACTCGGTTTTAGGTTACTCGATATTGTTACTCCCAGATCGGTTTCTCTGTTTACATTCTTAAGCTGAGTGCCATTCATCGAATAGTTTGCTTTCTCATTTAGGTATCCGACATGTAGTACTTTACATTTATCCGCATTGAAACTCATTTGCCAAATTTGGGCAAAATGACCCAACATTTTATCTAGATTGTGTGGCATATCGTCAACTTGTTCCTTTGAGAGTACGCCATTTGCAATTTGTATCGTCAGCAATTTTGTGATTGTGCAGGTGAGACCCTCATCATGTCTTTGAGAAAGAGAATTGGTCCTAGTACCGATCCCTGGGTACTACATTGGTCTATTTAGATGCCTTACCGTTTATACCCTTTTTTTCTGAGCCCTTTTTCTATCCATTTTAGAGAGAGAGAGAGAGGAGAGAGAGAGAGAGAGAGAGAGAAAAGAGGAAGAGAGAGAGAGAGAGAGAGAGAGAGCGAGAGAGAGAGGAGAGAGAGAGAGAGAGAGAGAGAGAGAGTAGAGAGCAGAGAGAGAGAGAGAGAGAGAGAGTGTGAGAGAGAGCGAGTAAAGAGAGAGAGAGAGAGAGAGAGAGAGAGAGAGAGAGAGAGGAGCGAGAGAAGAGAGAGAGAGGAGACGAGAGGAGAAGAGAGAGAGAGAGAGAGAGAGAGAGAGAGAGAGAGAGAGAGAGAGAGAGAGAGAGAGAGAGAGAGAGAGAGAGAGAGAGAGAGAGAGAGAGAGAGAGAGAGAGAGAGAGAGAGAGAGAGGATGCATGAATGCGCAGGCTTCTGTAGGGAGGATATTTTTGTTATATATAGTTGCCACGTTGCATATTATGCCTCGGGTACTGTCTGCCTATACCAGACATGTATATTATGCCTCGGGTACTGTCTTCCTATACCAGACATGTATATTATGCCTCGGGTACTGTCTGCCTATACCAGACATGTATAGTCAACATCAATAATACGCCAACAGCTTTGAGGATACCTTGTGTTAGATCTAAATATAGGGACGACACTATTTCGACACATCTACGATATACAATTGTTTTATTAACCCCTTCTGTACCGGTGATGTACTTTTCATTATATTCTGGCAAAGTATTAGACGATTTTGTACAGCTTAGGAAGGACGTCTACTCATTAAGAAGCTACATATTATCTTAATTAATCCTTTTAGCTACCATATATCCTTCCTAAGCTTCATAAAATCGTCTAAATATAGCTGCACTAAAAACAAAAGACTTCGCCGGCACAGAAGGGGTTAACCTCGAGTTGTCTAATATAACACAAGGAATGTCAAGGAATAACGATCACAGCTGAACATGAACACGGTTAATGGACAAGGAGGTCGGCGAACCTTTTATTTTGACTGCGCAGCCACTTACGGGGAGGCAGACCGTTTTTCTGGACCCCCTTCTCCCTAATGTTTAGCCCCACTAGTTTTGAGATTCTAAGACGTTCGGTCCATTAGCGATTTTAACACCTTTCGCCCCATTTCGTTGTCAATTTTAAGACCTTTCGTGCCATTTAGGTGTCTATTATTTCTTGGCGAGCGATAGCGAGCCTGCAATTTTAAGAAGAACCGGCCTTAGGCCGGGCCATTTTTCTACCGAAAAATTTACAAATTTATCTTGAAGAGGGGTCTAGGGGGTGTTATTCTAAGCTTGATGGAGGTCTAGGGAGGAAACTAAAAAAATAAATGAATTAATAGACCAAACAAACGGCCAGTCTCCCCTTAAAAGAACCCGGTTCGTTGACCTATTAGTCAAATATGGAAATTGGAGGCTATTTAATGGATCAAATTTCGATTGTGTATCAAATAATATATATGATTTTCATTTAAATCAATTGAAATATTTATATAGAAGTCAATCACAATGATAAGGGTTTAATACTGAGAAATACTGTATATATATATGGAAGTCCGAGAATTTCTGTGATTGTACATTTTCCCCAAGGCATAATTCACGAAAAACAGTCAACATGCATATTACTGATTTAAGGGGAGATTTCCACTTGAGGGATTTTTTTTCTGGACTCCCTTCTTCCTCATGTTTGTTTAGTCCCATTGCTTTCGAGATTTTAAGACGTTCGCCCGATTAGTTTCGCGATTTTAAGAACTTTCGCCCCATTTATGTCAATTTTAAGACGTTTCGTGCCATTTAGGTGTCGATTTTACCCTGGCGAGCGATAGCGAGACTAATTTAAGAGGAACCAGCCTTCGGTCGGGACATTTTTCTACCGAAAAATGTAAAAATTTATCTTGAAAGGGGGGTCTAGGGGGTGTAATCTTAAGCTTGATTGAGGTCTAGGGAACATACTAAAAACCTCCCCTTAACGTAAGTCCACTGCATGCAATATGCTATGGTTCCCCATGTTAATACACTGAAGAAATATGTGTCCATATATAAAATAATTTTTGTTTTATTTTTGTTTTTTACATACGCAGTATATCTGATTAGTAAATACAAACCAAACATAACATTCTACTTTGTATCATTATTTTGAACACAATATTTTACAGCGAAGACAACATATGAGAGAGAGAGAGAGAGAGAGAGAGAGAGACAGAGACAGAGACAGAGACAGAGACAGAGACAGAGACAGAGAGAGAGAGAGAGAGAGAGAGAGAGAGAGAGAGAGAGAGAGAGAGAGAGAGAGAGAGGGGGGAGGGAGGATAATACGCTTCGAGCCGGTTCTAAGCCCCCGTCTGAACTCTGTCTGGCTCCTCTTAACCCCTTCTGTACCGGCGACGTCTTTTTAGTTATATTCTAGCTATTATTTAGAAGAGTTGGTACAGTTTAAGAAGCATCTGTGGTACTAGTAAAAACGGTTAAGTGAGATAGTTCAAAGCCTGTTAATTATTCGAGGCCCTATTGAAGCTGAAGGGAAATCGTCTAATAGTAGTCAAAATATAGTTAAAAGAAGGGGTTAACCTCCTCAGTATTAGATGGCACTATTTTAATTATATTCTATCTAACATTAAATTATTTCTATTCAACTTAGGAAGGGCCTCTGTAGAACGAATGAGGTGCAAATTATCGCAATTAATCCTTTAATCCTATTTGATTCGAGGGGGTAATATTGGATCACGCTTTTTAGCTCCAATAGTTTGAAGATTAAGACGCTTCACCCAATTCAGGTGTCCATTGTCTCCTGGGCGAGCAATCCGGAGTCTGTAATTTAGATCAGTCATCGGCCGTGACATTTTTCAGTCGAAAAATGTACAAATTTAGCTAAAAGGGTATCTGGGTGGGCATTTCTAAGTTTGAAGGAAGTTTGGGAAGGCGCTTTTGCTAGCCTAGGGGACAAACTAAAATACCTTGCTCGAAAATGGCAAAAGCAAGCAAAAACCAAATATTATTAAACCAAATATTATAATACTCAACAAAAAGGTCACTATCACCCAGCTGTTTGATGATCCCGGCACCAAAATGTCGGCCAAAGAAAATAGATGGCCGTCCTCTCCTACAACAGAATCTCTACTGTCGGAAACTAGACTGGTTCACTTTTTGGGCGATTTTTGCATGTATTCATTATTTTTCTAGTTCCTCCCTAGACCTCCACCAAATTAAAAAAAAACATCCATTAGATCCCCCTTCTATATTAATTTGTACATTTTTCAGTAGAAAAATGTCCCGGCCGAAGGCCGATTCTTCCAACATTACAGGCTCACTATCATTCGCCAGGGAAAAAATCGACACCTAAATAGCACGAAAGGTCTAAATATGGACGACGAAATGGGGCGAAAGGTCTTAAAATCGACTAACTAATGGGACAAACATCTTACCAACTGAAAACTAATGGGGCTAAACATGAGGGAGAAAGTGGTTTAGAAAACCGGCCCATGTCCCCTTAAGGTGGAATATTTCAGGGGGCTAAATTATATTAAAACATTGAATTAGAACCTGTCGAATCAGAATTACTGAGAAAAAGTTGACAGGAAAAGTGATAGTGCGACTCCGATTCACAAGTGCCTAAATCTCACTCATCCCCCCGTTCTCTCTCTCTCTCTCTCTCTCTCTCTCTCTCTCTCTCTCTCTCTCTCTCTCTCTCTCTCTCTCTCTCTCTCTCTCTCTCTCTCTCTCTCTCTCTCTCTCTCTCCTCTCTCTCTCTCTCTCTCTCTCTCTCTCTCTCTCTCTCTCTCTCTATCTCTCTCTCTCTCTCTCTCTCGTCTCTTTTATCTCTATCTCTCTCTCTCTCTCTCTCTCTCTCTCTCTCTCTCTCTGTCTAAGCTCTTCAGTTTTTTTCGAACTTTTAATCTCCAAATCGCCTGTTAGCCCTCTGCGTTTTCGTAAATATTCCTACTTCGAGTTTTCTTCTCATCCTGTTTGCAATCATCTTCTCAACTCGGCTTTTTTCCTGGGTTGTCTTGTCTATTTTTACACATTACCACCTGATCCTTTTCCCCATTCTCTTCCTCCTCCATTATGCAAGCAAGCTGAACATGACTTGTAACATTGTACGTAAATTTCATGTTTCTCTGAATTGATCATCCTCCATCAATTGATATATAGACATATATATCAAGCTAATCTTGATAGAAAAATGTATCAGCCAAAGGCTGATTTCTTCTGAGTTACAGTCTTGCTATCACTCGCCCAAATAAAAATCAACACCTTAATAGGGTGGAACGTCATATTGTCACCAAAATAATGAGGTGAAACTTCATAAAATCTCCAAACTAATGGAGCGAAACGGGAAATCAGAAAAAAAAAATCCCTCGGACCTGCTAGAGTTAATAACCATTTCCTTTCTCCTTTTATCATGTGGTATTTTCTTCCTATAGTTCTTCTGTTTCAACTCCTCCGTTTCCTTCTGTTTCTGGTTCTTCTTTGTCTAATATTGCTTGTTATCCTCTCCATCTCCCGAGGTTCAGTGTCTCCGTCCCACACCAGCCCTGCCATGCACTTAGCTCTCCTCATTTAGGCGGCTTGTGGCAATCGTATTATTTCATTCGTCGTCATTTTTTTCCCAACTTTTTCTCAACTTGCTTCGGATTAAATTTGTTAACTTAACAAATACTTAACCCCTTCTGTACCGGCGACGTTATTTGTTATAATTTCAGCTACATTTAGACGATTTCATAAAGCTTAGTAAGGATATATAGTAGCTAAAAGGATTAATGGAGATAGTCTGTAGCCTTTGAATGAGTAGACGTCCTTCCATAATTCCTCAATTAGCTTTTTTTTTCACAAGACAACTTTACTTCCCCAACATAAAACCACGAAATCTCATCGTATCAACAAAAACATAATATTATCTCCCACACACGGAAACAAAAACGCGGAGAAATCACCAGGACGTTACGATCGAGCGCTTCAATCCTTCCCTAGTTCAGAGGTGGGCGATATTTCTGAGTCTTTATGATCTCTCTTCTTCGAATCTTCCTCTTTATAGATAACTGGGTATTGGGAACCAGTCCATATACTTCATGTTACTCTGTGTGTGTGTGTGTGTGTGTGTGTGTGTGTGTGTGTGTGTGTGTGTGTGTGTGTGTTTTTTTTTTTTTTTTTTTTTTTTTATTAACTTCGTTTTGTATTTTTTTTCCGAGCGTAGTCTTATTTCTTTCTTCGTTTAATTTTCTTTCCTTTTTTGATAGATAGGTGGAATATTTTCGCCTCCATATCTTATTTTTGTTTGTTTTTATTTTTCTCGCACACTCCCCTTGATGCACCTATATATTGCATTTTTCCTATTGTTCCCCATCCTTTTTCTTTTTTTTTTATTCTCATGCTTCTCCTTTCCTTCAATTCCCCTCTAATTTTGTTTTACCATTCTTTCTCTCCTCCTTTCCCCTCATCTTGCACTTACTATAATTACCAATCTGACTCTCAAACTGCCGGTGCTTCAAATTACAATACCCAAATTCGGTACATATATTTACAAAGTCATAATCATAAAATTGTAATTAACATACCTCTTATTATACATTTCTATTATAATAAATTGTAATTAACATACCTCTTATTATACATTTCTATTATAATAAATTGTAATTAACATACCTCTTATTATACATTTCTATTATAATAAATTATCTTGTGGGAGTTAAGAAATAAGACGATACGTATTTAGGTATAAGGTACAAAACTTGCTATTGTGTTTGCTTGACTTGTACGGTTTAGTTGTTCAGCTGTGGGTTGGAAAGACGAAATATGTTTAACAGTCTATAATTATATGAATGCTGTTGTTCTTATTGTTCTTGGGGAGTCAGCGGTGGCGGGAGGTTAAGGGGGGTCACCGGCTTTTGTTTACCTTTCTCTAATGTTCTCTCTTTCCCTGGCTTGTATCCATTCGGCCCCATTCAGCTAACTGTTTTAAGACGGTTATCCCCATCCAGGTGTCGATTTCTTCCTGGCGAGCGATAGCGAGCGCCAGCATTGAATGGAGAAATCCGGCTTCGCCGGAGACATTTTTCTATCGAAATTTTTTACAAATTTAGCTTGCTGTCAAAACAAAAATATATACGTGCTGGCTCGCTACCACTCGCCAGGAAAATATTGACACCTGGATGGGGGTAAACGTCTTAAAATAGTAGGCTGAATGGGGCCGAATGGATACAAGCCAAAGAGAGAGGGAGAGAGAGAAAAAAGCGAGGTGGGCTCCCTTAATATAATTGGGATTTGTCACCGTATTATTTAAGATATTGAGCTGAAATATAGTATACAGACAGATATTGCCTACCGAAAGTACTGAGACCCGGGTAATCCAAAACTGCATTCCTAACACTGAGAAACTCACGCGGACACAGGCTTGGCTCTTACACATTCTCGTTGTGTATACTTTTATATTACTCATTAACATTTTATAGCACCAGACAAATACTTTACTCGACACACTCACAATACAAAGAACATCTCTGAATCAACAAGTTGAAGCAGTTGTTTTTTGTCTATTATACAAAAGCTCTTCCTAAGCTGTGTAAGATCCTGTGTAAGATTAACTATAACAACAAAGAATAGCCATTCCTTACAAAATTAGGGGTCTGGGGGTGTTTTTCTTGCTTGAAGGGGGTTTGGGGAAGCACTGATTTTAGTCTAGGGGGAAACTAAAAATATATTGGCCGAAAATGGCAAACAAAAAAATCAAAACTCTCAATAATTATAAGAAAAAAACAAAATCCATAGCCCCCAAACGTCGGATGAGCTGGTACTAGGATATACTTATTAGACTGCAAAAGTGTTTATAGGTCGCTAAAATATAACGAATGGAGACATCATTCCTCACAGGATTGATATGGTAAACCTATTCTACTCTCATATATTATAATAGTTATCTTTTAAGTTATTTATAAACAGGTATGCGTCTAGTGTCTCGTGTTCTATTATTATCATATTCGCAATGCCTCAATATAGTCTATTCGCTGTAAGTAGGCGAGAAATCATGACCTCTATCCTCTGTAACTCAAAAAGGGCTAGAGCAAATTGGCTGTAAATTTCCACGTCTATTCCTTGACTGACTCTTCCCACCTGGTAGACATATTAGCTTGATTACTCTATTCGTTTGTGAGTTACAGAGGTTAGAGGTCATGATTGTTCGCCTACTTACAGCGAATAGACTATAGTATTTACCTGCCATCCTTCTACTGGTTAGCCCGTTACACTTTCGTAATTATAGTCTCTTTCAATTAGTAAGTTTATTGTTCAACCGCTGTGTCTCGCTCTTTCTTTTCATTTCGTGTTCTTCCTAAACTGTGCATATTTATTACTACTTTCTGGAAATAATATATGCCAGAGGTCATCGGATTGAAATGGTCAACGTATAGTTCAATAATTAATTATCTGTATTTAGTAAGTTCATCGTTTAACCGGTAGGGGTCTCGTGTCTTGTTCCTTCTCTGGTTGGTTTTTCTGGCCCCTCTTCTCCCTCATGTTTAGCCCCATTAGTTTTCAGATTGTAAGACGTTCAGCCCATTAGTTTCGCGATCGTAAGACATTTCACCCCATTTCTTTGTCAATATTTTAGACCTTTCGTGCCATTTAAGTGTAGATTATTTCCTGGCGAGCGACAGCGAGCCTGTAATTTAGGACATTTTTGTCTACAGAAAAATGTACAAATGTATCTGGAAGGAGGGTTTTGGGGATAATTTTCTTTAGGCTTGATGGAGGTCAAGAGAGGAAACTAAAAAATAATAAATACATCGACCAATATACTGTATAAACCGGTCCTTCACCCTTGATGTATTATGTATAAACCAGTCCTTCACCCTTGATGTATTATGTATAAACCGGTCCTTCACCCTTGATGTATTATGTATAAACCGGTCCTTCTCCCTTGATGTATTATGTATAAACCGGTCCTTCTCCCTTGATGTATTATGTATAAACCGGTCCTTCTCCCTTGATGTATGATGTATAAACCGGTCCTTCACCCTTGATGTATTATGTATAAACCGGTCCTTCACCCTTGATGTCTTATGTATAAACCGGTCCTTCACCCTTGATGTATTATGTATAAACCGGTCCTTCACCCTTGATGTCTTATGTATAAACCGGTCCTTCTCCCTTGATGTATTATGTATAAACCGGTCCTTCTCCCTTGATGTATTATGTATAAACCGGTCCTTCTCCCTTGATGTATTATGTATAAACCGGTCCTTCACCCTCGATGTATTATGTATAAACCGGTCCTTCACCCTTGATGTATTATGTATAAACCGGTCCTTCTCCCTTGATGTATTATGTATAAACCGGTCCTTCTCCCTTGATGTATTATGTATAAACCGGTCCTTCTCCCTTGATGTATTATGTATAAACCGGTCCTTCACCCTTGATGTATTATGTATAAACCGGTCCTTCTCCCTTGATGTATTATGTATAAACCGGTCCTTCTCCCTTGATGTATTATGTATAAACCGGTCCTTCTCCCTTGATGTATTATGTATAAACCGGTCCTTCACCCTTGATGTATTATGTATAAACCGGTCCTTCTCCCTTGATGTATTATGTATAAACCGGTCCTTCTCCCTTGATGTATTATGTATAAACCGGTCCTTCTCCCTTGATGTATTATGTATAAACCGGTCCTTCACCCTTGATGTCTTCTGTATAAACCGGTCCTTCTCCCTTGATGTCTTATGTATAAACCGGTCCTTCTCCCTTGATGTCTTATGTATAAACCGGTCCTTCTCCCTTGATGTCTTATGTATAAACCGGTCCTTCTCCCTTGATGTCTTATGTATAAACCGGTCCTTCTCGCCTTGATGTCTATGTATAAACCGGTCCTTTCACCCTTGATGTATTATGTATAACCCGGTCCTTCACCCTTGATGTATTATGTATAAACCGGTCCTTCACCCTTGATGTATTATGTATAAACCGGTCCTTCTCCCTTGATGTATTATGTATAAACCGGTCCTTCACCCTTGATGTATTATGTATAAACCGGTCCTTCTCCCTTGATGTATTATGTATAAACCGGTCCTTCTCCCTTGATGTCTTATGTATAAACCGGTCCTTCACCCTTGATGTCTTATGTATAAACCGGTCCTTCTCCCTTGATGTCTTATGTATAAACCGGTCCTTCTCCCTTGATGTATTATGTATAAACCGGTCCTTCTCCCTTGATGTATTATGTATAAATACATTGCTAGTAAATATCTGCCATCCTTCTATTAGTTAAGGGGAGGTTTTTAGTTTGTTCCCTAGACCTCCATCAAGCTTAAAATTACACCCCCTTGACACCCATTCCAAGATAAATGTGTACATTTTTCGGTAGAAAAATTTCCCGGCCGAAGGTCGGTTTCCCTTAAATTACAGGCTCGCTATCGCTCGCCAGGAAAAAATCGACACCTAAATGGCACGAAAGGTTTAAAAATTGACAGAAATGAGGCGAAAGTTCTTAAAATCGCGAAACTAATGGGGTGAAGGTCTTAAATTATCAAAAGCAATGGGGCTAAACATGAGGGAGAGAGGGGTCCACAAAAAAATAATCCCTCGAGTGGAAATCTCCCCTTAACCCTTTCAACTCTCATATAGTCTCGTTAAATTAGTGACTGCATTGTTCAACTAGCATGTGTCTCGCTCTCATAGTGTTCTTTCATGTTCTTCTTCCTAAATAATGGTCTCCAGTGGCAATAAAATAAGGCAGTGGGCATGGATTGGTTAACCTCTTCCATTGTGACCAAAAAACAAAACAAAAACCCCCTACTCTCCTACGGTAGAGTTAGCAAGTTTATGGTTCAGTCGGTTGGGGGGGCTGGTATCTCGTTCCTTCTCTGTTACTGTCTTAAGGGGGGTGACCTGCTTTTTGTTATTTCTGTCCTTTTCTCTCTTTCTCTGGCTTGTATCCATTCGACCCCATTCAGCCAACTATTTTACGACGTTTATCCCCATCTAGGTGTCGATTTCTTCCTGGCGAGCGAAAGCGAGCCAGCATTATATGAAGAAATCCGGCTTCGCCGGAGAAATTTTTCTATCGAAAAATGTACAAATTTAGCCTGCTGTCAAACAAAAATAAAAAATATGCTGGCTCGCTACCGCTCACCAGTAAAAAATTGACACCTGGATGGGGATTAACGTCTTAAAACAGTAGGCTGAATGGGGCCAAATGGATACAAGCCAGAGAAAGATAGAAAAGGACAGAACAAAAACAGGTCACCCCCCTTAAATGTAGCCCCTTATGTACTCGAGAAATCTGTCTAAGTTTATTGTAGTTATATTTAGACGATTTTGTGCGGTTTAAGAAAGATATGTGAGCCGAAAATGGTTAAGTGAGATAGTTAGAAGCCTGTTAATTGCTAGAGGCCCATTTTAAACTGACTAAAAGCGTGTTACAGTAGCCAGAGTATAGTTTAAAAGACGTCGCCGGTACAGAAGGGGTTAATGCCTCGGTAGTCAATATTTAACCTTCCTCTGATCGTCAACTCATCGTGTGCCCTTCCGTTAGTTAAGGGGGGTCACCGGATTTGTTTTTATATGTCTCTCCTTATCTCGCTTTCCCTGGCTTCTATCCATTCGGCCCCATTCAGCCAACTGTTTTAAGAGCCGTGTTATCCCTTCATTTTAAAACCCCATCCAGGAGTCGATTTCTTCCTGGCGAGCGATAGCGAGCCATCATTGTATGGAGAAATCCGGCTTCGCCGGAGAAATTTTTCTATCGAAAAATTTACAAATTTAACTTGCTGTCAAAACAAAAACATATATAAGCTGGCTCGCTACCGCTCGCCAGGAAAATATTAACACCTGGATGGGAGTATACGTCTTAAAACAGTAGGCTGAATGGGGCCGAATGGATACAAGCCAAAGAGAGAGGGAGAGAAAGAGAAAACAAGCGAGGCGGACTCCCATAATTGTTCAACCGGTATGTGTCTCCTTTATTAAGGCTTATCTTTATTGTCTTCGTATTATATTTTGCATAAGTTATTCTCGTCTCGTTAACCCTTTCCACACACATAGGCCTAATTATCTTCAATTAAGGGGAGGTTTTTAGTGATTTTCCTAGACTTCCATCAAGCTTGAAATTACACCCCCTTGACCCCTTTTCAAGATAAATTTGTACATTTTTCGGTAGAAAAATGTCCCGGCCGAAGGCCGGTTCCTCTTAAATTACAGGCTCGCTATCGCTCGCCAGGAAAAAATCGACACCTAAATGGGACGAAAGGTCTTAAAAGTGACATCAATGGGGTGAAACTTCTTAAAATCGCCAAACTAATGGGGCAAACATCTTAAAATCTCAAAAGCAATGGGGCTAGACATGAGAGAAAGGGGTCCCTCAAGTGGATAATCTCCCCTTAAGCCTAGTTACTTGATTAGTGAGGTGGTAGGTGCCGTGTTCTTTGTTTGCTATTGTCCTACCCGTAATGTAGTTCTAGTTAATTAATACTAGCTAACCCTGCAAGCGTTATATATTTATGCCATCCTTCTTCCCGTTAAGGGGAGGTTTTTAGTTTGGTCTCTAGATATCCATCAAGCTTAAGATTACACCCCCTTGAGCCCCTTTCTAGATAAATTTGTACATTTTTCGGTAGAAAAATGTCCCGGCTGAAAGCCGGTTCCTCTAAAATTACAGGCTCGCTATCGCTCGCCAGGATAAAATCGACACCTAAATGGCACGAAAGGTTTTAATATTGACAGAAATGGGTTGAAAGGTCTAAAAATAGTCAAAATAATGGGGCAAACGTCTTAAAATTAGAAAAACAACGGGGCTAAACATGAGTGAGAAAGGAGTCAAGAAAAAAAATCCCTCAAGTGGACATCTCCCCTTAATAACTCTTGCTAACTCTCATAATAGTTCTTTTCAATTAGTAAGTTTATTGGTATGTGTCCGGTTGTCTGAGTGTTGTTGTCGTTTACACAATGCCGGCCCATCCCTCAGCGTCAGTCTTACTGCTTATCTCCACATGTACAGTCGCTTACAATAGTAACTGGTACAAATTAGATAAACTTGTGGCAGTGGACATTGTAATTGGAGGAAAGCACTGGCTAGAATTATGGCC
Organism: Paralithodes platypus; assembly: GCA_032716605.1. NCBI lineage: Eukaryota > Metazoa > Arthropoda > Malacostraca > Decapoda > Lithodidae > Paralithodes > Paralithodes platypus. The sequence goes on along the minus strand of CM064509.1, from coordinate 56,472,034 downwards.
CCCCCCCCCCCCCCATGCCCCCCCCCCCCCCCGCCCCCCGTTAATGCCCCCCCCCCCCCCCAATAATGCCCCCCCCCCCCCCCCCCCCAACTGGCTGAATTATGCCCCCCACCCCCAGAAAATTATGCCCCCCCCCCCCCATGAGGCCCCCCCCCCCCCCCCCCCCCCCCCTCCACCCCCCCCCATCCCCACACCCCCCCAATTATGCCCCCCCCCCCCCCCCCCCAGATGCCCCCCCCCCCCCACCCCACCCCCCCCCCACACTCCCTAGACCTCTATCAAGCTTGAAAAAATACTCCGAAGACACCCCCCCCCCCCTTTTTATATAAAATGTTACAGTTTTCGGTAGAAAAATGTCCCAGTCGAAGGTTCGTTCCTGCTAATATTATTTTTATTAAAGCAGACTTGATTTCGTTCGCCAGGAAAATAAGGACACATAAATGGAACGAAAGGACTTAAAATTGACAAAGAAATAGGGCGAAGGGCCTTAAAATCGACAAACTATAGGGGCGAACGTCTTAACATATCAAAACTAATGGGGTTAAACATGAAGGAGAAGGGGGTTCAATTTTTTTTTTTTTAAATATAACGTTCAATACCATTTTTACCCCTGATATTGTTGGCAGTTGTACAATCGGAAATAACATGAGCTTACATTGTGGATGAAGAGTCAATATTAGCTTTAAAGTTACTGGTTAGATTTAAATATTCCAAAACGAACGCTTTTAACTTGTACGCCTTCGGTTATTATATAATTAGTGTTAAGATTGTCCTCTTGAAATTGTCCCCCTCGAATACCAAACCTTTTTCTTAATTCAAAGAAAACGTACCAACGGTAAATCAAATTAAGTAATGGGAAGTTACTATTGACCTTGATCCTTTCAGTGTAGTGACGCTAAAACACTAACATTCGATTTCCAAAGGTTCATCCTAATTTAAAATATATTAGTATTATAATAAGATTAATTGAGAATAGTCTAACCATTTCAACCATATATTAGTTTTGTCGGGTAGGGTGTGACCATAATTCAGGCATCACTTAAGACATATATTTTTGTATGTCTTATAATCTTACAAAATGTCATAGGGAGCAATGAACTACAAAATATGATATGAATAGAAACAAAGCGTGATACTTTAAACCCCCTGAATTCCAGACATCCTCAGCTGCATCAAATCATCTGACGTCAAAATCAATACTTCGTCCTTGGAGATAAAGGGTTAACTTTTGATTAGGCCTGTGCAGCTGCTTCTGTATTGTTCGACTGTGTCTCTCGCTCTGTTACGACTCTTTCTTATCTGCCTGTCTGTCTCTGT
>CM064509.1:56447279-56470617 GCA_032716605.1 Paralithodes platypus | reverse complement strand
CTGAGAGATAACTGTATTGAGCTCTCTGTAGGTAGCCAATTAACCAGGTGATTACTCTAATGTACGGTAGAGTCCCTTTATAATGACTCTACTTAAAGATGACCTACTCTTATGCCGCTCGAACCCTAGACAATCCTCTCTCTCTCTCTCTCTCTCTCTCTAACCCATCTGTCCCCTACTAACTTCCTAATCCTGCCACGGACATTAGTTCCAGGGCAGTAGTTCCCTTTCCAATTTTCCCTTACTCACTGTAAACCACTGTTTGGACACTTGATCCTCAGTGTTTTGGAGGACAAGCAGCGTAGAGGGGTTACTAGATCTGTTGTTGCTTAATTTCCTTTGTACTCCTTTGTACTCACTCACTCACTCATTCACTCGGTCTCGCTCTCTCTCATTATCCCCCCCCCCTCTAATTACCAGAGCCATAGGGGGTGACTACCCTAAGCCCCTAATTGGCCCATGCAGGTGATACTCGTAAACTGTAATGGGCCTGCTTAACCGGCATGCTAATTAACGAACCCATAACTATACAGCTTAAGGGGAGCACGCCTCGCTTTTGTTCTCTTTCTCTTCCTCGCTCTTTGGTTTGTATCCATTCGGCCCCATTCAGCTTACTGTTTTAAGACGTTTCTCCCCATCCAGGGGTCGATATTTTCCTGGCGAGCGGCAGCGAGCCAGCATATATATATTTTTTTGTTTTGACAGCAAGCTATATTTGTAAATTTTTCGATAGAATAATTTCTCCGGCGAAGCCGGATTTCTCCATGCAATGCTGGCTCGCTATCGCTCGCCAGGAAGAAATTGACACCTGGATGGAGATAAACGACTTAAAACAGTTGGCTGAATGGGGCCGAATGGATACAAGCCAGGGCAAGAGAGAAAGATAAACAAAAAAAAAGCCTGTGACCCCCCTTAACCCATTCAGTACCGGGGAAGTCCTTTTCCCTCTTGGGCTGGCCACTATTGGACGATTTTATTAAGCTTAGGAAGGACCTCTAGCAATAATAAGGCTGAATTCAAACTACCTCAACCAACCCTCTTAACTACTACAGATCCTTTCCAAGCTGCATAATATCGTCTAATTATAGCTAGAATAAAAGGTGGCGCCCGTACTCAAAGGGCTTACGTGCGGTACGGTCAATAGCGGCACGGACACGAGCACAACTATTAACCCTTTGCAGTACCGGTGACGTGCTTTTCGTTATATTCGGGCAACTATTAGACGATTATTTGAAAGAAGGAAGTATGATGTGCTTGCACTGAATGAAACAAAGATGAAAGGAGAGGGAGAAGTGGATTTTGGAAACGTGATAGGTAGAAAGTCTGGAGTAGATGAGGGAGTCCGGGGGAAAGAGGGAGTGGCTATTATTGTGAAGGAGGAGTTGAGAAAGTTTATAAAAGAGTGGAAAGAGGTGTCATCAAGGCTAATGTGGGTGCGAATGCGGTTTAAGGGTGAAAGGTGGGTGTTTGTAAGTGTTTATGGACGAGGAAGTGAAAGCAAGTTAGACGAGGTGGAGGGTTTTTGGGAGGATTTGAGATTGTTTACAAGGGTTTGATGAAAATGAAAATTTTATAGTTTTAGGGGACCGAAATGCTAGGGTAGGAAATGAGCATGTTGAGGGAGTCATCGGTAGTTTTGGTGTGGATGGTGTAAACGAGAGTGGATAAAAACTGAAAAAAGTATGTGAAGAGTGCAGATTGAGTGAAGGTAATAAGTTCTTCAAAAAAAGGCGTATACACAAGTACACACGGCATAGATTTGTGAGGGGAGAGATTGTAGAGAGGGCATTGCTGGAGTATGTGCTGGAGACAAGGGAAAGATTGTGTAGACTGCTGGATGTGAATGTGCTGAGAGGTGAGGCGGAGGGTATGTCGGATCATTACCTGGTGGAGGGAAAGCTAAGAGTTGGGAGTTACAGGAGAATGAGAGAGTCTGGACCTACCACCATAATGTCAACTCCAAGTATCCCTATTGGTAAAAAGACGGTAAGAGACAAAAACAAAGTTTTTATTCAGGTTTTGAACAGATTGATTGAAAATCATCTTACTGAAAGGAAACATTCAAGTAACATTTCAGACGAACAAAACCTCTATGGTAAAGCTATATTCAGACACGCTTAAGATTGTGTTAACTTTTAATATAAAGAAAGGACAAATAAGTTCTAAGGTTGGGCAAGTACTTTTGAGCGCGACTGTACATACCCAAGCTACCGGTACTAATGAACCCGCGCACCTGCCACCTTACTCATTACTGTGGCCTAATCACAAAACGAGAGGGTTCATCCTTTAGGGGGGGTAACCTGCATTTTTTTTATCTTTCTCTCCTTTTCTCTCTTTCTCTGGCTCGTATTCATTCGGCCCCATTCAGCCAACTGTTTTAAGACGTTTACTCCCATCCAGGTGTCAATTTCGTCCTGGCGAGCGATAGCGAGCCAGCATTGTATGGAGAAATCCGGCTTCGCCATAGACATTTTTCTATCGAAAAATGTACAACTTTAGTTTGCTGTCAAAAAATATATTTATACAGTATGCTGGCTCGCTACCGCTCGCCAGGAAAATATTGACACCTGGATGGGGGTAAACGTCTTAAAACAGTAGGCTGAATGGGGCCGAATGGATACAAGCCAAAGAGAGAGGGAGAAAAAGGCAGGTCACCCCTCTTAACCCTACCTAACCCACCGGTGGTCTTTATGGCACAGGTATTTCAACAAAAACTACTGGTATAGTAATTTTTTTTTTTTTTTTTTTTGTTATGGGTATGAAGGAGACAAAAAGAAAATCTGCCTGTAACAAGTGTCCTCCTTAAGGGTGAAAGTGATGGAGAACTCTTATATTAGAAACATACTAGCACTATACAGGAGTAGAATGAAACTAAAGAACAAATATATACCGGTACTCCAAAAGGAAAGTGGTTTTGATAGTAAAATAATTAGTTTCGATCTCCACAACCCCTCCCCAACTCCAGCCTTGTTTCTCCCTCTGCTATCCTACTCCCCCCCCCCCCCTCTCCTCTGCTGCACACCGTTTTATTCTATCCCACTTACCTCCATCTCTTATCTCTGTTGACCTCTCTCTTATCTCTGTTGACCTCTCTCTTATCTTTGTTGATCTCTCTCTCTCTCTCTCTCTCTCTCTCTCTCTCTCTCTCTCTCTCTCTCTCTCTCTCTCTCACACACACACGCTCTCTCTCTAGCTCTCTCTCTCTCTCTCCTATTCTCTCTCTCGCTCTCTCCGTCGCTCTCTCTCTCTCTCTCTCTCTCTCTCTCTCTTCTCTCTCATCCTCTTCCTCTCTCTCTCTCGTCTCTCTCTCTCTCTCTCAATGCTCATTAATCGGTCACCTGCAGCTGACTCTCAGGTGCGGCCTCTCCTGGCATCTGACCTCCACCCCGCTCATCTCTAGTTCTCGCCTCTTTTCCTTCCCTCTATATTCCTTCACATTGCTCAACTCCCTCCTTATCACACTCTTCTTCCTCCCTCACTCAAACTCCAACTCTGGCCCTCTCTCTCTTCTGCCTATCCATCATCCCATCAACACTCACTCACAACACTGAGAGCACTCACGCCCTCCCCCCCTCCCTTCTTTCCCCTACTCTACCAATGGCTCCTCCTTTCCCCCTCTTCACCATTCACTCACTCACTCTCCCCATTTACCCCCTCACTCATACGCCCCACGCCCCCCTCCCCCCTCTCTTGTACTCCTTTGTACTCTCTCTCTCTCTCTCCTGGCTCTGAAACAACAGGTGGGCGGGTAGAAGACAAAAAGAGGGATGGTGCTGCAGGGCTTTTATTTTTGTATTCATTATTATTATTATTTGTTGTTTAAGTGAAGAGGAAGGTACAGTCAAGATCTAGAGAGTATCCTAACCATAAATCGTCAACATAAATACCTATGCAATTGGTATCGAACCGAAACGAGGCAGTACAAGTTTTAAGTTTGATGGAGGTCTAGGGAGGAAACTAAACAAATATTAAATAAATGTAATAATCGACCAAAAACAAGATACCCTTCCTTAACTACTATTATGTCGTTTAATCCAGCCAGCCAGTCCGCAGTATTGTCAGGCGCTTCAGGTATTGGCCGGCCAAGGTACAAGTTTGGTACAGTTTAACTCATATTATACGTGTGGCAAGATTATACTGGGATATTATGAGCGAAGGGTATTTTACAGTTAATGATTCGTTATTGTGGAATAGGCCGACCAATAACAACCAGAATGCAACGGGACAATTCAAAGCAAAACCTTATGACAAAAAACTGAAAAGATGTTAAATAGATGAACAGTATTAATACTTCCATATAGTTCCAGGATTGAAACAGATACCGTTATATATATGTCCCAGGTTATTCTCAATGTAAATGTAAAATCCTAGCAAGTGGTACTGTGGACAACTGCCGTTTATCGAGAGTGGATCTGGATACTATTAGAACCGAACATTTTGAGTATTATATGTAAAGGTGTTGAATTGAAAAACTATCTCGAATATTATTGAGCGAGAGAGAGAGTACAGAGATGAGGAGAGATTATAGTTGAGAGAGACGATGAGGAGAGTCGAGGAGAGAATGCGTACATCTCGCAGAGACTTAGGAGAAGACGAGGAGAGGAGATGTTAATATAGCGCCGGGACAGGAGAGCACATTAGGAGGGGGATACATTAATAGACTTATGACTGAGAGAGATCCCGTTATATATAGGGTGGTGCCATTTATTTGATGAGGAATCTTAAATCATTAGAGTCGGTAATTTGCAACTGCCGTTTTAGCGGAGTGAGAAGGGAGGAGTGAGAGGAGAGGAGACGGTAGTAAGGCGAGACCGAGGCGTGAGAGAGAGAATGTAGGAATATGACCGAAGAGAGAGAGAGGATGAGATAGGGAGCTAGAGGAGAGAGATTGAAAGCAGAGAGAGAGAGAGAGAGAGAGAGAAGGTGAAATGAGTACAGCAAGATGAAGGGTATAACAGAGGCCTTGCATGGATGTGTGTGTGTTGAGCAAGGAGGTATAAGTGAGGGGCATACCGGACTAGAGAGCGAGAGGGAGCGAGAGGGGAGTACAAAGGAAATCAAGCAACAACAGGTCTAGTGACCCTTCTAGGCTGCTTGTCCTCCAAAACACTGAGGATCAAGTGTCCAAACAAGGGAGGAGAGAGAGAGAGAGAGAGAGAGAGAGAGAGAGAGAGAGAGAGAGGGAGGGAGGGGAGGGAGAGAGAGAGAGAGAGAGAGAGAGAGAGAGAGAGAGGGAGGAAGGGAGGGAGGAAGGGAGGGAGGGAGGGAGGGAGGGAGAGAGAGGAGAGAGAGGAGGGAAGGAGAGAGAGGAGAGAGGGAGGGAAGGAGAGAGGGAAGGAGAGAGGGAAGGAGAGAGAGAGGGAGAGAAGGAGGGAGGAAGGGAGGGGGAGTAGTTCTAGTAGTTAAGCAGTTCCCTGTGGTTTGGTAAGTGACTCCAAGCATCACGACCCAGCCATTCCAGACGCAACCCCCCCACACTATAACTAGACATCCATTATCCCAGGACGCTATGAGACTAGGCTTTATCAAGAATACGTAGACTGACAGACACACAGATAGATAGATAGATAGATAGATAGATAGATAGATAGATAGATATAGATAGATAGAGATAGATTGAGATAGATAGATAGATATGCTGGAGGAGGATTGATAGATATAGATACCGATAGATAGATATGTACGGTTGATAAATAAGCCTAAATGCAGATGTCTATTATAAGGGTATAAAAATGAATGAAAATATAAATAGGTAAATACATAGATACGTGTTACAAAGACACGGGTAAACAGATACCCTAAACAAGCAAATATTATTTTCTCAAGATACGGTACGGTAGATAGACCGACAGATAGAGAGTAATAGACAGATACCGGTAGATGATGAACGAATAGAAATATATACGGAATAGCTACATATACCGGTAGGCTAGTTCCAGACGCACCCCACACACAAAAAAACAAAAAACAAAAAATCCACTATTAGGCCTAGGCCTAGCAGGATCAGTGCAAGGGACGTAATGCGAGTTGCCGGAGGTGGAGAAGGAACAAAAAATAATACAAAGAACTTCTAAACTGCAACAGATATATTGGTCCTTACTAGGCACTTTGGATATCTGCACGACTAAGCTTAATAACTACTAGGTAGAGAGAAGGATAGTAAAGCAGGAGGAGGAGGAGGAGGAAGGGAGTGAGAAGGTGAATAGCTTTTTGTTGCTTCGCGTGCATGAGTGTAACACCTCTTGTAGCTACAAGGATATACAAATAAGCAGATGTTCATGATGAGGTTGTTTTAAAGTGGCTATAACACGAGCACTAGCCCGGATAAACATCCATTCTAGTAGCCAATATGTGTTACACTGATGACAAACAGATGAAGCAACTAGTTGCCATCCAAATCTAAAATTCTCCAGTCAGTAGGCTATTCGTTTTCGATGTTATAATGACTATAATGCGCAATTCAAAATGCCATTGTTTTGCACCAATTCCTAACACGTCCATGTACACAATGCCAATCGAAATATCCTTTATTAATATTCTTGAAAAGGAGATAAACACTGGGGACCGCGAGAAAAAACACCAACGCTGCATAGCCTAAACATTAGGCTATTCATAGTGCAGTTGGGTACAGTACATAAGTAGATAAATATCCAGTATTCGATATATGGATATCAATCGTGGTCATGTGCTGTACTGAATACTACTTATAACTGTCTTGATGGTGTAATGGTTAGTGTTTAAGATCTGTATGTGGTAACCCAGGTTTGAATCCCAGTAGGATCACATGCTTTCATTAATTTCATTGTTAGGTGTTGGGAGTGAAATAAATAAATTAGATTGCCTTATTTTAAAATATGAATTAATTATTGCTTGGTTACCTTCGAGATAAATTTTGGTTATAGGTTATCATAATATTAATGAGTAGCCTATACTGTATGTGTAATGAATTGTTGATAGATAATGGCATGCAGAACACTGAATATACAGACATTTCAGAGTCACTTTCTACTAAAACTTAAGTAGCCACCGGTATATCCTTTATTTGCGGGTTTATAATCATAAAACAGCAATACAAAATAGGGTCAATATACAGGAGGCGCTACAATATAGGTAGCAAAATTATAATGGTAGTTTTGGGTTCCTATCATCATATGCTTCATTTCTATATACTTTTTATCCCCGGGAAAAAAAAAAAATCTTGGGTTTTTTATTTTTTTCTTGGATTTTTTTTTTTTTTTTTTATTAACCTAACCTAACCTAACCTAAATGTATTTGGGGCTATTAGGTTAGGTTAGGTTAGGTTTTTTGGTTAGGTTAATGACCAAAACAAAAAATCCCAAGAAAATAAATGAAAAATCCCAAGATTTTTTTTTTCTTTTCCCGGGGATAAAAAGTATATAGAAATGAAGCATATGATGATAGGAACCCAAAACTACCATTAGAATTTTGCTACCTATATTGTAGCGCCTCCTGTATATTGACCCAAAATAGTGGTATTCACGGACTTTTAACTCCTGTACCGCCGACATAATTTGTATTTTAATCTGGCTACTACTAATCGATTTTATTCAGCTTAGGAAGGATCTCTAGCAATTATAAGGCATCGAACTATCTCAATATATCCTATTAACCACCACAGGTTCTTCGTAAGCTAAATAAAATCGTCTAAACATGGCTAGAATAAAATAGAAAAGACGTCAATACAGAGTATAATTATATATAACGGTATATATATATATATACATATTTAATGTTTCAGTGTAGATACTAGATACTTAGGTAGATGTGTAAAGGAATGAAAACGATGAAAGGACAGAACACTTCACATCCCACAAGAAAGGGACATAATTCGTTACGTAAGAATAGGGTGGGGGGCAGAGTGGATAAATACGGGGTTAGGGGAATGAAAATGATGAGATGTGACAGAGGGGGTACGGGATAGTGCAGAATCGTGACAATAAGAGAGAGAGAGAGAGTTATATAAGTAGCGTATGGGATTGAAATTCATCCTATAATAAAGCGGGCATGGTAGTTAATAGTTTTTCGGTAAATTGTTAGGCTATCTAAGTAAAGACACTAGGCCTATTTATTTTGCTAGTGCCTTTCTACGCGATTCTATCAATTGTAGTACTCATTATTGTCGAAAATTCCTGGTTACCTAACTTAGCCTAACCTACCTTAGTGTCTTATGTGAAGGGTACTGCTGCAACCATAGGCTAAACCGTCTCTCACTGCAACCACAATTTAATCGTTTAAGTCTAAGTAAAAATTATTATATTTACGACGGAAGTTTTATAGGCTACATAACATTTGAAATATAAAACAAGTGGCATGCACACAAAGCACCAATGAATGTTTTTCAAGCTGGGATATCAAACTAGCCAATAGCCTAGGCCTACCTACTTCAAATCCTGCTCGCTCCTAACCCGGTACCTGTCGTTTAACTTCCTTTCCTTCCCTCTAGCATACCATGACAATACTATGCTGCCCAAAAGCGGTCCTCATCGGGTCCCGAAATGTAACCTAAACTAATAGAGCAAAGTTGTATGCGCTCCAAGTCTTCAGAATTACCCGAAATACAAGTCACTTACAATGTCAGGCGTGTAGAACTTGGCTTGGCCTTGGTGTCACAGCAACCACAGTCGTCTCCGCTCTCATTAACTGCACACGCACTTCGCATCACATACACTCGTAGATGGTAGGTTCTCAGGACGACTTACGACCGCAAGAGTGCACACAATAAATAATAACAACGTAATTATTCAACAAAAACCGTCCTTTCCGCCCGCCTCCCCTGAAAACGTTTCCCATGTGAGAGTGTGGAGGACGCGGGCAGTGGTGGCTGCTGCTGTGCGTTCATTGGTTGGGGCGGATCAGCTGGTATAAGTTGCAAGATACTGCTAGACAGGAAAATTCAGGTGTTCACGGATACTTAGCAATGAGAATTCTAGATAATAATCATGGGGAAAGTTAATGATAAGTCAGTAATCACTATTTAATATATACCTATAATGTATTTCCGTACACCAGTTATTATTTATTAAGCAATGCTAGGTGACATGAGTTACCATGCGGCCTCAAATATTATCGCTGCCCGTACGGTTCGAACAGGGTGTTGCTTTATTTTGAGAGGTTCGAAGCATGGATTGTACAGTGGCGATTGGTTTAATATTTATCTCTTCAATCAGCATTTTGTATTTTATTAATGCTAAAGCCAGATGATTATACCTGACTTACGATCAAACGTCTATTAATGAAAGAGTTAAGGAGAATCTTACTTAGCCCTCTATGACAGGTAGTTGCTTAAGTTGAATAACATCGTCTGGAGGTAGTCATTAATTGGTATCAGCTGATTAAAAGGGTTAAAACAATTATGCACTTTCCCTTCAAAAATCTGTGTACATCTTATAACTTCGTCTTGGAGTTTCTCTTTGACGCTTTCTGTACCGTTGACATCATTTTGATTTCATTCTGGCAACTAACAGACGAGTTTATTAGGCTTAGGAAGGATGTCTACCAATTAAAAAGCTACAGAGTGAATTAGTTCTTCCAGCTACCATACTGTATAATTATGCTACAATGGGGTGGAGGAGCGGACACGACAGGCCAGCGCCGAACTCCAGTCCAACTACTCCCAAGGCAACGCATTCAGCTCTGAGCTCCCATCCTGAGCACACCTACCTCACCTCTCTCTCTCACAACCAACCATTCACCATGAGTTCAGCAACTCCCATCCTTGCTGGACTTGTAAAATGGTTCAATGTGAAGAAGGGGTACGGCTTCATCACCCCTGACGACGGCACCAAGGACATCTTCACCCACAAGGGCGCCATCAAGAAAAACAACCCCCTTAAGGCTGTGCCCTCCCTTGGTGATGGAGAAAGGGTGGAATTTGTGGCAGTGGCTGCTCCCAGAGGTCCTGAAGCCAGACAGGTGACGGGACCAAAGGGCGCCGCTGTCAAGGGCTCCACTCACGCCAGGGACCTCCTGAAGGAGGGGCAGAAGGAGTCAACCAGCAACCCACCAGGCCGAGCCCAAAATCCAATACCACATCTTTTTCCATCATAGATGTGGTTATTAGGACGGCTATGGCTCTGGCTGGAGACGACACCTCCCTCCTGCAGCAGATTCTGCCCGCCCTCCTGAAGGAGAACAACCTCCCTATAATTCATCCCAGCCAACCTTCCAGGGAGCCACCAGAGAACACCGAGGCAGAGGAACACACCGGCTCCAAAACTTCTCCTGCCTCGCCCTCTGAATAGGAAAAACTGCCCACCGCCACCTTCAGAGGGGCCTGCACCATCACCACCAGCACCCACCAAGCCGAAGGTCCTGACTCTGACTCCCTTCATCGACCTTTTCACTGGAGAATGCAACCCTGAAGAGGACAAGACTCCAGCACCACCTATGGAGGTCGAGGGAGCCCTCCCACCACCACCCACCACACCTTCAGAAATCACGGCTTTGACTGCAACCACTACACCACCACCTGAGTTAGCACAACATGCAGAAGCAGCCTCCATGCCCACCATTGAGATGGCGAGCCCCAAAGCCAAAAGAATGAAGAAAAAGAAAACACCAGCAGTAGCAAAGGAGACCTTACCAGCTGCAACTTCCAAGCCCCAGCCACCAACACCACAAACAGCAAAAACTCCAAAAACTCATCAGCAACTGTTCAAGGAAATCTGTTATCCACCTCGAAACAGACTTCAACATGTCCATGAGCTATGCATACAAGGACTGCATAATACCTGAATTCCACGGATTCCTGTCCTACTGTATGGAGAATTGGAAAAGAGACGGCTGCAACTGCTACTTCCACACGAAGGACCCCAAGACCAACTACGTGACCTGCATGGTAACAGTGGAGGAAGCTCTAAAACGCGGCTTCCCAGACCTCCCAAGGAAATAAAAACTCACCACCACCACCACCACCACCCATCACCTTCACCACCATCACCCCAGCCTCACACGCCCCCGACCAGACATGGCAGATGATACCCGTGCCAGCGAGGAGCCTCCCCGAACGCGCCCCTGTCGACCTTGCCCTGGCCAGTCTCTTCAGCAGCTAAAATCAGAAAAACCCTCAGGCAGTTCCAGTCAAGCCTGGAAACCTTTTTCTCCTGCTACAATTCACTTCATCCAACTATTTCTTGTCCTATCCCCACTTCCCCCTAACCCCCTGTCACTACTCAATTTGATTGATTGGCAACGCGAGGCCCAGGGTTACCAATACCAAATCAAGTCCGCTAGATAGTAAATAAATGTCGAAAACAGCTAGAATAATGGCACAATCTCTATAAAATCTCTCTAAATTGGCTCAAATCTACAGAATATCGGTAGAATTCATGTACTAGAGGTAACATTTGTCTCTGGATCGAAGTAAATACCTCTAGATCTAGCGAGAACGTAGTAAATTGGCAACACTGAACGCGCCGGTCTGCCCCGAATATCACACCTTGCCATACTAAAGCTCATAATTATATTCCACAGAGGGCTCTCGCCGCTCTCCTTGCCATGTACTATACCACTCGGACATTAGAAAGAACTTGGGATGTAAAACCAGCTGTGATAAGGCCATGGCAAATTTGGTGGTTTGTTTCTTGTCTTATTGTGTCGGTCATCATAAGTCGCACAGGACAGAGACTATTAGAGTCGTGTCATTAAATTCAATTCTAGTGTGGCTATACACAAATTTTGGGAGTGTTGATGTTATATCCTGGTATAGTACTGTTATCGGTAAATATACATATACTATAATATACACAGTCAAACACACCGGAAAATGTGTCTTGCCAGTAATATAACTGATATTTTCGCTATAGGCTTATTAATTATCAATCCTAGGTATAGTGTGCATTTATATTAATGATACTCAGTATCTCTTTCAGACTAATTAGTGTTATGCTAAACCTTGTTGTGTGCTTGTTTTAACGTTGATTTGGGGCGAAAACTATTACAATTCAGGTAAGTTGCACATACAACAACAGGCGTCTACACCTTGGATGTCCGCCGATTCTGACATGCTGTACAATTAAAAAATTACCGTCATATGGCAACAAGCGCTGGCTGTGGGCGTCACTATTTTGACACGCTGACAAACTGTTTTGAAACAATCCTTTTCATCACATACCCCAATTAGTGTATCCCCTTATCCATTGGTCACTATCACAAGTTTATCATAGAGGAGGGTACAGATACTTGTGCAGGCGATTGTACAGTCACGTTCAAAAGTCGGGTTGCATTTCCAGAATTGCAACTTGTATCACCAGCAAAAAATAAAAAAATAAATAAAATATAATAATAATATATACATTAAAACAAAAACAATAAATAAATTACATAAACCTAAGATCATTCCCTAATCACTTCTTGATTTTTTGTTTTATTCTTATATCAAGCGAGGGAATTATAATTGACACCGGAAATAGTCATTACACGTACAATAACCTCTGAGAGGTTATGTTACGTGTAATGACTATTATCTCTCTCTCTCTCTCTCTCTCTCTCTCTCTCTCCAATTATAATGATGTCCCCCTCCAGTCTCACTTGTCTTTGTTATATTGTATTGTGTTCTTTCCATATCAACGGTCCCCCACCTCGCCCTCACGACTTACTCTCATTGACGTTCTCCTAACAATCACAAGGTTCTGCCGGCAAGCTCATTATTCCCCAAATAGCCACGTTTGCTTGAGCGGAGGGCTTTATTGGCTGATTCGGTCCTCTAACGGATTTTTGCTTTGGCTATTGGAATCTCTTAACCCCTTCAGTACAGGGACACCTTACTTTTCATTTTATTCTGGCTATCATTAGACACTATAATTCAGCTTAGGAAGGACATGTAGGAGTCTGAAGGTTAATGCAGATTGTAATAATAAAATAGAAGGATAAGAAGGGGAGAGAAGAGGCGACGATGATAAAGGAGAAGTAAAACAACAAAAAACAAAACAATTAAGACTTGTACGTCGGCTACATATCACGGGCCATAGGCTAATAAATCGATGGTCCAAGGAGACAAAAAAAAAAAAAAAAAAAAACGAAGGAAAAGAAGGGGAGAGAAGAAACGACGATAGTAACGATGAAGTTGACGATGATGATGATGAAGATCAACAGCAAAAAGAAGACTAAAAGAAGGAAGAAGAAAATAAATAAACAAGGAAGAAGAAGCAAACGCAGAATACGGAAGAGGCGGAGATGATGATGATGATGATGAAGAAAACCTGAAACAAGAAGAACTACCCCCCCCCCCCACCAACTCCCCCCCCACACACCCCCCCCCACCCCTTCCCCCCACTCCACCCTACTTGATGCACAATCAGGCAGTTGCAACCAGAACACCGGGGCGTGCATGTATTTTAAGGGAGCCCACCTGTTTTGTTGTTTTTCTCTTCCTCTCCCTCTCTCTGTGGCTTGTATCCACTCGTCCCCATTCAGCCTACTGTTTTAAGACGTTTACCCCCATCCAGGTGTCAATATTTTCCTGGCGAGCGGTAGCGAGCCAGCATCTATATATTTTGTTTTTACAGCAAGCTAAATTTGTACATTTTTCGATAAAAAAATGTTTCCGGCGATCCATACAATGCTGGCTAGCTATCACTCGCCAGGAAAAAATCGACACCTGGATGGGGATAAACGTCTTAAAACAGTTGGCTGAATGGGGCCAAATGGATACAAATCAGAGAAAGAGAGAAAAGGAGAGAAAGATGAAAAAAGCAAGTGACCCCCCTTAAGATCACGGTCCCTGTTACATCAACGGTCCAGGGTCGACTACAGATGGAGGAGGAGAATACAAAAGAATACAAAGGAATACAAAGGAATACAAAGGACTTACAAACTGCAAAACCCCGATGATTGGTCCTTTTGGGGCAGTGAGAAGGCGGAGGCGGAGGAGGAGGAGGAGAACGAGAAGGAGGAGGAGGAGGAGGCGGAGGCGGAGGCGGAGGAGGAGGAGGAGAACGAGAAGGAGGAGGAGAAGGAGGAGGAGGAGGAGAATGAGAAGGAGGAGGAGAAGGAGAAAGAAGAGAAGGAGAAGGAGGAGGAGCTAGATAATGGGGAGGATAAGAAGAGGAAAAGAAAGAGATGCAGATGGAGGAAAGATGAGTAAGAGAAAGGGGAAAATAACAGTAACAACAACAACCATATAAAATAACAACAAGAAGAAGGAAGATGTGGAACAGTAAATGATGCACAATAACACAAAACACGAGGAAGGCGGAGGAAAATATCAATACGAAAGAGGACAAGCAACCAAGAAGAGAGGGGAGAAAGAGAAAATAATGGAAAACAATATAAGAGAGGAGGAGGAGGAGAAGGAACAAGAGAAGAACACAAAACAAAACCAAGAACAAGGAACCGGAGAAGAACTAGAACAAATGTAGACGAAAAAGATGCACAAACAAAAAATAAAATGTAAGAGAGGAGGAGGAGGAGGAGGAACAAGAGAACACAAAACAAAACCAAGAACAAGAACAAGAACAGGAGAAGAACTAGAACAAATATAGACGAAGATGCATAAAAAAAAATAATAAAAAAAATAACAAAATTAAATATATAGGGGCCTAACCAAAGTCGGAGATAGAGCGATGCCAACGAACGCACGAACTACAAGCATACCGGTCGGACATGCAAATTTAACTCGTTAGTTACTTCTCCGAGCAACGAGACTGGAATGTACGATCGTGGCCTGAAATAATGTCAACATGGGCATACTCGCTAGCTCTACATTCTTCTTAAGGGGGTCACCGGCTTTTGTTTATCTTTCTCTCCGTTCCTCTCTTTCCCTGGCTTGTATCCATTCGGCCCCATTCAGCCAACTGTTTTACGATTATCCCCATCCAGGTGTCGATTTTTTCCTGGCGACCGATAGCGAGCCAGCATTGTATGGAGAAATCCGGTTTCGCCGGAGGCATTTTTCTATCGAAAAATATAAAAAAATTGTGAAATATATATATACAGTATATACAGTATATATGCCAGGAAAATATTGACACCTGGATGGGGGTAAACGTCTTAAAACAGTAGGTTGAATGGGGCCAAATGAATACAAGCCAAAGAGAGCGGGAGAGAAAGAGAAAAAAAGCGAGGTGGGCTCCCTTAAACGACTATCAATTCTCTTTTCAATCTGCTCTACTGAACCTCAAAGCGAAGTTGTATGCATGGTATATTTGACCGTTAACCTCTTCTAACTAAAAAACGACTATAGAGTTATCAAGCTCATTATATCTGTACCATTTGGGACGAGTCAGCCCGGGAATAGGTGTGGGAATGTACAGCCCATTTGCACCAGCCCTTTTTGAGTTACCGAGGTTAGTTAGGCGTCCCGATGTCTGGCATGCATATAATGAATAGACTATAGTGCTCAGCCCCCTTCAGCTGTGAGAGATGCCAGGAAAAATAATCATCAGGAAGCGTCTGAATTTTTTTTTTTTTTTTTTTTTTTTTTTTTTTTAATGAAACGGGGGAGTCAGCCAAGCAAGAAATGAGGAGGAAGGCAGTACTGTTCTTTATGTTATGGCCAACCTGCCTGGAGTATGTGCAAAAAGAACACATGTAACTGAGAACGAATGACACACACACACACACACACACACACACACACACACACTCTCTTTCTCTCATAAGAATCAATATAGTCTGTGTTGCCTCTTCTGTGTACTATTGTTACTGGTTTGAGCAATGGACTCACTGAAACACATACTCGCTACCTACATCTCTATCTCTCTCTCTCTCTCTCTCTACATCTCTCTCTCTCTCTCTCTCTACATCTCTCTCTCTCTCTCTCTCTCTCTCTCTCTCTCTCTCTCTCTCTCTCTCTCTCTCTCTCAAATTCAGGTATTTAATGAAGAACCAGGCATTTCCT
Organism: Paralithodes platypus; assembly: GCA_032716605.1. NCBI lineage: Eukaryota > Metazoa > Arthropoda > Malacostraca > Decapoda > Lithodidae > Paralithodes > Paralithodes platypus. Next base: position 56,454,758 of record CM064509.1, on the reverse strand, counting down.
GTAGCTCGCTTTGTAATTAGGAACATGGGAGAAATACTGATGATGCTATTAAATTATTCTGCCTAATTGGTGATAAATCGAAATTCAGTTAACGTGAGTTAAATTCATAGGGGAGGTAAACCAGCTACGTACAGTACCCAAGCAAACACACACACACACACACACACACACCAAACATACACGTAGTCTCTTTTCTCTCCCACCAAAGGGGAGGACGACATTAAACATATATTATACATTGATAGAGAATAATAAATACGTATTTCACTACAGCCGAACTAAAATAAATATGTAGTTTACTGCACTTCGATTTAAGGAGGTTACTCGAGGATGAGATTCCACACTTTAGTATTGCATGTCGTGGTCAGTAATACTTGGACGTCGAATGATACAAAACGGAGCGGTGAGCATTAAGGGGGGTCACCGGCTTTTTTTTTATCTTTCTCTCCTTTTCTCTCTTTCCCTGGCTTGTATCCATTCGGCCCCATTCAGCCAACTGTGTTAAGACGTTTATCCCCATCCAGGTGTCGATTTCTTCCTGGCGAGCGATAACGAGCCCGCATTGTATGGAGAAATCCGGCTTCGCCGGAGAAATTTTTCTATCGAAAAATTTACAAGTTTAGTTTGCTGTCAAAACAAAAATATATATATGCTGGCTCCCTACCGCTCGCCAGGAAAATATTGACACCTGGATGGGGGTAAACGTCTTAAAACAGTATGCTGAATGGTGCCGAATGCATATATGCCAAAGAGAAAGAGAAAACAAAAAAGCGAGGTGGGCTCCCTTACGAATGTACCAATATAGCGCGGGGCCGCCTCCCCATCAAGGATAAGCCCCCACTGCTTTTGTTGGAGGGGCATAAACTTACTTTTACGAGAGCTACCGAGGAGAAAAGGAGAAGGAGGAGGGGTTTTGGTTAGACGCAATTATGAGAGAGAGAGAGAGAGAGAGAGAGAGAGAGAGAGAGAGAGAGAGAGAGAGAGAGAGAGAGAGAGAGAGAGAGAGAGAGAGAGAGAGAGAGAGAGGCAGAATTGTAGGGCCTTTAAGTTTGTAGTACGGATTTGGAAGTTCTTTATTTGTTTTATCTTTATTTATTCCATTCAATTCAGATTTTCTTATCAGGGTATATATATTACACTTAACGACGTGCTTACTTTCACTTATTCGTCTATGGTCTCTTTGTCCATGCATTCACACACTCAAGCTATATGCGAAACGTTGTCAATAAAGTGCTCTTCCTCACATGGTGTTTATTTTCATTCTGTCAACTTTTCATAGTATATTTCTATCATAATTATTATATTGTAGACTTGGATGCAATCACCAAAACAAACGGAAAGTGAAGACGTATAAGCTTATGCTGATAAATCCACCAGTTTCAACAAAAATTAGTTGTATAATATATTATATATATATAAATAAACTCTAATCTTGGCCAGAGTGCTATATAACTTCACTTAGGTCAGGTATGGCTAAAGTATTTGAAATTGATATGTTAGTATAAATATATTTCTCAGACCAGGAACAAATATCTGTATTATTTTTTTTATTTTTTAAATTTCACACACGATACTGGACGACCATATTTGTGTTCCATTATGTCTTATCATAATCATGTATAATTATGTAGGTGGGATCATGTTTACTAAATGCCCTTACTAGTACAATTATAGAGGGAGAGGGAGAGGGGGGGGGGGGGGGGGAGGACCTTATTACATCCTCGTATCTCAACCTAGCCGTGAGCGGAAGATTGAAGGTACCGGTAGTTTAAATATATCATACACACCCTATAGTCTATAGGGTGTAAGTAGGCGAGAAATCATGACCTCTAACCACTGTAACTCAAAAAATACTTAAGTAATCGAGCTAATATTTCTACCATTTGGGAAGAGTCATCCAAGGAATAGATGTAGACATTTACAGCCCATTTGTTCTAGCCCTTTTTGAGTAACAGAGGATACAGGTCATGATTTCTCGCCTACTTACAGCGAATAGACTATAGCATATCCAGCGTCGCCCTATCCTTTCTCTACTGCTAATGAGATGTACCTTACGTGAAATATTACCTTCCGCGTCGAATACATCACCGCAGAGCTCATTCTCGTAAAGAATTGGATACAAGTTTTACGAAATTCTATACATACTTGGTTAATCACTTGAAATATATATGAAAAAGAAAAAAAAATCGTAGGTAAAGTGCAGATAAAAACACAGGTCATAACTTCTAAGAGTACACCTTCAGCTTAAATGAGATATCTACCTACCTGTTTGTCTTTCTCAGGTTAATGAGACGGGCGGAGCTACAGGTAAATCCTTCCACCTGCCACCAGCCACACCCACTCACTCTCGCCCACTTACGTACAGTCGAGGTCATAAATTCTGATACATTTTAAGCCCTCACCCCCATACTACCTCACCCACACACTCCCTCACCCACACACTCCCTCACCCACACACTCCCTCACCCACACACACCCTCACCCACACACACCCTCACCCCACATCCTCCCTCACCCACACACTCCCTCCCTCACCCACACACTCCCTCACCCATACACCCCCTCACCCCACACACTCCCTCCCTCCCTCACAGTAGTTCCCTTTCCAATGTTCCCTTACCCACTCTAAGCCACTGTTTGGACACTTGATCCTCAGTGTTTTGGAGGGCAAGCAGCCTAGAAGGGTCACTAGACCTGTTGTTGCTTGATTTTCTTTGTACTCCTTTGTACCCACACACTCCCTCACCCCCACACACCCTCACCCACCCACACACATCCTCACCCCCACACATCCTCACCCACACACTCCCGCACCCCCACACTCCTTCACTCACCCACACTAACTCACCCAAACACCCACATACTCCTCACTCACACACTCCCTCACCCCCACACTCCCTCACTCACCCACCCTAACTCACCCAAACACCCACATACTCCTCACTCACACACTCCCTCACTCCCACACATTCCCTCACCCTCACTCACCCACACATCCCCACCGTCAGGGATAACGACCGAGGACCGAGGACAGCCATGAATGTAAATGTAGATCCGATCAGAACCAATAATTTGAATAAAGACCGTTCCTTGAATCCCAAATCCAAAACTTTGAATGTTTTCTATGCAAACGCTCGTAGCATACGCAATAAATTTTCAGATTTAGAGGAACTAGTGTTTACAGAAAATTATGATGTGATTGGCATAACAGAATCTTGGCTCAATACACAAGATAGAGACTTTTAGCAGAGTATTCACTTCCCGGTTATGTAATGTTTGAGAACAGCCGAATAAATAAAAATGGAGGTGGCGTTCTATTTTATATCAAAGAAAGTCTTAACCCGACCCTCGTGTCAAAACCTCAAATTGTGAACGTCGACACATCTTTTGTGCTAATAAAGAATAATAAAGGTACAAAAATAATACTTGCGTTAATATACAGACCTCCAGCTCAATCAGTGCAAACTGACCGAGAAATTTACGAACAAATTGCAGATGTAAGTAACTCACAAGATACCGTAATTTTTGGCGACTTTAATTTACCTGTGACCAAGTGGGGCGATACTCTTACTTCACACTCCGGACATGACTTGTATACGAACTTGCAAGAGAGTTCGCTTTATCAATTTGTTCGAATGCCGACCCGTGGTAATAACGTTCTTGACATTGTACTTGCAACAAAAGAAGAATTGATAGAGAATTTGAATGTTGGTGATGAATTCAGTAACAGCGACCATCGTACGATAACTTTCACTTTAAAGTTTACTAGTAACGAACCAAATAGTAGCATCGAAAAAGTCCCTAATTTCAAGAAAGCAAACTTCCATAAACTTAGAGCTATGTTTAAAGAAACTGACTGGAGCTTTTTAATTAACAATAACGACATAAATACATCTTGGAAGTTATTCGAAACCACTACCTAAAAGCAGTGCAAGACTGCATACCATCGAAAATACGGCGTCCAGGCCATAATAATAAGCCCAAATGGTGGAATAAAGATATTTCAAACTGCCTGCTTGCTAAAAAATTTGCTAATGATAGATTAAATCCTCACAAAATGACGAAGAACGGCTGAAATTTGTAGAGCTACGACGCAAAGCCAAAAAGTTAATTAAGCAAAGTAAAAAGACCTTAGAGTTACATATTGCGAATCAAAGTAAAACAAACCCGAAAGAATTCTATAGTTATATCAGAAAGAAAAAAAGTAGTTACTTCAACTGTTGGACCGTTAGTCGATGAAAATGGAGAATACACCAAAGACGAAGTACAAATGAGTAATGCCCTCAATACCTTCTTTGCATCAGTTTTTACAACAGAAGACCTCAGTGATATCCCTACACCATCGCCGATTCAGATTGATAATTCAGATGTTCTAAGCAATATCACCGTTACAGAGAGAGAAGTATTGAATTGTTTAGATAAACTCAAGGTAAATAAAACGCCAGGACCTGATACAATCTCGCCTAGAGTTCTAAAGGAAGCTAAGAATGAGCTCTCCAAACCACTGACATTACTATTCAATAAATCCTTGCAGTCTGGAACTATGCCTGATCAGTGGAAGCTAGCCAACGTAACACCGATATTCAAAAATGGCAGCAAATCCCTACCCAGTAACTATCGTCCAATTAGCTTAACCTCAGTTGTATGTAAAATGCTAGAAACGGTCATACAAGACAGACTCGTAAATCACTTAGAGGAAAATAACATACTTAAAGATACTCAACACGGCTTTCGTAAAAAACGTTCCTGTTTAACAAACCTCTTAGACTTCTTCCACGATATCCTCAACCTCTACGATGAGAGTAAAGCTGTAGATATTATATACCTTGATTTTCAAAAGGCCTTTGACAAAGTTCCCCACAAACGTTTACTGCTAAAACTAAAAGCGCATGAAATACAAGACGGTGTGTTGAAATGGATAGAAAATTGGCTCAGCAACAGAAAGCAAAGGGTAGTCATAAACGGTAAGGCATCTAAATGGACCAATGTAAGTAGCGGGGTACCCCAGGGATCGGTACTAGGACCAATTCTCTTTCTAATTTACATCAACGACATAGATGAGGGTCTCACCTGCACAATCTCAAAATTTGCTGACGATACAAAAATTGCAAATAGCGTACTCTCAAAAGAACAAGTTGACGATATGCAACACAATCTAGATAAATTGTCATGTTGGGCCCAAATTTGGCAAATGAGTTTCAATGCGGATAAATGTAAAGTACTACATGTCGGATACCTAAATGAGAAAGCAAACTATTCGATGAATGGCACTCAGCTTAAGAATGTAAACAGAGAAAACTGATCTGGGAGTAACAATATCGAGTAACCTAAAACCGAGTCAACAATGTTCAGAAGTTGTTAAGAAGGCAAACAAAATAATTGGCTTTATAGGCAGGTCATTTGAGCATAAATCCAAAGAAGTTATCCTAACCCTTTACAATTCCTTAGTCCGCCCTCTTCTGGAATACTGCGTTCAATCCTGGTGCCCTTATTACCAAAAAGATATAAACAAGCTAGAACGAGTTCAACGTAGAGTTACCAAAATGATACCTAGCCTAAAGAACAAACCATACGAAGAGCGTCTTAGAGAATTAAATCTATTTCCTTTAACCCAGCGCAGATTAAGAGGCGACTTAATTCAAGTGTTCAAAATCATCAAAGGCATCGACAATATGAACTGTAGTAAGTACTTCACTATCGACCAATCTAATTACACGCGGGGAAACGGTTGCAAAATTATTGGTAAATCTTTTAACTCGCACGAATCTAAGAATTTCTTCTTCAATCGAGTTGTCAACTTGTGGAATGGGCTTCCCCGAGACGTTATAGACTGCAGCACCGTTGATTCATTTAAATTCCGCCTAGACAAATATCTCGCATCAAACCCGCGACTGACTGCGTTTGTAAATGAATAACTTTATCCTCCCCTCAGTTACTAACCCATATGTCCCCTACTAACTTCCTAGTCCTGCCACGTTAGTGGCAGGGCAGTAGTTCCCTTTCCAATGTTCCCTTACCCACTCTAAACCACTGTTTGGACACTTGATCCTCAGTGTTTTGGAGGACAAGCAACCTAGAAGGGTCACTAGACCTGTTGTTGCTTGATTTCCTTTGTACTCCTTTGTACACATCACCCACCCTAACTCAACCAAAAAACCCACACTCACCTTCACTCAAACACTCCCCCACCCTAACTCACCCAAACACCAAGACACTCCTTCACAGCCTCACCCACCCACACCCACACATCCCCCAGCCCCTCCCATCGTAACCTTCCCTGCTGTGAGGCCAACTATCTGTCCATTACACACGTTAACCCCTTCACCACCATGACGTAATTGTAATCATATTCTGGTTACTAACAGACGATTTCCTATTGTTTATAATCTACCTCTACCACTCATATGGCTAAATACGATCTCGGTAAAACCCTCTTAATAACAGTAAACCCTCTTAATAACATAGGTCCTTCTTAAGGGGAGGTTTTTAGTTTGGTCTCTAGATATCCATCAAGCTTAAGATTACACCCCCTTGAGCCCCTTTCAAGATAAATTTGTACATTTTTCGGTAGAAAAATGTCCCGGCTCAAAGCCGGTTCCTCTTAAATAACAGGCTCGCTATCGCTCGCCAGGATAAAATCGACACCTAAATTGCACGAAAGGTCTTAAAATTGACGGAAATGGGGCGAAAGTTCTTAAAATCGCCAAACTAATGGGGCGACTGTCTTAAAATCTCAAAAGCAATGGGGCTAAACATGAGGGAGAAAGGGGTCCAGAACAAAATCCCTCCAGTCGATATCTCCCCTCAAACTGCATTCGATAGTCTAATGTTAGCCAGCATCAAAGCTAACATAGCGTGGTGGTGGTGCTGAAGGGGTTAAGGAGGTAGTGGATATTTGTGGGTCTATTTATATATATATTTATTTTATATATATATTTATTTTATATATATATTTATTATATTTATATATTTATTATATTTATATATATATATTTTATAGTAACCTTGCTAGACCTCCATCAAGCTTTAAAAAACACCCGCTAGACCCCCCTTCAAGATATATTTGTACATTTTTCGGTAGAAAATGTCCCGGTCGAAGGCCGGTTCCTCCTAGAGTTACAGGCTCGCTATCGCTCGCCATGAAAAGATTGACACCTAAATGGCACGAAAGGTCTTTATATTGACAAAGGAATAGGGCGAAAGTTCTTAAAATCGCCAAACTAATGGAACGAACGTCTTAAAATTTCAAAGCTAATGGAACCAAACATGAGTGAGAAAAAGCAACTATCTCCCCGTTAAGAGAGCAGTCTAGGTTAAGGGAGCCCAGACGGTATTGTGCAGCATAATTTACTGGTTCGGCTCAATGGTTTAAGTAGGGGATTTACTTTGCTCTCTAAACCTCTATCAAACTTTTAAAAAACACCCATAAGACCCCCCTTCGATATAAATTTGTAAATTTTTCGGTAGAAAAATGTCCCG
>CM064509.1:56424779-56442279 GCA_032716605.1 Paralithodes platypus | reverse complement strand
CTTAAATTACAGGCTCGCTATCGCTCGCCAGGAAAAAATTGAGACCTAAATGGCACGAAAAGTCTTAAAATTGATAGAAATGGGGTGAAAGTTCTTGAAATCGCCAAAAAAATGGGCCGAACGTCTTAAAATATCAAAAGCAATGGGGCTAACCATGAGGGAGAAAGGGGTCAAGAAAAAAATCCCTCAAGTGGAAATCTCCCCTTAACTGTGAAAGGGTTTACTGTATGGTGACAAAGTGTATAATTATAGTTATCGTGTATTGTAGGAAAATGTAAATTACCCCTACCAACAATTCTCTTGAGACCTCTGGTGGACGCTTTTGAACTAGCGCCAGGGCCATGACTGTAGACATCACTAGACCCAACACCTAGGATATGCACAGTTTATCTCGATTTTTTTTTTTTTTTTGGTGATTTTTATTATACAGTATACGACTACACTAAGTACTTATATATTATAGTAATAAAGGGAAAGTCCATATGCAGCTGATTATGACTACAAACATAAATATAACCTGATTTATTATCATACAAAAATTGGCGCAAAAATACCTGCTGACTTTTTATTATAAATATAAGTTACTTATGAATATGGGTGATTTTAAATATATATACCAACAGTAAGCACAGACCAAATTATGTGTCAGCTACAGAAATTTCAGCTAACTGCTTATAATATAGAATTGTTTAAGGAGAGGGAGGGTGGATAGCTCCGCGATGTCGCCAATTTCCAACAATGCACCGCGGTAAACATTGCGTTCAGCGCCTCTATCGGCCACTGTAGCCATTTATTGGTAGGTAGAATTGATACACTATATATAATTATCAATAGTATAATATATCAGTACACAAGATACACTCCGGTGTATACAAGAAGACCTGGAGTATGACCAATTTAGGACGGAGAACTGATTAAGTCCAACTCCTCGGGTGAAAGAGAGCATGTGTTAGTCGGACGGCAACCCCAACATTACCACACCTCCCTACCCATTACCCCTCCCCCCACCCCCTTCCCCTCCTATCCAATCATTACCACACCTCCCTACCCATTACCCCTCTCCCCCACCCTCCCCTTCCCCTCCTATCCAAACCTCCCTACCCATTTACCCCTCCCCCCACCCCTTCCCCTCCTATCCAAACATTACCCCACCTCCCTATCCATTACCCCTCCCACCCCTTCCCTCCTATCCAATCATTACCAACCTCCCTATCCATTACCCCTCTCCCCACCTCTTCCCCTCCTATCCAACATTACCACATCCTACCCATCTACCCCTCCCCTTTCCCTTATCCAAACATTACCACACCTCCCTACCCATTCTACCCTCCCCTTCCCTCCTATCCAAACATTACCACCTCCTACCATCTACCCCCTCCCCTTTCCCTCCTATCCAAACATTACCCCACCTCCCTATCCACTCACCCCCCCTCCTCTTTCCCTCCTATCCAAACATCACCACACCTCCCTCCCCTCCTATCTTAACATTACCCCCCCATACCACCAGCTCCGTTATTTATGCACACCTTGCATGGCGCAATTGCAAATTAGTACGCCGTGTGTCAATTACTACTTGGTATCGATAAGAATACCCATAACAATTTCTAAGCAATGTAAGATTAATACATTAAGTGTACTGTATACATTTAGGAAAATTATGGTATATTTGACAAGAACTTTACAGATCGAACTCGACTCAAACACTCCACCAAGGCTGATTATTAGAGCGATTGTCCTTGTATGGGCGAAAAGAATAATGGTATGGACGCCTAAACTGAAGGTAGATTCCTTAAGGGGGGTCACCGGCTTTATTGTTGCCTTTCTCTCCTTTTCTCTCTTTCCCTGGCTTGTATCCATTCGGCCCCATTCAGCCAACTGTTTTAAGACGTTTATCCCCATCCAGGTGTCAATTTCTTCCTGGCGAGCGATAGCGAGTCAGCATTGTATGAAGAAATCCGGCTTCGACACATTTTTCTATCGAAAAATGTACAAATTTAGCTTGAGTCTAAACAAAAATATATATATGCTGGCTCGCTACCGCTCGCCAGGAAAATATTGACACCTGGATGGGGGTACACGTCTTAAAACAGTAAGCTGAATGGGGCCGAAAGGATACAAGCCAAAGAGAGAGGGAGAGATAGAGAAAAAAGCGAGGTGGGCTCCCTTAACCGTTCCACGCTTATGACGCGATTTTGAGCCTATTTGGGATATTTTAAAGCCTTTGTTGCCATCAGGGGTATTTAGAAACCTTTAGTTTAGTTACTTCAACCTCTGCAGTTGTCTTTGAGTTAGCAGTGGGCAGAAAACTAATTTTGGAGAGGTAATTATAAGAGTGAGATAACTCTATTTCTTATTGCTAATCTGGCAACCTCTGCGTCATAAAAGCGTGAAAGAGTTAAGGCGACAAATTTACTATACACAGTTCAAAGTTATCAGACCCGAGTTGCTGAAAACAAATAGGAAAAGCAGTGTGGAATTCCGCCTGCCATCTACCCAAACATCCCCCCCCCCCCCCCCCCCCCACCCGAACCACACCTCCCCGTTATGCAGGACCCAAACGGCTTGTAAGTGGACACCCCGCCCTAACTCCCCCGCGCCGCCCCACATACCTAGCCCCGTGCGGTTATGGGTACTTACGGGACTTGGCACTCAGGGCAGCGAAGACGGCGACGGAAGGTGTGTTAAATATTAATATAGCAATGAGGAATATGGAGATGTCTACCTTTTTCACACAGACACACACACACATATATTATATACCGGTATATATATATTTTTTCTTTTTTTTTTTTTCTTCTTTTTTATGGGAATCAAAGGGAATTACTGTAGACGGGAAATACCTTAACCAGTTTCGATTTGCAGACGACATTGTCTTAATTTCAGACAAAGCAAAAGAACTCCAGGAAATGCTCAATGATCTCAATAATGAAAGTCTCAAAGTAAGTCTAAAAATGAACAGGAGTAAAACCAAAGTTATGTACAATGATAAGGACCAACGCAGAATAATTAGGATTGATAACGAAATTCTAGAAGTAGAAGAGCACAATTATCATGGCCAAGTAATGAAACTAACACAAGACAATGAACATGAAATAGTAAGGCGAATCATTCTAGGATGGAAAGCATTCTGCAAACAGGACATCATGCAAAGTACACTACCATAATGCGTTAAGTGTAAAGTTTATAACCAGTGTGTGCTACCAACCATGAGCTATGGATCTGAAACTTGGAAACTAACAAAAACAATGGAGAATAAGCTTAGGAGTGCACAAAGAGCAATGGAAAAATTAAAGCTAGGAATATCACTTAGAAATAGGAAGAGAGTATCGTAGGTAAAAGAGCAAAAAAACGTTAAGGATATTTTAGAGAGTATTAAAGAGCAGAAGTGGAGATGGGCAGGACGTGTAGCAAGAAGAGTGGACAATAGGTGGAGTAAATGACTAACTGACTGGATCCCAATAGAAGTTAAGTGCGATAGGGAAAGACCAGACAGGAGGTGGAGAAACCAGATAGGAAAGACAGCAGGGGTAACATGGCAACGGCTGGCAAAGTCTCGGGAGCCATGGAAAAGGTTAAGGGAGGACTTTGTCTAGCAGTGGACTCCTAATGGCTGATTATGATATATATATATATATATGGTAAAGAAACTGAAAGGGTAGGGAAGTTACTGATAATATATAGATATTAACAGGGTAAAGGTATATAAAGGGTAAAGGTATAAAAAGGATAAAGGTATAGAAAGGGTAAAGGTAGAAAAAGGGTAAATGTACTGCAAAGGTAAAGGTATATAAAATATAAAGGTATAGAAAATGTGAAATATAGAAAAGGTAAATATGCCTCAGAACTGAAAGAGTAAAGGTAGTGAAAGGTTATAGGTCCCCCATAAACCCAGTATAAACCCATCAAAGTGAGAATCGGTCCTCATAAACCAATAACATTCTCCGTTCAATTTGGGGGGGGGGGGATATTCAAAGGGCGTCAATTTATATAGTTATCTGATATTGAAGAGTGTGTTCGGATATTAAGTGGATAGGTTGTATACGGAGCACATTAATGATCGTACAAATACTATCGATGCTAACTGGTTCCCCTTTCCCAATGGTAACATAAATGATAAACAAGAACAACAAACGGGACATTAAGGGGACATGGCCGGTTTTCTGGACCACTTTCTCCCTCATGTTTAGCCCCATTAGTTATCAGATGTTAAGATGTTTTCCCCATTAGTTAGTCGATTTTAAGACCTTTCGCCCCATTTCTACGTCAATATTTAGACCTTTCGTGCTATTTAGGTGTCGATTTTTTCCCTGGCGAACGATAGTGAGCCTGTAATGTTGGAAGAACCGGCCTTCGGCCTGGACATTTGTCTACCGAAAAATGTACAAATTAATCTAGAAGGGGGATCTAATGGATGCTTTTTATTTTAAATTTGATCTAGGTCTAGGGAGGAAACTAGAAAAATAATGAATACATGCAAAAATCGCCCAAAAAGTGAACCATCCCCCCTTAAACAAATAATACAATGATCGTTGTTGGCTTATCGGTACAATCAAAATAAACAATTCGTTGATAATCTTGCTCATAAACGGTTTAATTAAAAGCTTCTAATCACTTTTCCTTGACCATATCAATGTGTATCTAAATTATAATAGCCTGAGGATGATTAATATGCCAAAACACCCAGCATTAACATTCCGTTGATCTGATCCCTCACTCGGCTCACTAACTCAAAGTATTATACACACTACACTTTGTTTCTTTTCAGCTGACGATAAAGGTAAGCCCTTAGCACCTAGTTTCTCGATATTTAATGAAACAATATGAAACTACTAAGCCTCGGCATCATGTTAAGACCAAGTTTATATATTTAGCACCATATTTCACTACAAAAACTTCAAAATAACTGAGAAATCTTGATGAGATTTTTGCAATTTCCCGTCAGTTGAAAAGAAACCGACTATAGTAGGTATATAAATTTTGCACTAACTTTCGGTGTGGGTGGGTGTGTCGGTGTGTCGGTGGGTGTGTCGGTGGGTGGGTGGGTGTGTCGGTGTGGGTGTGGGTGTGTGTGTGTGTGTGTGTGTGTGTGCAGATCTCACTACAATTTACTCATGGGCAGAGCAAAACAACATGTCCTTTAATAATAACAAATTTGAACACATGAACTACAGTGCAGACCGAAATATGAATATCCACACATACACAGCAGATGACGGCTCTTGCATTGATACTAATGATTATGTAAAAGATCTTGGTATTACACTCAGTCGAGATGGTACATTTGGAATGCATATAACCAATGTGGCAAAGAATGCTCGTAACCAAGCTGGATGGATCCTACGAACCTTCCGAACACGTGAAATGATCCCAATGCTGACGCTCTACAAGTCACTGGTCATTCCACTGTTGGAATATTGCTGTCAGCTGTGGAGCCCATGGAAGGTGGGAGAGAAGCAATTACTCGAAGCAGTTCAACGCTCATTCACCAATAAAATCTCTGCCGTCCAACACCTAGACTACTGGGGGAGGTTGGAAACTCTCAATCTTTTCTCATTAGAAAGACGCAGGGACAGATATGCCATCTTATATGTCTACAAAATATTGATTGGCATCACAACCAACAACCTTAATATAGGTTTTCACATCCATCAACGACTGGGCCGTCTCTGCCACATACAGCGGGTACACCCCAGAGCAGCCACCAGAGTTAAGACGCTCAAGGAGAACGCCTTTGCGACACGAGGACCTCTTCTCTTTAACGCCCTACCCAGATATCTGCGTGACTCAACTGAACCAAGTCTCGAGAAATTTAAAAATCAACTGGACAAATTTCTCTGGACACTACCTGATCAACCCAAACTGCCCCACTACCACCTCCGCGCCGCTAGCAACAGCATCATGGACCAGCTGGCGCAGAGACGGGCAGATGGAATGTACTAGTGGTGGCGCATCAGCGTGACCACGGGCGGACAACACTGCCTGCAACTACTACCTACAGGACCTACAGGTGTGTGTGTGTGTGTGTGTGTGTGTGTGTGTGTGTGTGTGTGAGGATTTACAAAGGAGTACAACGGAAAACAAGCAACAACAGATTTACTGATCCCATGTAGACTGCGTGTTGAAATGTAAGGATTGGGCAATTACATGATCCGGACAAAATGTGTGGCTGTGAGAACGCCTATTAGGAAACTTTGAATGACAGGCTGTTAACCCCTGCTGTGCCGGCGACGTCTTTGCAATTTGATTCTAGCTATATTTAGACGATTTTGTGCACTTTAAGGAGGATGTTTCGGTAGTCAAAATTATTGAGGGAAACAAAAGAGTGTCGCAGTGATTTCAATCTAAACTTACATGTAAGCTCTACGATTAATTGTGATATGTAGCCCTTTGATTCCAAGAGGTCTTTATTTAGGAAGAATTAAATCGTCTAATGATAGCAAAAAGAATATGTACCCTGAAGGAGTAAAGGTTATATGCATACGTTACCAATCTCCACCTAGCCGCTTCCGAGGTGTTCACGTACCTGTAGAGAGAACAATAACATTAGTACATAATAATATACAGTACATCACATATATATATAATAAAGTGCAAGTGTGTGTGTGTGCACTTTGTGTGTTCGTATGTGTGTATTGTACTAGGTGTGCTGCGTGTAGTGTGAGTGTACTGGATGGATGGATGGATCTCTCTCTCTCTCTCTCTCTCTCTCTCTCTCTCTCTCTCTCTCTCTCTCTCTCTCTCTCTCTCTCTCTCTCTCTCTCTCTCTCTCCTCCTCTCTCTCTCTCTCTCTCTCTCTCTCTCTCTCTCTCCTCTCTCTCTCTCTCTCTCTCTCTCTCTCTCTCTCTCTCTCTCTCTCTCTCTCTCTCTCTCTCTCTCTCTCTCTCTCTCTCTCTCTCTCTCTCTCTCCTCTCTCTCTCTCTCTCTCTCTCTCTCTCTCTCTCTCTCTCTCTCTCTCTCTCTCTCTCTCTCTCTCTCTCTCTCTCTCTCTCTCTCTCTCTCTCTCTCTCTCTCTCTCTCTCTCTCTCTCTCTCTCTCTCTCTCTCTCTCTCTCTCTCTCTCTCTCTCTCTCTATACGCGTGCGAGTATGCAACCTATCAAGATCACACCTTCTCCTACTTCCTCATTACTATATATCTCCCCTCCTCTGGCTTCACTTAAGGCGTGTTTACCGCTAACTAAACCACCCTTATCAACCTGCCTGCCTATCAACATGCTCGTATAAGAGACGCCCAACTTAAGATTAGGTTTATGAATGAACATACAAAGAATATAACAAATAAAATAATATATAGATTTTTGTTTAATAACTATATAAGTAGACACATACAATTAAATGCACTTTTCTAAAAATGTGCATGACAAATACCTACAGTAAATCAATAATACAAAAGCCTAAATATATACGGTAATGTAAAGTTAATAATTATATCAATACAGTAAACTGATATAGCCAATCCACCCATAGACAAATATACTGTACAGTAAAGTCAAATAACTGTCTACAAATACACATAAATACAAAAATAGATACATACATGAACGAGTACATTGATATAGTAAATTCATAAAAAGATAAACAAGAATATATCAATATAAACATGAATATATGTACACTATTAGTCCTGGGTAATGGAAGGAAAAGCGGACTGTCTAGCAACATATAATATATATATATATATATATATATATATATATATATATATATATATACAATTATATATATACCAGTATATATATATATATATTTTTTTTCGTCTGTCTGTTCAATTGATAAAAGCTGATGTGTTTTCCTTTCATTTTGTGTACGTAAACATAAATGTCAATCTTGTTTACAATTCTCTATCACAATCCATTAATATAATTTTATAGAATATATATAATTATATATATATTATATATATATATATATATATATATATATATATATATATATATATATATATATATATATTTATATATTTTTGTTATCGTTCTTGACACTCCCACTGTTAATCACCAGACCAGTGTTTTCCTTCATCACGACGCTGTTCGGGAAGTTTCGCCTGGTTTCTCCTGTCACTCTCCTATCAACTTGTCGTTCTCATTTCGTGTTCTATCAGTCAATCAGTGTCAGCATCTCTCTCAACCCCCCCCCCCCCCCCCCCCCCCCCCCCCTCTCTCCCCCCCCTCCCCCCCCCCCTCTCTCCCCCCTCCCCCCCCCCCCCCCCCCTCTCTCTCACACACACACACACATTCATTCATAATCACTTAACTGCACGAATGTATTCGATAGTTCGCGAACACAAATATTGTAAATTTTGCAAAATAAACAAACAAAAACAGGGACGACACAATACAAAACTAACAAAACTTATCAAAATCACTATGTGGAAATAAAGATTTAGCAAAATATAATTTTGAAATACAAGAACACACAACCACCACATGGAATGTACATCACTATATGAGTAAGCACTTTTGTTTCCTAAGCAAATTAGTCTTACATATATTAACGTACGGTACTCTCGTCATATTCAAGGAATTAGTCAATTTGGGAAGTTCAGGACGTTTTGGTAAATTCTTTTAAATTATGTATGAAAATAAACTATAATTTATGTCAAAACCTGTTATTCAAACAAATGTGCAATTTGACAAGATATACACAATAGTACAAAATTCATACAGCACTCACAGACGATAGTGTTATCGGGTAGCTACCTGTGAGCATAGCATGAACACATGACCCCTACCAACTGCTACCCTACTAATAACCTACATTTATAGTACAAATATATTAAGGATATCACAAAGGCAAGCAACTGATGCTATCAAAAGTGAATAGATACAATAAAATAAAGTATAAATGAGAAACTATATCATTTTGAAGTCGAGTACATTTTGATAATCTGGATAGTCTATGGCTGCTTTGTATTTTAATCCTCGTTCATTACCTTGTGACGAGCGCGTTCAGTCTACCCTATCAGGCAATCCTGTTTCTGTTTGAGCAATCCTGTTTATGATCGCGCAGACTGAACGACATTGATAGGCAAACTTTGATTCTCGTCGCTGATTGGTCAGTGGCTATGAGCACGAAATTCAAATCTTGTTGGCGATGTCTGCGAAGGTTTTAGGCCTGTTACAGTGCTTCTTCGGTCTATTAATTTCAATCAAAGTCAAATGGTTTTGTCAAATCAATACATTTTAATATTGGATATTATTATCCATCAATATAGACTACTGGCTAAGGTAGTCATACTGTCAGCTACAGTCGGCAGCCTTGTTCAAGCTCAAGACAGACGGTAGGCTAGGCTACCATCAGGCTATTATATCTTATAATCTTATAAGGAAATGTTGACAAAGTTATTACGGTTCTTATCTGGCAAAGGTAGCTCTTTATTCCCCGTGTAATTTTCAAACAATTCTCCGTTAGTCTATTGGGGAAATAAAAAGTAGATGTTCTTTTCCTGGCGATGTAGGACTATGAATATGCTAAACTATAGGCCTATAGTTTATATATATTGGCTATGTAGCCAGGCTGAATTAAATAGTAGTCTATATAGGCTATATTATCTCTTCCTGGCAATGTATGTATAGGCATACTTTCTTTTCCTGACGATCTATGTGTATATAGGCTATTTGCAAGCTTATATTTGTGGAAGGTTCATAAATATTATGTTTTAACCATTAGATTACCTTTGAAAATTTAACTATAGCGTGGATAGGCTACCTTACTAAACATAGCTTAACTGACCTATCATACTTCGATGCAATGATGCCTCAGAAATTATTTTTAAGAAATGTAAATAGAGTAATCGATCAATAATAGACAAGCGCCGAAAAACCTGTACAGCAAGCTAGGCTATAACCCGTTAAAATATAGGCTATCATTCAATTGGCACAGTAACAACTGTAACATTACCGATATATAACTATAACAATGAAATACAAACCGCATAAAAAACATAATAATCAATCAATAATATAGACAAACGCTCAAAAACCTGTACAGCAAGTTATAACCCATTACAATACATCATTGGCATACTAACATTACCAATATAGAACGATACAAATTAAATAATAACTGCAAAAGTAGTTACGGATTTAAAAGCGAAGTCGTTACCAACTAGGCTACGCTTACCGCACTGAAGGCCTGACGAAGTAGCTGTGAGACATGCGCTCCAAGCTGCTTGTTTTATGTTATATATAGCAAAATGGTCACGATAACTATGATTTTTATAGGTGTGCCACCTTATAATTGAGATTGCGACACATAAATAACATGGAGGTAGGATAATTAAGCTTAATTATGATAATATAATGTAGAAGAGAGATTTAGGCCTACTGTAATGATAGCTTCGCTAGTCACCTCCAGGGAGTGCTAGCGTGATCGCCGTCTGATTGCAAACAATCACAAACGTGATTCGTCGAATCAGAGGCGATCACGTTCAGTAGTGCTATCCCGTTTGCGGTTTGGGTAGACTGAACGCGTTCCCCCTTGATATTATAACCTTTGCTCACGACCTTGTGACATCGTTCATAACCTAGTGACCTCGTTCATGACCTTGTGATCTCGTTCATGACCTTGTGATCGTTCATGACCTTGTGATCTCGTTAGGCTACGCTATACTTCCTCGATAATCACTGCAAGTTACATTAGGATTAGTCAAGTTAGGCTACGGTATACTTCCGTAATCATCACTGTTAAAGAAAAAGTAGCACGAGTGAGTGGACCATTCCAAATTTCGTGAATATGCTTCTCGGCCACGTCACAACGGCTAAGGCGGCCGCTTTATTTAGTGGACCCTTTGGATTACGGTCTTTATGACGTGGGACCCTCCTACTCCACCCCATTTATATATATATATATATATATATATATATATATATATATATATATATATCTCTCTCTCTCTCTCTCTCTCTCCCACCTTAATTAACTCTCTCTGTCTCTCTCTCTCTTTCTATGAACCTATCTCCCTGCAGCCTGTCTTAGCTCATGTATACAGGGAGCTTAGCAGTAATTAAGATGAGGCGATACATTCACTCTAATTTATACAGATTTTGTTCTTCTCTACCCAGTATCCCCGCCTCTCTCTCTCTCTCTCTCTCTCTCTCTCTCTCTCTCTCTCTCTCTCTCTCTCTCTCTCTTTTCGTTGGAAACACAGATTACGAGGTCAGCTCATTGAACTTTTAAAATGCCTTATGGGTGTGACAATGCGGATTATATCACACATGTTTAGCCTAAATATAAATACAACACGCAACCATAAGTGGAAGTTAGAATTCATAAGGTTCAGCACTAGTATTTGTGGAAATTGTTTCACATATATGATCTGTTCTAAGTGGAATATACTTCCCTACAAAGTTGTAAACAGTTTTTCAGTAGAGCAGTTCAAGAAGCGAGTAAATAGTATGTTGCACACTCTGTAATCAGTGTAGTGCATTACACCATCTCTCTTTCCATTTCACGTATCTCTCCGAAATGGATTTCAATGTCTTTGAGATACTAACTATTTCTTGTAACTCCTTGTAAATATCGTTTCTGTCGCTACATTATTTTTCAATATGCTCTCTCTCTCTCTCTCTCTCTCCAGGGTGAAAGGGTTAGAGATGGATGGTGGGTGTGGATGTGGAGGGTTGCCAGAAGCGGTATGGGTGGAGGAAGATGGATCGGTGGAGGGAAGGTGGGCAGCAGGAGGGTAGGTCGGTAAGTAAGCAGGTAGGTAGGATGGGTGGCTAGGTAGGTAGATAGGTAGGTAGGGATGGTGGGTTGCTAGGAAGGTAGAAAAATAGATAGGTAGGATGGGTGGATTGGTAGGTAGGTAGGGAGGGTGGGTTGGTAGGTAGGTAGGGAGGGTAGGTAGATAGGTAGGTACGGTGGGTGGCTGGGTAGATAGGTAGGTAGGGTGTTGTGTGGGTGGGTTGGTGAGGTAGGTAGGGTAGGGAGGTGGGTTGGTAGGTAGGCCGGAGGGGTAGGTAGGTACGGTTGTGGGTGGGTGGGTGGGTAGGTAGGTATGTAGGTAGGGAGGGTGGGTGGGTGGGTTGGTAGGTAGGGATGGTGAGTGGGTTGGTAGGTAGGTAGGGTGGGTAGGTGAGTGGGTAGATAGGTAAGAACGGTGGGTGGGTAGGTAGGTAGGTAGAGAGGGTGGGTTGGTAGGTAGAGTTGGTGGGTGGGTAGATAGGTAGGGTGGGTGGATTGGTAGGTAGGAAGGGTGGGTTGGTGGGTAGGTGAGTGGGTAGATAGGTAAGAACGGTGGGTGGGTAGGTAGTACAAAGGAGTACAAAGGAAATCAAGCAACACCAGATCCAGTGAACCCCGTTCTAGGTTGCTTGTCCCTCCCTCCAAAACACTGAGGATCAAGGTGTCCAAAACAGTGGTTTAGAGTGGGTAAGGGAACATGGAAAGGGAATTACTGCCCTGGAACTAATGTCCCGTGGCAGGATTAGGAAGGTTAGTAGGGGGACAGATGGGTTTAGTAACTGGAGGGGGGGGATAAAATAAAGTTATTCAGTTACAAACGGCAGTCAGTCGCCGGGTTTTGAATGCGAGATAATTTGTCTAGGCGGAGAGTTTAAATGGGAATACAAACGGATGATTGCCAGTCTATAACGTTTTTCGGGGAAGCCCATTCCCCACAAGTTTGACGAACTCGATTGAGAAGAAATTCTTAGATTTCGTTCGTGCGAGGTTAAAAAAGATTTACACAATAATTTTGTCAAAAACCGTTTCCTCCCCCCTCCTCCTCCCCCGCGTGTAATTAGATTGGTCGATAGTGGAAGTACGTTACATACAGTTCATATTGTCGATGCCTTTGATGATTTTGAACACTTGAATTAAGTGGGCGCCTTCTTAATTCTGCGCTGGGTTAAAAGGAATAGAATTTTAATTCTCTAAGACGTCTCTTCGTATGGTTTTGTTCTTTAGGCTAAGGTATCATTTTGGTAACTCTACGTTGAACTCATCGTTCTAAAAAGCTTGTTTATATCTTTTTGGTAATAACGGGCAACCAGGATTTGGAAAAACCCGCAGTATTCCAGAAGAGGGCGGGACTAAGGAAGTGTAAAGGGTTAGGATAACTTCTTTTTGGATTTAGGGCTCAAATGACGCTGCCTATAAAGAAAGCCAATAATTATTTTGTTGTGTTTTTGCCTTGTCTTACAACTTCTGAACATTAGTTGACTGGTCTCTCGGTTTTAGGTTAACTGCCGATATTGTTACTCCCAGATCGGTTTCTCCTTCTTCCTCTGTTTACATTCTTAAGCTGAGTGCCCGTTTCATCGAATAGTTTGCCTTTCTCATTTAGGTATGCACGATATTGTAGTACTTTACATTTTTCCCCCGCATTGAAACTCATTTGCCAACTTTGGGCCCAACATGACAATTTATCTAGATTTGTTGTTTGCATATATCGTCAACTTGTTTCTTTTTGAGGTACGCTATTTTTTGCAATTTTTTTTTTTGTGTATCGTCAGCAAATTTTGAGATTGTACAGGTGAGACGAGACCCTCATCTATGTCCGTTGATGTAAATTAGAAAGAGAATTGGTCCTAGTACCGATCCCTGGGGTACCCCGCTATACTTTACCATGGTCCATTTTTGGATGCCTTAACCGGTTATGACTTACTCTTGCTTTTCGTTCTTTTCCTGGTTCGCTGAGCCAATTTTCTGCCATTTCAACACACCGTCTTGTATTCCATTCCCGCTGTTTAGTTTTTAAGCCATTAAACGTTTGTGGTGAACTGTTGTCAAAGGCCTTTTGAAAATCAAGGTATATAATATCTACAGCTTTACGTTACTCTCATTCGTATAGGTTTAGGATATCGTGGAAGAACGTCTAAGATGTTATGTTAAACATGAACGTTTTTTTTTACGTAAGCCGTGTTGAGTATCGTTAAGTATGTTATTTTCCTCTAAGGTGATTTACGCTCTGTCCTCGTATGACCGTCTTCTACGTTTCTTCTTTCTAGCATTTTACATACAACTGAGTTTCAGCTAATTGGACGATTTTACTACTTGATCGGGATTTGCGCTGCCCTTTTTTGAATATCGGGTGTTACGTTGGCTATCTTCCCCTGATGTCGGGCAATATTTCCAGACTGCAAGGATTTATTGAATAGTAATGTTCCGTGGTTTTATCGAGCTCATCCTTATCTTCCTTTAGCACTCCTAAGGCGAGATTCGTATCAGGTCCAGAGGCGTTTTTATAATTTACCTTGAGTTTATTCTAAACAAATTCAATACGTTATATTCTCTCTCTGTAACGGTGATATTGGCTTAAAAAACATCTGAATTATCAATCTGACTCCCGCGATGGTGTAGAGGGATATCACCGAGGTCTTCTGTGTGTGTAAAAACTGATTCAAAGAAGGTATTGAGGGCATTACACTCATTTTGTTCTTCGTCTTTGGTGTATTCCCCTCCATTTTTCATCGACTAACGGTCCCAACAGTATTGAAGTAACTCCTTAACTTTGTTTTTTTTTCTTTCTGATGATTCATTCTGATATCTATAGAATTCGTTCGGGGTTGTTTTTACACTTTGATTCGCAATAGGTACCTCTAAGGTCTTTTTTTACTTTTGCTTAATTAACACTTTTTTTGGCTTTGCGTCCGTAGCTCTACAATTTCATTCACACTCAGCCGTTTCTTCGTCATTTTGTGAGGATTTTAATCTATCTTTAGCAATTTTTTTAAGCAAGCAGGCAGTTTGAAGT
The DNA here is from genome assembly GCA_032716605.1 of Paralithodes platypus. Taxonomy (NCBI): domain Eukaryota; kingdom Metazoa; phylum Arthropoda; class Malacostraca; order Decapoda; family Lithodidae; genus Paralithodes; species Paralithodes platypus. Next base: position 56,427,583 of record CM064509.1, on the reverse strand, counting down.
ATCTTTTTGAAATATCTTTTATATTCCAGTCCACCATTTTGGGCTTATTTGTATGGCCTGGACGCCAGAGTTTTCGATGGTATGGCAGTCTTGCACCTGCTTTTATGTAAGTGGCTTCGAATAACTTCCAAGATGTATTTATGTCGTTATTGGGAATTAAAAAGCAGCTCCAGTTCAGTTTCTTTAAACATAGCTCTAAGTTTAATACATAAAAGATAGCTCGAATTTAATGCGTTTGCTTTCTTTGAAATTAGGGACTTTTTCTATTTTTTTTCTGGATGCTACTATTTTGGTTCGTTACTAGTCAACTTTAAAGTGAAAGTTACCGGATGATGGTTACGCTGTTAACTGGATGCATTCCCACATTCAAATTCTCTATTAACTCTTCTTTTGTTGCAAGTACAATGTTCAGAACGTTATTAACAACGGGGTTCGGCGTTCCAAACAAAATTGATAAAGCGAACCTCACCTCTTGACAGTTCGTATACAAGTCATGTCCGAGAGTTTGAAGTAAGAGTAATCGCCCGCACTTGGTCCCAGGTAACTTAAAGTCAACCAAAACGTTAACGGTATCTTGCGAGTTACGTAGATATCTGCAATTTGTTCGTAAATTTCTCGGTCAGTTTGCAAACTGATTGCGCTGGATGTCTGTATATTAATGCAAGTATTATTTTGGTACCTTTACTTATTTCTTTATTAGCACAAAAGATGCGTCCGACGTTCACAATTTGAGGTTTTGACAAGAGGGTAGGGTTCAGACTTCTTCTTTCTTTGATATAATAAGTACAAACGCTGGCCAACATCCATTTTCGAGTTATATTCTTAATATTCGGCTTTTCTTTCTCAAACATTACACAATCACCGGGAAGTGAATTACTCTGCTAAAAAAGTCCTCTATCGTCTGTATTGAGCCAAGATGCCGTTATATCCAATCACTATCATAATTTTCTGTAAACACACGAGCTCGCTCCTAATCTGAAAGTTATTTGCGTTAATGCTAAACGAGCGTTGCATGCATAGAAAACCTTTAAAGTTTTTTTATTTTAGAAAACTCACGTAACGCGCGGCTTCAATAATATGTTTTGGTTCTTGTCGGATCTACATTTATGTTCATCGGCTGTCCTCGGTCCTCGCTGTCTCCCCGGTCCTTATCATCGCTGGTGGTCCTCCTCCTACGGTTTCCCTCTGTTTTTCTGTTTTTTTTGTTTCTTGGCGTTGGAATGATTTATGTCACTGTTGCTTCTTCTCGGATGGCTTTTTTTTTTTTTGATCCATGGCTGTGCGGACTGCTTTTCGTGTAGGAGAACGACCCATGACGGGCTGAACCCACATTTTTAGATGATAGCCATACTGCTTTTGGAGGAACAGAGTAGGCTGGTTGTAGAAGTTGTCCCAGCGGTTGATGAATTCACCTTCTTTTTTTTCCCTCAGACACAAATGTTTTAGTCTGCTATTTTGTTGCTGAAAGGCCTTGTCGTAGAATTTGTCAGGTGCGTCGATCTTGGGGAGGAATTCCTGAGATGATGATATTCCTTGACTTGTTTCTTGTATTGCTGGATCATCTTGCGATATTTATATCCATCACGGCTCTTTTCGGATCTGGTGCGCATGACGTCATTTCCCCCCCAAAGTTTGAACCAGCAGGGATTACAAAAAGGGGTATTTTTCATTTGCATCCTTTGTGGTATCCATTCTTCGAAGGCTTCGCACACTGTCCAGTCCAGTCCAGCTCCTGGGATGCAAAATCTTTCTTTTTCGTTGATATATTGGACTCTGTCCCGCAGAGAACTCGTCGACCTGTCCTCGTAGGAATGGAATCCCCAACCGAGCCTGGTCTCTTCTGGCTTTCGTCTCTTTCCATCTCTACCAATACCTCAAATCTGTTTGCCATGGTGACTGGTAGATGAGACCATTTTCTGCGTTTGGCCGTGTAAGGTAGGTAGGGTAAGAGAGGTGGGTTGGTAGGTATAGGTTGGTCGGGTGGATGGGAGGGTAGATAGGTAAGGTAGGGGTGGGTGAATTAGTATGTAGTGATAGGTGTTGGTAGGTTAAGGTAGGGAGGGTGGGTGGGTGGTGGGTGGGGTGGGTGGGTGGGTTGGTAAGGTAGGTAGGTAGGTAGGGATGGGAGGGAGAAGGGAGTGTGGGTTTGGTAGGTATGGTGGGTATGAGCGGTAGATACATAGGGTGGGTGGGTGGGTAGGTATGGTGTGGTTTAACTCCAATACAATACAAATACACATCTAATCATACAATATAGCAATTTTGATACTGATGCACGTTCATTTGATGTGTATCAAAATGTATGAGTGATTCTATTGTATTTTTTATGCAATATTCAATTTTCCAATGTATAAATGTACAGATTACTTTGGTATATAAATTAGTTATTGTTCCTAAAAATATGGCAATAAGTTAGGGCTGGCAACACTTTTTGTATTTTATATGACTAGTTAGCAACTCACCAGATGGACTTAAGACGTGGTAATTTAAAGAGCCTCACTTCTCCCCCTGTTTTCCCCCTTGTTCTTACACCGCCTGAAGATGTCTTGAGAGAATAATACGAAAGCTTGGTGTTTCCATTGTTTTTTCACTTTTTCCCATCATACAATTTTCCTAGCGAGTTTTAACTACATTTACATATTAAAATATATATATAATATATATATATATATATATATAATATAATAATATTATATATATTAGTATAATCATAATTAGATCCTATATAGAGAGAGCAGAGAGGAGAAGAGATCAAATCCCGAGATGAAGATATACAAGACTATATTATAAACAAACCCTCATTC
>CM064509.1:56384480-56424679 GCA_032716605.1 Paralithodes platypus | reverse complement strand
GACGAACGACATTGATAGGCAAAACTTTGATTCTCGTCGCTGTGATTGGTCAGTGTCTATGAGCACGTAAATTCCAATCTTGTAATATGCGCGGATGTCTGCGAATGTTTTAGGCCTGTTACAAGTTGTGCGGTCGCTTCTTCGGTCGTATGAAATTCTCAATCAAAGTCAAGATGGTTTTGGTCAAATCAATACATTTTAATATTGGATATTATTATCCATCAATATAGACTACTGGCTAAGGTATTCATACTGTCAGCTACAGTCGGCATGTTCCTTGGTCAAGCTCAAGACAGACGGTTAGCTAGGCTATCCATCAGGCTATTATATCTTATAATCTTATAAGGAAATGTTGAAAAAGTTATTAACGGTTCTTTATCTGTTCAAGGTAGCTCTTGATTCCCCGTGTAAATTTCAAAACAATTCTCCGTTAGTCTATTGGGGAACTAACAAGTAGATGGTTCGTTTTCTCCTGGCGATGTAGGACTATGAATAGGCTAAACTAGAGGCCGATAGTTTTATATATATTGGCTAAAGTATCCAGGCTGAATTCAATAGTAAGTCGATATAGGCTATAATTATCTCTTCCTGGCAATGTATAGTATAGGCATTACTTTCTTTTCCTGACGATCTAATGTGTATATAGGCTATTTGCACGCTTATATTTGTGGAAGGTTCATAAATATTATGTTTTTAAAAAACCATTAGATTACCTTTGAAAATTTAACTATATCGTGGATAGGCTACCTTACTAAACATAGCTTAACTGACGCTATCATACTTCGAATGCAATGATGGCCTCGGAAATTATTTTTAAGAAATGGTAAATAGAGTAATGCGATCAATACTATACAAGCGCCGAAAAACCTGTACAGTCAAGGCTAGGACTATAACCCGTTGAAAATATAGGCTATCATATCAATTGAATAGTAACAACGGTAACATTACCGATATATACCTCTAACAATTAAATACAAGCCTGTACAGCAAGCTGGCTATAACGCCGTTAATCATAGAGGCTATCATTCAATGGCACATAACACAAAACTGACATTACCGATATATTTAATTATAACAATGAGATACAAACCCGACAAAAGCATAAAAAACATAATAATCAATCAATAATATAGACAAACGCTCAAAAACCTGTACCGCAAGTTATAACCCATTACAATACATCATTGGCATACTAACAATTACCAATATAGAACGATACAAATTAAATAATACCTGCAAAAAAAAAAAACATTAGCTCATCGAGCCTCGAACCCTTGCGAGTAGTTTTACGGATCTTAAAAGCGAAGTTCGTTACCACTACTAGGGGGGCTAGCGCTTACCGCAACTGAAGGCCTGACGAAGTAGCTGTGGAGACAATGCGCTCCAAGCTGTCTTGTTTTATGTTTATATATAGGCCAAATGGTCATGCGATAACTATGATTTTTATAGTTGGTGCCACCTTATAATTGAGATTGCGACACATAAATACGCATGGAGGTTAGGATCAATTAAGTCTTAATTATGATAATATGAATTTAGAAGAAGAGATTTAGTGCCTTACTTTAATGATAGCTTCGGCTAGTCACCTCCAGGGAGTGGCTAGCGTGATCGCCGGTCTGAGTTGCAAACAATCACAAAAACGTGATTCGTCGAATCAGTCGATCACGTTCAGTGTAGTTGCTAATCCCCGTTTGCGGTATTGGTAGAACTGAACTGCGTTCCCCCTTGAGATTATTAACCTTTGCTCACGACCTTGTGACATCGGTTCATAACCTAGTGACCTCGTTCATGATGACCTTGTTGCTCTCGTTCATAACCTTGTGATCGTATCATGACCGTTGTGATCTCGTTAGGCTACGCTATACTATCCCTCGATAATCACTGCAAGATTTACATTATGATTATCCAGTTAGGCTACGGTATAACTCGCGTAATCATCACTGTTAAAGAAATTAGGCACGAGTGAAGTGGACCGCATTCCAAATTTTCGTGAATAGAAGCGTTCTCGGCCACGTCAGCACCGGCTAAAGGCGGGGGGGGGCCCGCTTTATTTAGTGGACCCTTTGGATGACGGTCTATTATGACGTGGGACCCTCCTACTCTGCCACCCCATTTATATATATATATATATATTACTATATATATCTCCCTCTCATCTCTCTCTCCCTCCTCCCACCTTAATTAACTCTCTCTGTCTCTCTCTCGCTTTCTATGAACCTATCTCCCTGCAGCCTGCTCTTAGCTCAATGTATACAGGGAGCTTCGGCAGTAATTAATGGGGGGGGGGGGGGGCGGGTGGAGGGCGATACATTCAACTCTAATTTATACAGATTTTGTTCTCTCTACCCAGTATCCCCCGCCTCTCTCTCTCTCGGTCCATCATCATCAACTCTCTCTCTCTCTCTCTCTCACGATCGGCACAGCCGGCCCGCCATGGCTGCCAATTCCACCTCTCTCCAATCCTACAAGAACAGGAGACCTCCCGGGCTCCACCCATTACGTCTCTCACACGGGTCGCTAACAACCATCACCCCCGCCGCACCCCCTTCAGGAAAACACGCGCCCTCTCTCGCTCAACGGTCCTCCCCCAAGCAGAAAAGCCACCCATGCTCCGCTCCCCAACCCCCCGCTTCTGTCGCTCTACCCCTCTCTCTCCTCTCTCCTCTTTTTGTTGCGTTGGCAACCCGATTTACGAGGAGGTCCGCTCATTGAACTTTTAAAATGCCTTATGGGTGTGACATGCGGATTATATCACACATGTTTAGCCTAAATATAAATACAACAACGCAACAAATGGAGAGTTATAATTGCTAAGGTTCAGTTGCACTAGTATTTGTGGAAATTGTTTCACATATATGATCTTTTCTAAGTGTAGTATATACTTCTCCCCCTACAAAGTTGTAAACAGTTTTTTCATTAGAGGGCAGTTCAAGAACGAGTAAATAGTATGTTGGCACACTCGTAGCATTGTAGTGCATTACACCACCTCTTGTCCATTTCACGCGTATCTCTCCGAAATGGATTTCAATGTCTTTAGATACTAACTAGTTTTCTTGGTAACTCCTTGTAAATATCATTTTGCTGTCGCTGAGAAGCAAAAAATTATTTTTCAATATGCTGTCTCCTCTCTCTCTCTCTCGTCCAGGTGAAGGGTTAGAGAGTGATGGTTGGGTTGTGGATTTGGAGGTTGCCAGAAGGCGGTAGTGTGGAGGAAGCTGTATCGTTGGAGGAAAGGTGGGCAGCAGGAGGGTAGGCGTCGTGACGTAAGCATGTAGGTAGGATGGGTGCTATTATGTATATAGGTATGTAGGGATGGTGGGTTGCACAAGCTATAGAATGTAGAAAAATAGATAGGTAGTGATGGGTGGATTGTTAGTAGGTATGAGCGGGATGGTATTTGTTAAGGTCGGAATGAATAGGGAGGTAGGTAGATAGGTAGGACGGTGGGTGGCTGGGTCGAACCTAGGTCTGCCCGGGTGGGAGGTGTGTGTGTGTTGGTATTTCGGCTCGGTAGATGGCGGCGTGGGTTGTTAGGTAGGATCCGGCGGGTCGGTCGATCGGTGGGTGTGTGGGTGGCTGTGGGTCGGTCCGTCTGTCGTAGGGAGGGTGGGGTGGGTTGGTTTGTGTCGGTCGGGATGGCTGACGGTGGGTGGTCGTTCATCAGTAGTCTGTGGGTCGGTGAGTGGGTCGTAGGTCAGCCCGGTGGGTGGGTCGTCGGTCTGTCGCGCGGGTGGTTTGGTCGGTCGCGTTTTGGTGTGTCGATCCGGATCGGGTGTGTGGCATTGGTCGAGTTCGGCAGGGTGGGTTGGTGGGTAGGTGAGTGGGTAGATCGGTACTGCCCGGTGGGTGGGGCGGTCGTCCCCAACGTAGTACAAAGGAAATCAGGCAACACCAGATGGCTAGTGACGCCTTCTATATGCTTGTCCTCCAAAACACTGGGATCAAAGTGTCCAAACAGTGGTTTAGAGTGGGTAAGGGAACATTGGAAAAGGCAATTACTGCCCTGGAACGAATGTCCGATGACAGGATTCGGAAGTTAGTAGGGGAACGATGGGTTATTAACTGAGGGGTGGATAAAATAGGGAAGTTATTCATTTACAAACGCAGTCAGGGTCGACGGTTTGATGGTTCGGAGATATTTGTCTAGGCGGAGTTTAAATGAATCAACTGTGATGCAGTCTATAACGGTTGCGGGAAGCCCATTCCACAAGTTGACAACGTCTATTGAAGAAGAACATTCTTAGATTCGTGCGAGTTAAAAGATTTACCAAGTAATTTTGGCAACCGTTTCCCTTCCACCTCCCGACGTGTCTTAGATTGGTCGATAGTGAAGTAGCTTACTACAGTTCATAATGGTCGATGGCCTTTGATGATTTTGAACACTTGAATTAAGTGTCGGCCTCTTAATCTGCGCTGGGTTAAAGGAAATGAGATTTAATTCTCTAAGGAACGCTCTTCGTAGGGTTTGTTCTTTAAGGTCTAGGTATCATTTTGGTTAACTCTCCTCTAAGCTTGAAGCTCGTGCTAGGGCTTGTTTATATCTTTTTGGTAATAGTAGTGCACGCAGGATTGAAACGGCAGTATTCCATAAGAGGGGCGGACTAAGGAATTGTAAAGGGTTAGGATAACTTCTTTTGATTTTATGCTCAAATGACCTGCCTATAAAGTCCAAATTATTTTGTTTGGGCCTTCTTAACAACTTCTGAACATTGTTGACTCTTTCGGTTTTAGGTTAGCTCGATATTGTTAGCTGCCGGATATCGGTTTCTCTGTTTACATTCTTAAGCTGAGTGGCCATTTCATCGAATCGTTTGCTTTCTCATTTAGGTATCGCGATATGTATGTAGAAACTCTTTACATTTATCGCCGCATTGAAACTCATTTGCCAAATTTGGGCCCAACATGACAAATTTATCTAGATTTTGTTGCACTATCGTCCAACTTGTTCTTTTGAGAGTACGCTATTTGCAATTTTTGTATCGTCAGCCAATTTTTGAGTATTGTACAGGTGAGGACGCCTCATCTATGTCGTTGATGTAAATTCTAAAGAGAATTGGTCCTAGTACCGATCCCTGGGGTACCCCGCTACTTACAATGGCTCATTTTGATGCCTTAAAAACCGTTTTATTACTACCTCTTTGCTTTCTGGTCGGCTGGAGCCAATTTTCTATCGCAATTTATCACACACCGTCTTGTATTCCATTGCGGCTTTATTTTTAGCAGTAAACGTTTGTGGGGAACTTTGTCAAGGGCCTTTTGAAAATCAAGGTATATAATATCTACAGCTCTACACTCTCATCGCTAGAGGTTGAGGAAATCGTGGAATGAAGTTCTAAGAGAGTTATGTTAAAGCAGGACGACTTGTTTTTTACGAAAGCCGTGTTTGAGTATCTTTAAGTATGTTATTTTCACTTCTAAGGTGATTTACGAGTCCTGTCTCGTATGACCGTTTCTAGCATTTTACAATATCAAACTTGAGGTTAAAGTGCTAATTGGAACGAGTAGTTACTCGGATAGGGATTGTTGCTAGCCTTTTTTTGAAAATATCGGTGTTGACGTTGGGCTAGCTTCCACTGATCGGGCATAGTTCAGAACTCGCAAGTGAATTTATTGAATAGTAATGTCAGTGGTTTTAGAGAGCTCCATCCTTAGCTTCCATTTAGAAACTCTAGGCGGAGATTGTATCAGGTCACAGGGCGTTTTAATTTACCTTGAGTTTATTCTAAACAATTCAATACTTCGCCTCTCTGGTAAGACGGTGATATTGCTTAAAACATCCTGAATTATCAATCTTGAATCGGCGATGGTGGTAAGGGCAATATCCCTGAGGTCTTCTGTTGTAAGAAACTGATGCAAAGAATGTATTGAGGGCATTACTCATTGTTGTTTCTTCGTCTTTTGGTGTATTCTCCATTTTACATCGACTAACGGTCCCAACATTGAAGTAACTACTTTTTTTGTCTTTTTTCTGATATAGACTATAGAATTCTTTTCCGGGTTTGGTTTTTACTTTGATTCGCAATATGTAACTCTAAGGTCTTTTTACTTTGCTTAATTAACTTTTTGGCTTTGCGTCGTAGCTCTACAAATTTCAGCCGTTCTTCGTCATTTTGTGAGGATTTTAATCTATCATTAGCAAATTTTTTAGCATCAGGCAGTTTGAAATAGCTTTATTCCACCATTTGGGCTTATTATTATGGCCTGGACGCCGAGTTTTTCGATGGTATGCAGTCTTGCACTGCTTTTAGGTAAGTGGCTTCGAATAACTTCCAAGATTTATTTATGTCGTTATTGTGAATTAAAAAGCTCCAGTCAGGTTCTTTAAACATAGCTCTAAGTTTATGGAAGTTTGCTTTCTTGAAATTAGGGACTTTTTCGATGCTACTATTTTGTTCGTTACTAGTAAACTTTAAAGTGAAAGTTATCGTATGATGGTCGCTGTTACTGAATTCATCACCAACATTCAAATTCTCTATTAATTCTTCTTTTGTTGCAAGTACAATGTCAAGAACGTTATTACCACGTGTCGCGTTCCAACAAATTGATAAAGCGAACTCTCTTGCAAGTTGGTATACAAGTCATGTCCGGAGTGTGAAGTTAAGAGTATCGCCCCCACTTGGTCACAGGTAAATTAAAGTCACCAAAAATTACGGTATCTTGCGATTTACTTATATCTGCAATTTGTTCGTAAATTTCTCGGTCAGTTTGCACTGATTGAGCTGGAGGTCTGTATATTAATGCAAGTATTATTTTGGTACCTTTATTATTCTTTATTAGCACAAAAGATGCGTCGACGTTCACAATTTGAGGTTTTGACAAGAGGGTAGGGTTAAGACTTTCTTTGATATAAAGTAAAACGCCACCTCCATTTCGTTTTATTCGGCTTTTCTCAAACATTACATAACCGGGGAGTGAAGACTCTGCTAAAAAGATCTCTATCTTCTGTATTGAGCCAAGATTCTGTTATGCCAATCACATCATAATTTTCTGTAAACACTAGCTCCTCTAAATCTGAAAATTTATTGCGTATGCTACGAGCGTTTGCATAGAAAACCTTTAAATTTGTTATTTTAGAACTCACGGAACGCGCTTCAATAATATTTTTGGTTCTTGTCGGATCTACATTTATGTTCATGGCTGTCCTCGGTCCTCGCTGTCTCCGGTCCTTATCGCTGGTGGTCCTCGGTTGCCTCTGTTTTTTTCTTGGCGGTGGATGATTTATGTCACTGCTGCTTCTTCTCGGATGGCGTTTTTTGATCCATGGCTGCGGACTGCTTCGTGTAGGAGACGACCCATGCGTGCTGAACCCACAGGGTTTAGATGAGTGCCATCCTTGCGGAACAGAGTAGGCTGGTTGTAAAGTTGTCCCAGTAGTTGATGAATTCAACTTCTTCCCTCAGACACAAATGTTTTAGTCGGCTATTTGTGCTGAAGGCCTTGTCGTAGAATTTGTCAGGTGCGTCGATCTTGGGGAGAATGCCTGAGATGATGATATTCCTTGACTTGTTTTTTGTAGTGCCGGATCATCTTGCGATATTTATCCATCAACTCTTCGGATCTGGTGCGCATTACGTCATTTGAACCAGCATGGATGACAAAAAGGGTATTTTCATTTGCATCCTTTGTGGTATCTCTTCGAAGGCTTCCACAATGTCGTCCAGTCCAGCTCCTGGGATCAAAATCTTTTTCGTTGATTTGGGACTCTGTCGCAGAACTCTTCGACCTGTCCTCGTAGGATGGAATCCCCAACGAGCCTGGTCTCTTCTGGTTCGTCTTCCATCTCTACCAATATCTCAAATCTGTTTGACATTGTGACTGGTAGATGAGACCTTTTCTGCGTTGGCCGTAGGTAGGTGTGAGAGAGGTGGTGGTTGGTAGAAAGTGTGGGTGGGTGGGAGGGAGGGTTAGGTAGGGTGGTGGAGATTTAGGGAAAGTGTTGGTAGGTAGGTAGGGAGGGTGGTGGGTGTGTGGGTGGTTGTGGGTGGGTTGTAGGTAGTAGGGGAGAAAGGGAGGGTGTTTGAGGTAGGTTGGTAGGAGGGTAGATAATTAGGGTGGGTGGGTGGGTAGGTAGGGTGGGTTTAAATACAATACAATACAATACAATCTAATCATATATACAATTTGATAATGCAAGTTCATTGATGTGTATCAAAATGTATATATGATTAGATTGTATTGTTAGGCATATTTCAATGTATATATGTACATATATTTTGTATATAAATTAAGTATGTTCCTAAAAATATGGCAATAGTAGGCTGGCAACACTTTTTGTATTTATATGCTAGTTAGCAACTCACAGATGATTTAGGACGGGTATTTAAGCCTCACTCTGTTCCTTATTACCCTGAAGATGTCTTGAGAGAAAGACGAAACTTGGTGTTCCATTGTTTCAATTTTCCTAGCGATTTTTAACTACATATATACAGTATATTATATATTATATATATATATATATATATATATATTATATATATATATAGGCTATATATATTATGTAAGAGAGAGAGAGAGAGAGAGAGAGAGAGAGAAAGACTATATTATAAACAAACCCTCATTCACCCATCTTTACAGTTATACGCATACTTCCCTTTATTCTTTCTTTCCATAATTGAAACACAGAATGGTCCCCTGTGAAAATAAATCTCAAAAATGTATCTGGGATTCGAATCCTACCCACTCAAGTTACAATAGCCTGCCTCTCGTATCCTGAGTGGCTTTAGTTTGAATCTCATAAGAGGCATTTATAATTGTATTTTCTTTGATCATAATGTAAACAGAGTCAGACACTTTTTGCATAAGTTAAGTCATCTACTCTTTCTTTAATATCTCCAACATTTTATATATATACAGTATCTCTCTCTCTATATATATATATATATATATATATATATAGATACTGTATGTTCATATCTTACGATAAACAAAGTTGTTCTTAGGCAAACACCAATTCAAACATTTTAAGTCACACATTATCCCGTTAAGCATGAACCCAATAATTCTGGCATATTTGCACACTCCTGTACAACTCTCGCATATTAAAGGCAACCATATTCTTATATAATATACAGTACTGACATTATACTGTATATGACAGAAGACCTCACAGTGTATACATTCGTAATAACCTTTACACTCGTAGTTCTATAAACATCAATATTAATTGTATATTATAGATATAATTATGTAATCGCAAATAATTACATATGCAATTTACCCCCCCCCCCCCCCCTTCGGCAGCCCCCCTCACTACACACAAAGTACTACACACACAAAGTACAACACACACACAAAGTACAACACACACACACAGGTAAACTCCCTAATTGCAGGAAACATACAGACAAAGGTAGGGCCCCATGGCGTGTTCAGCACACTATACTGTATAATGTTTGGTACAGACGCCATCTTGTAAACCTTTCCAGCAGACCACCATTTGTATACGTTACTATTGCTATAGCTACGTAGATGTTTTTCCTAGATTTAGGAAGAACTCTATGAATGAAAGGGTTAATAACTATCCTAGTCAACTCTCTAACTCTGACAGGTCCTTTCTAAGCTTAACCACTTCTGTACCAGTGATGTATTTTTCATTATATTCTGGCAACTATTTGTGTACAGCATAGGAAGGATGTCTACTCAATACAAGGCTACGGACTATCTCAATTAATCCTTTTACCTACCATACATTCTTCCGAAGTTTCATAAAATCGTGTAAATGTAGCTGAAATCAAATTAAAAAGACGTCACCGATAGAGAAGGGGTTAATAAAATCGTCTGGAGGTACCGGTAGTCAGCATGCAACATATATCTGATTGTAAGGGTTAACCACAAGGTGATGATTACTCCCTAGTATTTTCCCTCGGTCCTCTTCACGTTTCCCAATTAGTCATTTTGTTCACCTGTCGGAAAATGTAATCCCCGAACACCTCATGCCTCGATACTTGTTGGACACACATGAAACTGCTATGTCTCTACACCATATCAATGCCAAGTTTTTCATAAGTAACAACATATATCACTTCATAATTTTTGTAACAGCATATTACTGAAGATTCAATTTATATGCATGGCAATTTACCGCCAAGTTGAAGCAAACAGTCTAAAGTATCAAAAACCTATCTTAGTTTTTAACCTTCAATATGATGACGTAATGAAATATATGTATTAGCTAACATTAGACAATATTATTCTCCTTAAGAGGGGTGACCTGCTATTTTTCTATCTTTTTCTCTGTACAGTATCTCTGGCTTGTATCCATTCTGCCCCATTCAGCCTACTGTTTTAAGAATTGTATCCCCATCCAGGTGTAAAAAAACAATCCTGGCGAGCGGTAGCGCGCCAGCATATTATTTGTAAAACAAAAATTGACAGGCTAAATTTGTACATTTTACGATAGAAAAATTTCTCCGGCGAACCGAATTTCTTTATACAATGCTGGCTCGCTATCGCTCGCCAGGAATAAATCGACACCTAGATGGGGATAAAAGTCTTAAAACAGTAGGCTGAATGGAGCAGAATGTATACAGCCATGAGAAAGAGAGAACAAGAGAGAAATAAAGCAGGTGACCCCCTTAAGAAGAATGTCTAGAAATGGAAGAGGTAAAACCTGTCTCCGTTAACACGTTATCTCCCACAATTTGTTTCTAAAATTAAATACAGCAATCTAATAACAGTAAACAAATAAAATAAATAAAATATATAATCATCGTACTGAAAAGAGTTAGCAATTACGAACACGAATATGTAAAAGGTAAGTGGACATTATTAAATTTAGTAGGTAACCGTGTGAATTAGTCGGGTGTATAAGGGATACTCTACACAGATATCCTTATCTGTGTTACAACTCATGAACATTATCGTTTTGTTATCATTATTAAACACGATTATGGTGGTTGTTTACATAGGATTAAGTGAGGTATTGGTAACCGAGGCGCTACTAAACAATGCAATATCAATAGTAGGCTAATTATTCATGGCAACAGAACGTGTTTTGTACGAACATAACCGAAAATAAATTACTAAAACATGGAGATATAATTGTACAGATTAAGGGGAGATCTTCACTCGAGGGATTTTTTTCTTTACTCCTTTCTCCCTCATGTTTAGCCCCATTGCTTTTGAGATTTTAAGACGTTCGCCCTAGTAGTTTGGACATTTTAAGACATTTTGCCCCATTACTGTCAATTTTAAGACCTTTCGTGCCATTAAGGTGTCGATTTTTTCCTGGCGAGCGATAGCGAGCCTGTAATCTAAGAGCAACCGGCCTCCGGCCGGGAAATTTTTCTACCCAAAAATGTACAAATTTATCTTGAAAGGGGGTCTACGGGGTGTAATTTTAAGCTTGATGAAAACGTAGGGAACAAACTAAATACCTCCCCTTAATACAAATTGCAAGAAACCTAAGTAGTAATCTTTCACTGTGAGTAGCAACATATGAACGAAATTACACATATTGTTTTAATATTAAAACACCGTGTTATCGCATAAAGTCAAAGGGCAGATGATATTCAGCTTAGGAAGGATCTCTAATTGGCCAGGTGAAATCGGCTGACTAACAAATCATGGAAGGCAATTGACATTCACAAGTTACACATTCCTGAGACGAAGCATGAGGACTTAAGGGGAGGTCTCCACTTGAGGGAATTTGTTCTCGACCCCTTTCTCCCTCATGGTTAGCCCCATTGCTTTTGAGATTTTAAGACGTTTGCCCCATTAGTTTGGTGATTTTAAGAATTTCCGCCCCATTCTGTCAATTTTAAGACCTTTCGTGCAATTTAGGTGTCGATTTTATCCTGGCGAGCGATAGCGAGCCTGTAATTTAAGAGTAACCGGCCTTCGGCCGGGACATTTTTCTACCGAAAAATGTACAAATTTATCTTGAAAGGGGGTTAAGGGGGTGACATTTTAAGATTGCTGGAGGAGTAGGAAACAAACTAGAAACCTCCCCTTAATACCATTCCAGCAATACAAGAATTATAGTTAGCTTTGGGAGGACCTATTTTGTTGGTGGAGGTGGAGGTGAAGGGGTTTGGTGGGAATATATACAGTTATGAAAATATAACAGCCGTTTAGATGCTAGTAATTGCTGGGGATTCAGTGGCTGAACCTCAACATACCAGCCACTGTTAAGGGGAGATATCTACTGGAGGGATTTTTGTCTGGACTCCTTTCTCCCTCATGTTTAGCCCCATTGTTTTTTCTAATTTTAAGACGTTTGCCCCATTATTTTGACGATTTTAAGAACTTCAACCCATTTCTGTCAATGTTAAGACCTTTCGTGCCATTTAGGTGTCGATTTTATCCTGGCGAGCGATAGCGAGCATGTAATTTAAGAGGAACCGGCTTTCAGCCGGGACATTTTTCTACCGAAAAATGTACAAATTTATCTTGAAAGGGGCTCAAGGGGGTGTAATCTTAAGCTTGAAGGATATCTAGGGACCAAACTAAAAACCTCTCCTTAACCCACAATCCAAAGTAAGTCTAAACCCATATAAAGCTGTATAGAACCTAAACGAGATAATACAGTCATATTTAACATTCCAAAGGCTTCAGATTTTGGTTTTAAATTATTAAGGGCCAGAAATTCAATGTATGCATACTTAATAATGCTCACAACTGTCCATAATTATGTTAGCTCGAGGCACCCCATAGAAAGCCAAGAGGGTAAGACCAGCTAAACCCTCCGTGTGTGTGTTCCGACGTCCGCACTATCCTTTGTTGGGGTCACGTTTCAGGAGTTCGGACATTTAGCTCCCGTGTATACCAGCAACAAAAAATGCAAGGGGAATCTCTCTAATTGCCGGGGGTAATTTATTCAACGCTGGCCATGCTGGGTAAGGCCATTAGTCAGTCAGTCGGGGATTAAGTCACTTAGGTATTTTTGTGCGGGGTGACTTAACTTGGCTTGATTATAGTTTTGTTTTACCGTTCCACTGTATGGATGCGGATAAATAGTTATACAGTTTGATACACAAAATGTTAATGTTATGTAACTCTACAGTATGTACTCTCTCTCTCTCTCTCTCTCTCTCTCTCTCTCTCTCTCTCTCTCTCTCTCTCTCTTTTCTTGAAGAATTGAATTGTTTAGATAAACACAAGGTAAATAAAACGCCTGGACCTGATACAATCTCGCCTAGAGTTCTAAAGGAAGCTAAGGATGAGCTCTCCAAACCACTGACATTACTATTCAATAAATCCTTGCAGTCTGGAACTATGCCCGATCAGTGGAAGCTAGCCAACGTAACACCGATATTCAAAAAAGGCAGAAAATCCCTACCCAGTAACTATCGTCCAATTAGCTTAACCTCAGTTGTATGTAAAATGCTAGAAACGGTCATACGAGACAGACTCGTAAATCACTTAGAGGAAAATAACATACTTAAAGATACTCAACACGGCTTTCGTAAAAAACGTTCCTGTTTAACAAACCTCTTAGACTTCTTCCACGATATCCTCAACCTCTACGATGAGAGTAAAGCTGTAGATATTATATACCTTGATTTTCAAAAGGCCTTTGACAAAGTTCCCCACAAACGTTTACTGCTAAAACTAAAAGCGCATGGGATACAAGACGGTGTGTTGAAATGGATAGAAAATTGGCTCAGCGACAGAAAGCAAAGAGTAGTCATAAACGGTAAGGCATCTAAATGGACCAATGTAAGTAGCGGGGTACCCCAGGGATCGGTACTAGGACCAATTCTCTTTCTAATTTACATCAACGACATAGATGAGGGTCTCACCTGTACAATCTCAAAATTTGCTGACGATACAAAAATTGCAAATAGCGTACTCTCAAAAGAACAAGTTGACGATATGCAACACAATCTAGATAAATTGTCATGTTGGGCCCAAATTTGGCAAATGAGTTTCAATGCGGATAAATGTAAAGTACTACATATCGGATACCTAAATGAGAAAG
The DNA here is from genome assembly GCA_032716605.1 of Paralithodes platypus. NCBI lineage: Eukaryota > Metazoa > Arthropoda > Malacostraca > Decapoda > Lithodidae > Paralithodes > Paralithodes platypus. The sequence goes on along the minus strand of CM064509.1, from coordinate 56,410,758 downwards.
CAAACTATTCGATGAATGGCACTCAGCTTAAGAATGTAAACAGAGAAACCGATCTGGGAGTAACAATATCGAGTAACCTAAAACCGAGTCAACAATGTTCAGAAGTTGTTAAGAAGGCAAACAAAATAATTGGCTTTATAGGCAGGTCATTTGAGCATAAATCCAAAGAAGTTATCCTAACCCTTTACAATTCCTTAGTCCGCCCTCTCTGGAATACTGCGTTCAATCCTGGTGCCCTTATTACCAAAAAGATATAAACAAGCTAGAACGAGTTCAACGTAGAGTTACCAAAATGATACCTAGCCTAAAGAACAAACCATACGAAGAGCGTCTTAGAGAATTAAATCTATTTCCTTTAACCCAGCGCAGATTAAGAGGTGACTTAATTCAAGTGTTCAAAATCATCAAAGGCATCGACAATATGAACTGTAGTAAGTACTTCACTATCGACCAATCTAATTACACGCGGGGAAACGGTTGCAAAATTATTGGTAAATCTTTTAACTCACACGAATCTAAGAATTTCTTCTTCAATCGAGTTGTCAACTTGTGGAATGGGCTTCCCCGAAACGTTATAGACTGCATCACCGTTGATTCATTTAAACTCCGCCTAGACAAATATCTCGCATCAAACCCGCGACTGACTGCGTTTGTAAATGAATAACTTTATTTTATCCCCCCCTCAGTTACTAACCCATCTGTCCCCTACTAACTTCCTAATCCTGCCACGGACATTAGTTCCAGGGCAGTAATTCCCTTTCCAATGTTCCCTTACCCACTCTAAACCACTGTTTGGACACTTGATCCTAAGTGTTTTGGAGGACAAGCAATCTAGAAGGGTCACTAGATCTGTTGTTGCTTGATTTCCTTTGTACTCCTTTGTACTTCTTCTGCTTTTCTATCCTTACCTTCCACTTTATAGCAAATTCTATGTTAGCATTAAGTCCGGACTGCCTATATAGTAGGGACCGAAAAATCTGTGTATTTATGTAACTATATACATGTAATAGTGGGTGAATGAGTGACTTGGTTGTGAATTAATGAGCAAGTCAATATATGTATGAGTTGCGTAAGTAAATGAGAGTAAGTGCGTCAGTCAGGTTATTTGTAGTGAGAGGGTGAATTAGTTAGGGAAGGAAAAAGTAGATAAGTGACTTTGTGAGAGTAATTGCGAGTCGTGCCATCCTCTCATTAACATATTCATTCAATAACTCAGTCGTCTATTAATGAATCAGCTGCTCTATGAATTAGTCATTAATTAGTCACCGGTATTAACACTAAAGTGCAGGGCTAATCTACTTATAGTAGAAACCCAACTTTATAATAACACTTTTATAATACTGTATATCCATTTGAGAACCAATTTACGTATCTATCTATCTATCTATCTATCTATCTATATATCTATCTAGTATACTGTATATTATTGTAGAGTTTGTTTGTGTCCCTCCAGCCAAGAAACGCTTGGGAGTATGGAAATGAGACCTAGCTGGAATATTCAGAAGGTACCGACACAGTAAATACTGAAGAAAACAAAATAAATACATCAATACAATGTACAGAGTGTGGGAACCTAAGCAAGTTCACAATAAACTAATGTTTAATGCAAATGTATACTATAGATTTATACAGTGGGCAGCGATAAACTTTGCTTTGTTACTTTTGCTTAAATATTAGGATAGTTTAAAATATGATTTTTCCTAATCATCAGCAACATCCTTATCTCCACATCCTCCTCAACAACCACCACCACCACCGCCACCACCGCCACCAATACCACCACCACCACCACCAACAACAACACCACCACAACGGGACAAACATACATTAACAACAATTAAATAACAACAAAGCTGACAGCACACACACACACACCTCATCAACAATACATCACCCACACAATACATACACGAATGTTTCTGCTTGCTTTCCTTGATATAAACCAATTACCAGTAAACAAGCAAGGCAAAACAACAAACACTGGAACACACTAGTAATAATAATAATGCCGTTAAAGGGAGGTTTTTAGTTGATTCCCTAGACTTCCATCAAGCTTAAAATTACTCCCCCTTGACCCCCTTTTAAGATAAATGTGTAAATTTTTCGGTAGAAAAATGTCCCGGCCAAAGGCCGCTTCCCCCTAAATTACAGGCTCGCTATCGCTCGCCAGGAAAAAATTGACACCTAAATGGCACGAATGGTCTTAAAATTGACAGAAATGGGGCGAGGGTTCTTAAAATCGCCAAACTAATGGGGCAAGCGTCTTTAAATCTCACAAGCAATGGGGCTAAACATGAGGAAGAAAGAGGTTCAGAAAAAAATCCTCCAGGTGGAAATCTCCCCTTAATGCATTGCGGGAAAAAGCCTTCGTATGCCTAAATTTTGCCAGCAGCCTTAACCCCTTCTGTACTGGCGGCGTCTTTTGTATATTATTTCAGCTACATTTAGACCATTTTATGTAGCTTAGGAAGGATATATGGTAGCTAAAAGGATGCATTGAGATAGTCTGTAGCTTTTTAATGGGTAGACATCTTTCCTAAGCTTAATAAAATCGTCTAATAGCAGCCACATAAAAGTGAACAGGACATCGCCGGTACGGAAGGGGTTAATTGGCTTATACATTCACTGGGATTCCGACTGGCGATCCTTCCATAATGGGGTTTCCGAAGTTTGGATGGGTTCAAACTCTCGCTGGAATACTATGAATAATTAACTAAAGGTAAATTTACGGGAGCACTATTTTTTGGGGCAATTTAGGGCAAGATACTATCCAGCAACATTACGGGTCACTAAAACTTCGGTATCAGCAACTAGACTGCAGGTAACTTTTTGCAAGAGCCTGAATTCTTAAGGGAGCCCACCTCGCTTTTTTCTCTTTCTCTCCCTCTCTCTTTGGCTTGTATCCATTCGGCCCCATTCAGCCTACTGTTTTAAGACGTTTACCCCCATCCAGGTGTCAATATTTTCCTGGCGAGCGGTAGCGAGCCAGCATATATATATTTTAATTTTGACAAGCTAAATTTGTATATTTTTCGATAGAAAAATGTCTCCGGCGAAGCCGGATTGCTCCATACAATGCTGGCTCGCTATCGCTCGCTAGGAAGATATCGACACCTGGATGGAGATAAACGTCTTAAAACAGTTGGCTGAATGGGGCCGAAAGGATACAAGCCAGGGAAAGAGAGAAAAGGAGAGAAAGGTAAAACAAAATCGGTGATCCCCCTCCCTTAATAAACTTATGAACATGCATTTGCCGGACTAGAATTACTCCGAAACAATGCCTGAAAACGCGCTTGTGTGACCGACGTTTCAGACACCTAAATTGTACACGATCCCTTGCGTTTGGGTACAGAGAATATGTAAATCTCCGATGCATAATAAGGTTACATAACACGATAATCTGGGTACAGAATTAAGGAGGGTCACCTGCTTTTGTTATCTTTCTCTCTTTCTCTCATATGATTAAGGGGGCCCACCTCGCTTTTATTCTCTCTCTCTCCCTCCCTCTTTCTTTGGCTTGTATCCATTCGGCCCCATTCAGGCAACTGTTTTAAGACGTTTATCCTCATCCAGGTGTCGATTTCTTCCTGGCGAGCGATAGCGAGCCATCATTGTATAGAGAAATCCGGCTTTGCCGGAGAAATTTTTCTATCGAAAAATGTACAAATTAAGCTTGCTGTCAAAACAAAAATATATATATGCTGGCTTGCTACCGCTCGACAGGAAAATATTGACACTTGGATGGGGGTAAACGTCTTAAAACAGTAGGCTAAATGGAGCCGAATGGATACAAGCCAAAGAGAGCGGGAGAGAGAGAGATAATAAAAGCGAGGTGGGCTCCCTTAAAGCTATGTGAAAGGAAAGAACAACTTATGGGGCGCAAATATCAAAGGACTGACCTCGCAACGAACTTGTTCCTGAACCTATAGAAATAATCTAAAGTTATTAACTTCACTCCCAACACAAAGTATGGTACAGAATGGCTAATCTTCGATGCACAGATAGAAGATATTGGTATTATTATGTTTTTTTTACACCAACCAACTTCACATCTAAACTCAATTAATGAAATCAACAAATACATGTGGCACTCCGAGGACTCGAACCCAGGATACTCAAATCGAAATTCCGCGCACTATGCATTACGCTATCAAGACAGTTACCAAATTGCTAAATCTGGAATCAAATATATTAATATGTACGATTTCAAATTGTCTTTTCTAATTTGTACCTGAAAAAAATCACCATCTCCATCAGTATAAAATCAATTGTTTCAAATTTGAGAGAAAAGTTTTATGAACAATCTATATTTTATTAATTTCACCACACCACCAAACACCTCCAATGAAATTAATGAAAGCATATATGTGATCCACCGGGATTCGAACCTGGGTTATCACACACAGATTTGTAAACACTCTAACCATTACACCACCAAGACTATAATATAATTATAATAATTTGAGGAACATCACTATAAAACCCAAGTCCAAATCATGTTTATCTAAAATAATACATATTATTTCTTCAATAAAATATGAATACAATAAAGTACCGTTAGTGTAATATGCATGAACTTTAAGGAAATGACTTAACAACATACCACACAAGAAGAAAAATAATAAACACAACAAAACAGAAGGCACGTTCCAGTATTTGCTAAAGCCGAAGAAAAAACACTAAGGAAAAACAAAACGCCTATAAATATCCACAAACCAGCCGACCTTTCCAAGAAACTGCGCATGACACAAAAAAAACAAAAACACACAAAAATGTATATAAGAATTTACAGAATATTTAGTTAAATTTCTTTGAGCCGCTTTTCTGACGCTGCATAATTTCATTTATTTATTTATTTACGCTGTTTATTTTAAATTATGTTTTATCTATTAGTTATTGTATTAATTTGAATATACTTATCCATGTATGTATATACAAGTTTACAATATTTACATATAAGTTGACTTCCCTAAGAATTAAATTACAAAATGACCACATATCCTATCCACTCAAAAAGTAAAATGTGCAATTTCTGAAATATTAGTCTGCTAAAACTAATATTACTAATACTAGTTAGAAGCTAAACTACTTGAATTATGCCTATTATATTGATATAAAGTACGGATAATCATAAACAAATGAGAGAGAGGAGAGGAGGAATAGCAAGGGGAGTTTATGTGTAAGATTCCCGCAATGAATACAGAAGTTATGTCTGTTTTATGTATAGTCTGTTCTGCTATCATTTCTAGCTAACATTTTACATCACCATTTATTTTGGCTGCCATCAACCGATTTAGGTGCGTTCGTCAGCTATTACACACACACACACACACACACACACACACACACACACACACACACACACACACGCACACACACACACACATACAGAGCTTGTGTGTTTTCCCCACGTTTTAAGGGGAGACTGGCCGTTTGTTTGGTCTATTTAATACATTTATTAATATATTATTTTAGTTTCCTCCCTAGACCTCCATCAAGCTTAGAAAAACACTCCCTAGACTCCCCTTCAAGATAAATTTGTACATTTTTCGGTAGAAAATTCCTCTTAAAATTGCAGGCTCGCTATCGCTCGGCAGGAAAAAATCGACATGTAAATGGAACGAAGGTCTTAAATTTGACAACGAAATGGGGCGAAAGGTGTTAAAATCGCCAAACTAATGGGCCGAACGTCTTATAATCTCAAAAATAGTGGGCTAAACATTAGGGAGAAGGGGGGCGAGAAAAACGGTGTGCCTCCCCTTAAGGTTAAAAAAAAAAAAAAAAAAATGTGTGTAGTGTGACATTTGGCCGCGACTGTACATAAGGATCAATAAACCCAATAAACCCTTGGCCCACCACATTCCCTACAGGCCTTGGTTCCCTTTGTTTATACTGTTTTATATATTCACATAACATATTATAATACAAGAGCGTCCTACGTAACTTACGAGTGTTCTTATATTGGCAAATATATATATATATATATATATATATATATATATATATATATATATATATATATATATATATATATACTGGATGACATTACCTTATCTTATTATTGACATTATTAATTACGGTCGCGCTAATAAGTCATGTCCCACCTGTCATTACGTTTGGCTTTCTCTGTGCTGTATTTATGTCTTGTCAGATGTTGAATAGGGTGGGTAAGTGTAGGAACATGTTTGTATATTTCATTCAATATACAGAAATGAAGCTTAGACATTGCTGCCAATTATTGATCAAAACATACTTGGTGCCGAGACATCACTTATTAGCGCAACTGTACAATTGGCCTAATAAGTAATGTATCGGCACCAAGTATAATTTGATCAATAATTGGTATCAGCAATATCTAAACACGATTTACTCATTTTGAGTGAGATATACAAACATGTTCATACACTTACCCATCCTATTTAATATCCGACAGGCATAAATACAGCACAGAGCGAGCCAAAGTCAATTATATTTTTTTCCGAAAAATTTGCAAATTAATCTCAAAAGGGGACCTTGAAGATGTTCACTTAAGCTTGATGGAGGCCGAGGGAGGAAACTAAAATAATACTAAATAAATATAGAACACCTACCCCCTTAACCCTTTCACTACCGAAGATGTTTGTGGTTATATTTCAACTATATTTAGACGACTGTGTGCAGTTTAAGAAGGATCTGTGGTAGCAAAATGGGTTAGGTGAGATAGTTCGAAGCCTGTTAGTTGCTTGAGGCCCTTTGGAAACTGAAGAAAATCGTCTAATAGTAGCTAGGATAAAGTAAAAAGACGTCGCCGGTACAGAAGGGGTTAATGTTTGCTATAGGTTTAAGAGTAGCTTTGTTTTGGTTTTCAGTGAAGGGTGAGTGTGCAAATTGTATCATCTATTTACGATTCAGACTACTTAGCTGCTGAGGTGTATAGGTTTTGGGCGTTCATTAAACTCCTTTCAGCAATTCTAAGAAGCTTGGAAGCCACACTCCTTACAACACGATCACTCCTCTCTCGCTCTCTCTCTCTCCCCCCCCCCCCCCCCCCTACCTCCCTCTCTCCCTATTCCCTCGTTCTCCCTCCCCCCCTCTCTCTCTCTCCCTCCCCCCCTCTCTCTCTCTCCCTCATTCTCCCTCTCATAACTCACAGGCCTGCCCCCGTACATTTTCCCCGGCAGGCCCGTGAAGCCGCGGAGGATCCGGTGTAATTAATATCCCTGGTTATAGGTCGCCCTACCCTGCGGCGGCGGCGGCGGCGGCGGCGGCGTCTCTCTCTCTCTCTCTCCTTTCCTTCATTTTTCCTTTTCTATCGGATATGCCATCTCTACTAGAGTTAAGTCCTGACCACCTCGTTTGGATCGTAAGGTATGTGTGGCAGGTGTATATATGTAAATATATGTAAATATATATCTTTCTTTCTTCTTCTTCTTCTTCTTCTTCTTCTGCTGCTGAGCTTTCTATGAGGTTTTGCCGTTTTTTACAGTATAGTCTTGTTGGATACTCGATGCAACATAGCACAATGGTTCCCGTAGAGTAAACGCATGAGTCTACCATAGAACCTAATAAAGGAAAATGGGGACACCACTGACTCTAGAATGAAAACGTATTCCCCCATCAGTCGCACCAAATAATTTAAGGGGGGTGACCTGTTTTTATTTTTGTCCTCTATTTTTTTTTTATCTCTCTCTGGGTTGTATCCATTCGACTCCATTCAGCCTACTGTTTTAAGACGTTTATCCCCATCTAGGTGTCGATTTCTTCCTGGCGAGTGATAGCGAGCCAGCATTGTATGGAGAAATCCGGCTTCGCCGAAGACATTCTCCTATCGAAAAATTTAAAAAAAATAGCCTGTTGTCAAAAACATTTTAATAAATATGCTGGCTCGGTACCGCTCGCCAGGAAAAAATCGACACTAGAATGAGGATAAACGTCTTAAAACAGTAGGCTGAATGGGGCCGAATGGTTACAACCCAGAGAGAGAGGGGGAAAGAGAGAGAAAAATCAAACGAAGTGGCCCCCCTTAAGGACCTTGGAGCCAGCCAGAATACCGACCTGTCCCCGAGTGGCATATATAACACAGGCCCAGCTATAGTCCGTTCTTTAGAGCTAGGCCAGAAATCCTGAGTATTAAGGGGAGATGGGCCCTTTTTCTGGTCCCCTTTCTTCCTCGTGTTTAGTCCCATTAGTTTCGAGATTTTTAGATGTTAGCCCCATTAGTTTGTCGATTTTAAGACCTTCTGCCCCACTTCTTTGTCAATATTAAGACCTTTCGTGCCCTTAAAGGTCGATTTTTTTACTAGCGAGCGATAGCGAGCCTGTAATTGTGGAAGAAATGGCCTTCGGCCGTCACATTTTTCTACTGAAAAATGTACAAATTAATCTCGAAGGAGTATCTAATGAATGTGTGTTTCTTTTTTGTTTTTAAAGTTTGATGGAGGTCTAGGGAGGAAACTAAAAGGAAATTAATATATAAACCCCAAACAATAACCAGTGTCCCCTTAACCTCAATAACTCGCAAATGGGTGGGAGCAAATGGGTTGTAAATGTCCATACCTACTGTATTCCTGGACTGATTATTCTCAAATGGTAGAAATATTAGCTCTCTATTATTCTAGTCGTTTATGAGTTGTAGAGGTTATAGTGGTCACAATTCCGGTTTAATTATACTTAATTAACTATACCCTTGATTTATGCCGCTGCTATCCTACTAAGATCATCCCAGTTACCTCAAGAGACATTTACCACCACCACGTCAACAGACCAAAATTATAACAAGATCATCATGCAGTATATACATTGTGAGATAAGAGTTATAGATATACTGAGATAGGCACATAGTCAGACAGAGATATAGATACATTAATAGATATATAGATAGATAGATAGACAGACCGAGAAGGAGCCCAACACAAAGAGCGAGAAAAATAGATAGCAGGCCAAATGCGTGAACCAGGTAAACAACATATACAGGTACAGTTATCTTAAGTAGCAGCCTCAACAGCTCTTTAACCTTTTTTCCACCAGTGATTTTTCTTGCTCCCTTAAAACGCCAATAATTACACTTCAGATTTTTTCCCTCTCCTACCCCGCCCCTCCTCCCACCCAACTCCTATTTTTTCCCGCTCCTCCCTCCCCCCCCCCCCCTCCCTGTCACATCAATTAGGGACTTTGACTGTTAAACACTTTTGCTCTAAATGTGGAAATGCGGAAGTGTAGGAGGGGAATGAGGGTGTGGGTGGGCAGCTGAGTAAAGTGGGTAGGTGGGTGGTTGGGGGTGAGTGAGTGGGTGGGTAAGTGAGTGAGTGGGTGGGTAGGTGGGTGGGTGGGTGGGTGGGTGGGTGGGTGGGTGAGTGAGTGAGTGAGTGAGTGAGTGAGTGAGTGGGTAGGTGGGTGGGTGCATGGGTGAGTGAGTAAGTGGGTGAGTGGTTGGGTAGGTGAGTGAGTTTGGGCGGGTGAGTGAGTGACTGGGTGGGCGGAAATGTGGGTGGGGGATGAGTGAGTGAGCAAATTTGTGGGGAAGTGTGCAAAGAAGTGGGTGAGTTGATGAGTGAGTGAATAATTGCGCGCGCGTGTGTGTGTATGTGTATGTGTGTGTGTGTGTGTGTGTGTGTGTGTGTGTGTGTGTGTGTGTGTGTGCGCGTGAGCGTTTGTGTGTGTGTGTATAAAAACAAGTAACCCGAAACAGATCGACAGAGCATCAGGCAGATAAACAAAAAGTGACAGAGCTAACCTGAAAAAAATAAAAACTATGAAAAGACAAACAGGTAAACAAACAGGAAGACAGACAGACAGACAGACGGACGGTAAAAATGCGTACAGGTGAACAAAGAACCACCGGGGCTTATCCATCAACAAGAAAAACAAGAAACTGCGTCCTCTATTAGGAACTTGAAGTGCCTTTGAATGGTCTGTATATAACTGTTCCGCATATCCTTGTGTTTTGTGAAGCCTGTACTGGTATGAAAAATGGCTTAATGGGCGTAGTTTTATCACCATTTACATATTTTGTTTATAATATTTTTAGTTTCCTCCATAGACCTCTATCAAGCTTCAACATTAAGACCCTCCTTCAACACAAATGTTTACATTTTTCGATAGAAAAATGGCCCGGCCGAAGGTCGATTCTTCATAATTTACAGGCTCGCTATCGCTCGCCAGGAAGAAATCGACACCTAAATTACACGAAGTCTTAATATTGACAAAGAAATAGGGCGAAAGGTCTTCAAATCGCCTAACAAATGAAACAAACGTCTTAAAATCTGAACACTAATGGGGCTAAACATGAGGGAGAAGGGGGGGCCAGAATAACAGACCATTCCCCCTTAATGTGTAATCTGTCTATGTAAAAAGTGGTATGCAAACTATCTTAATGGATAATCTGTGCAAAAAGTGTTGAAACGGATATACGGCGTCACCTTGGAATTTTTGGCTAAACTATATTATACATGGCATATAAACTATATTATACATGGCATATAAACTATATTATACATGGCATATAAAATGTAATATTTACAAATCTAGCAATTCTATTAACTAAATACATCAACTACAGAATCCAGCAGTATAATATTCTATCTACAGAATATTTATTAGCAGTAATATACGGTACTTTGTTGTACTGTGCTGCAGTACTGTGTAAATACTGTGTATGTATATATATATACACCCACACACACACACACACACACGCATATACAGTAGAATGTATATCCAGAAATGATGTGGATAATTCGTAAACTACTACATAATGGTGACAGTATAAGGCAGTATATAGTATTCAACATCGTTCTTAACACCAATAACCTCTAAATGAAATTAATGAAAGCATGCTATCATCCCAGGATTCGAACCCTGGATACCATATAGAGAACTTACACGTTCTAACCATTAAACCATCAAGACTATTAAATGTACAACACATGACCACGATTAATATCCATGTATCAATTACTGGATATCAGTCATATTGCTGTACAGAAACTCAATATCAATGCTTTAAGGGGAGGGTTTTAGTTTGTTTCCTACTCCTTCAGCAATCTAAACATTTCACCCCCTTGACCCCCTTTCAAGATAAATTTGTACATTTTTCGGTAGAAAAATTTCCCGGCCAAAGGCCAGTAACTCTTATATTACAGGCTCGCTATCGCTCGCCAGGCTAAAATCGACACCTAAATGGCACAAAAGGCCTTAAAATTGACAGAAATAGGGCGAACGTTCTTAAAATAACCCAACTAATGGGGCAAACGTCTTAAACTTTCAAAAGCAATGGGGCTAAACAGGAGAGAGAAAGGGGTCCAGAAAAAGATCCCTCAAGTGGAAATCCCCCCTTAAACGTAGCTGCGTATATAGAACAAGGTTAAGCTATATAGATTAAATAGAAAAAACAAAACAGGAGTAATTTGTTTTGTACGTAAACAGTTGCGCGTTAAAACACCATTACTGGATTAACATGAGTAATTTGTTTTGTACGTAAACAGTTACGCGTTAAAACACCATTACTGGATTAACATGAGTACTTTGTTTTGTACGTAAACAGTTGCGCGTTAAAACACCATTACAAGAAAATCCAGCCCCGCAAAAAACACACGCCAAAAAACAACGCATGAAAGAGAGAAAAAATAGAAAACGAGGTCCGCCTAAATTCCAGAAAAAAAATGTAATTGAACCTTACGGTAAGGAGGGGGTAATTACACGCGAGTTATTTTTTTCCTAAGGTGATAATTAAAGAGTATTTTTTCCCCTTAACCACAACAAGGAAGGAAAGTACTTAGGCGGGTGTCTAAAGGGAGGGAGGGAGGGAGGGGGAGGGGGGGAAGGAGCTAGGGGTGGTAGAGGAAGGAGGAGGGGTAGGGGTGGTGGAGGAGGGAGGTGGAGTGGTGGTGGAGGAGGGGTAAGGTGGGGGGGGGGGGGGGGAGGGGGAGATACAGTTACATTGATACTCGGCCCACACAGACTTTCCCATTCTTACTGGGCGGCCTGCCCTTAAACTTGTAGAAGTAGTTGGTTCTGATTTGAAGGCAAGGAGAGAGAGAGAGAGAGAGAGAGAGAGAGAGAGAGAGAGAGAGAGAGAGAGAGAGAGAGAGAGAGAGAGAGAGAGAGTACAAAGTACAAAGGAGTACAAAGGAAATCAAGCAACAACAGATCTAGTGACCCTTCTAGGCTGCTTATCCTCCAAAACACTAAGGATCAAGTGTCCAAACAGTGGTTTAGAGTGGGTAAGGGAACATTGGAAAGGGAACTACTGCCCTGCCACTAACGTGGCAGGACTAGGAAGTTAGTAGGGGACATATGGGTTAGTAACTGAGGGGAGGATAAAGTTATTCATTTACAAACGCAGTCAGTCGCGGGTTTGATGCGAGATATTTGTCTAGGCGGAATTTAAATGAATCAACGGTGCTGCAGTCTATAACGTCTCGGGGAAGCCCATTCCACAAGTTGACAACTCGATTGAAGAAGAAATTCTTAGATTCGTGCGAGTTAAAAGATTTACCAATAATTTTGCAACCGTTTTCCCCGCGTGTAATTAGATTGGTCGATAGTGAAGTACTTACTACAGTTCATATTGTCGATGCCTTTGATGATTTTGAACACTTGAATTAAGTCGCCTCTTAATCTGCGCTGGGTTAAAGGAAATAGATTTAATTCTCTAAGACGCTCTTCGTATGGTTTGTTCTTTAGGCTAGGTATAATTTTGGTAACTCTACATTGAACTCGTTCTAGCTTGTTTATATCTTTTTGGTAATAAGGGCACCAGGATTGAACGCAGTATTCCAGAAGAGGGCGGACTAAGGAATTGTAAAGGGTTAGGATAACTTCTTTGGATTTATGCTCAAATGACCTGCCTATAAAGCCAATTATTTTGTTTGCCTTCTTAACAACTTCTGAACATTGTTGACTCGGTTTTAGGTTACTCGATATTGTTACTCCCAGATCAGTTTCTCTGTTTACATTCTTAAGCTGAGTGCCAATCATCGAATAGTTTGCTTTCTCATTTAGGTATCCGACATGTAGTACTTTACATTTATCCGCATTGAAACTCATTTGCCAAATTTGGGCCCAACATGACAATTTATCTAGATTGTGTTGCATATCGTCAACTTGTTCTTTTGAGAGTACGCTATTTGCAATTTTTGTATCGTCAGCAAATTTTGAGATTGTGCAGGTGAGACCCTCATCTATGTCGTTGATGTAAATTAGAAAGAGAATTGGTCCTAGTACCGATCCCTGGGGTACCCCGCTACTTACATTGGTCCATTTAGATGCCTTACCGTTTATGACTACCCTTTGCTTTCTGTTGCTGAGCCAATTTTCTATCCATTTCAACACACCGTCTTGTATTCCATGCGCTTTAGCCTCTCATCGTAGAGGTTGAGGATATCGTGGAAGAAGTCTAAGAGGTTTGTTAAACAGGAACGTTTTTTACGAAAGCCGTGTTGAGTATCTTTAAGTATGTTATTTTCCTCTAACTGATTTACGAGTCTGTCTCGTATGACCGTTTCTAGCATTTTACATACAACTGAGGTTAAGCTAATTGGACGATAGTTACTGGGTAGGGATTTGCTGCCTTTTTTGAATATCGGTGTTACGTTGGCTAGCTTCCACTGATCAGGCATAGTTCCAGACTGCAAGGATTTATTGAATAGTAATGTCAGTGGTTTGGAGAGCTCATTCTTAGCTTCCTTTAGAACTCTAGGTGAGATTGTATCAGGTCCTGGCGTTTTATTTACCTTGAGTTTATCTAAACAATTCAATACTTCTCTCTCTGTAACGGTGATATTGCTTAGAACATCTGAATTATCAATCTGAATCGGCGATGGTGTAGGGATATCACTGAGGTCTTCTGTTGTAAAAACTGATGCAAAGAAGGTATTGAGGGCATTACTCATTTGTACTTCGTCTTTGGTGTATTCTCCTTTTTCATCGACTAACGGTCCAACAGTTGAAGTAACGACTTTTTTCTTTCTGATATAACTATAGAATTCTTTCGGGTTTGTTTTACTTTGATTCGCAATATGTAACTCTAAGGTCTTTTTACTTTGCTTAATTAACTTTTTGGCTTTGCGTCGTAGCTCTACAAATTTCACAAATTCACCCGTTCTTCGTCATTTTGTGAGGATTTTAATCTATCCTTAGCAATTTTTTAGCAAGCAGGCAGTTTGAAATATCTTTATTCCACCATTTGGGCTTATTATTATGGCCTGGACGCCGTATTTTCGATGGTATGCAGTCTTGCACTGCTTTTAGGTAAGTGGTTTCGAATAACTTCCAAGATAACTTTTATGTCGTTATTGTTAATTAAAAAGCTCCAGTCAGTTTCTTTAAACATAGCTCTAAGTTTATGGAAGTTTGCTTTCTTGAAATTAGGGACTTTTTCGATGCTACTATTTGGTTCGTTACTAGTAAACTTTAAAGTGAAAGTTATCGTACGATGGTCGCTGTTACTGAATTCATCACCAACATTCAAATTCTCTATCAATTCTTCTTTTGTTGCAAGTACAATGTCAAGAACGTTATTACCACGGGTCGGCGTTCGAACAAATTGATAAAGCGAACTCTCTTGCAAGTTCGTATACAAGTCATGTCCGGAGTGTGAAGTAAGAGTATCGCGCCACTTGGTCACAGGTAAATTAAAGTCGCCAAAAATTACGGTATCTTGTGAGTTACTTACATCTGCAATTTGTTCGTAAATTTCTCGGTCAGTTTGCACTGATTGAGCTGGAGGTCTGTATATTAACGCAAGTATTATTTTTGTACCTTTATTATTCTTTATTAGCACAAAAGATGTGTCGACGTTCACAATTTGAGGTTTTGACACGAGGGTCGGGTTAAGACTTTCTTTGATATAAAATAAAACGCCACCTCCATTTTTATTTATTCGGCTGTTCTCAAACATTACATAACCGTGAAGTGAATACTCTGCTAAAAAGTCTTTATCTTCTGTATTGAGCCAAGATTCTGTTATGCCAATCACATCATAATTTTCTGTAAACACTAGTTCCTCTAAATCTCTAAATCTGAAAATTTATTGCGTATGCTACGAGCGTTTGCATAGAAAACCTTTAAAGTTGCGGTTTTAGAACTCGCAGAACGTTCTTTCATCGAATTTTTGGTTCTGGTCGGATCTACATTTACATTCATGGCTGTCCTCGGTCCTCGGTCGTTATCCCTGACGGTTTTGAATTTGGGTCGTGTTGGTGGAGCTTTATCCAAATTCGCGGTTCTTGACGGATTAGTATTTAATTCCTTTGTAGGTTGCCGTCCTCGCTGTCTTCGGTCCTCCTTCCTGGTTGTCCTGTGCTGAGTCGATTTCTTCTCCGAAAATCCTTCACCGCATCGTTGAGAAGACGCCCAAAACGTGCTGCTCCCACCTGGTTCAGATGAACTCCATCGTCCGAAAACAAATAGTCATCGTAGTAGGGTGGAGGAGGAAGGGATCTGTTAAAGTGGAAAATTATCTTGTACTCTTCACTTTCGGGTTACTTCCTGTTATGTATTTTTGAAGAATATATATATATATATATATATATATATATATATATATATATATATATATATATATATATATAATGCATATGTTAACCTTAGTATTTGCTTAACTTACCTACATTTGCACGTTTCACCTCAATTTATAGTTAGATCCATTAGTACAATTACATTTTCATGCATACAGTATATGCATATATTCCTACAATTTAATTCTCACAATACTCGATTGCTACATAGAAACATATATAATTTACGTTTCCTTGGATAACTGCGTAAATATTTATTTAAATAAAATATACCACCATTATGTACTAAGTCTTGCAAGTGAAAGTATATGATGCACTTATAATTGACACTATAGAACTACCACATCTGCCAAGCTGAAGTATGGCCACTTGCATGACACTGAAGCTTAATGAAACTGAAGTACCACAAAATACATTTAATTTAATTCAATTATTTTATTGTCATGAAGGTACTGTACAATATACACACAGAGAATATTACAACAGAATGACATATGTTAAACTAAAGCCATACATTCTTATTCATCAAGCTTTAACAAATACTCTCAAGACTCCCCTTTGAGACAAATTTTTCCATTTTTCGGTAGAAAAATGTCCCAGGCGAAGGCCGGTTACTCCTAAATTACAAGCTCGCTATCGCTCGCCAGGAAGAAATAGACACCTAAATGACACGAAAAGTTATAATATTGACAAAGAAATGGGGCGGAAGGTCATAAATCGTCAAACTAATAGGCCGAAAGTCTTTAAATCTGAAACCTAATGGGGCTAAACATGAGGGAGAAGGGAGTCCAGAAAAATCAAACCTTCCCTTAATAGTGAGCACTGAGCAAGGTAGAATAAGACGGGGAAGTGGGCGACCTCAGAAAGTGGCTGAGAAAGAGGTAGACAAGGATAGTAAGAGGGCAGCTAAGTGGGCAAGATAGCAGAGGACAAGGAAGTTAAAGGGAGGTTAATAGTAAAGCTAAATGGGGAAGCTAATATAGAAGGACAAGGAAGCTAAAAGAGAGATAAGATAAAAAGCTAAGTGGGCAGTTAAGAGAACAGCTGAGTGGGCAGCTAATAACGAAGCTAAAAGAAAGCTAAGCGGGAAGTTAAGAGAACAGCTAAGTGGGAAGTTAAGAGAACAGCTAAGTGGGCAGCTAAAATAGAACCACAAGGAAGAGATCGAGAGGTTAAGCTAAGAATGAAGCAAAAATAAGAGCTAAAGGAATGCTACGAGGCAGATCGAGAGGTAAGCTAAGTAGGTAGCTAAGAGGTAAGCTATGAAATTGAGAGGGTAGTCGTGAGTGAGAGAACTCGAGATGAGGAACGACACTGGAAAAAAGGAGAAAGCCTGTAAAAGAAATACAATACACGCTTACACACACACAGCTACACTCAAACAAACGCACACAAAAATACACACACACACATATAGATAATCACTAAACAGACGCATATATATATATATATATATATATATATATATATATATATATATATATATATATATATATATATATATAGAGAGAGAGAGAGAGAGAGAGAGAGAGAGAGAGAGAGAGAGAAGCTGAAAGACAGGGTAAGAGGGACGCCGAGAGGGAGAAAAAGTGGGACCGTGTTTGCGTACAAACAATCCAAGAGCAAATGAAGTGTAAATTTAAACCCAGAATCCATCGGGGCGAATTGACTTGCTGGGTAGATAGAAGACAAGGAGTAAATAGATAGATAGATAGATAGATTAGAAGAAGAATACGAAGAAGAAGAAAATAAGAAGAAAGAGGAAAGACAGGAGGGAAAATTAAACTATATATTGAAATTGACTCATTAAGAGGGTAAACTATCGAGTGTCTAAGGAACGACTAACACAAATAACACAGGAGGAGGAAAAGGAGGAGAATAAGAAAAACAAGAAGGAATAGACGGAAAAGAAGAAATTGTGAAGATGAGAAGAGAAGAAGGGGGGATGGGGAGGAGGAGAAGAATAAGATAAATGAAAGAGAAGGAATAGACGACGGAAAGGAAGATGAAGAAGAGGAATGGAAGGAAGTGAAGGTAGAGTGAGTGAGTGAGTGAGTGCGACGTGAATGTCAACAAACCTAAAGCGCTTTCCAGTTTTCAAGATCATTGTGTTTATAGGAGAGAGAGAGAGAGAGAGAGAGAGAGAGAGAGAGAGAGAGAGAGAGAGAGAGAGAGAGAGAAGGGGGGGGGGGATAGCACAGGAGACTTCATGTTTTTAGATATATAAAATAATTAGCATCCTTCAGAAAAAAGACTAACTATCGGCCAATCAAAACTTGAATATAGACCTAGTCAGTTTTGTTTTAGCCAACGGTAAATTGGCATGTCCCTATCTTGATTACTTGACTATCATAAAGATTGTGTAGCGAAATATGGTGTCACTTATGAAAACTTGATATATTATACAGAGATAGACTACGTTCCAATTCTTCCACTAAGCATCGAGAAATAGCTATACTGAACACACAGACTATACGAACCAAGATAAGTGATCAGGACTAAATTCCAGTATTAGGAGCAGAACCCCATGATAAAGTAAAAGGAGAGAGAGAGAGAGAGAGAGAGAGAGAGAGAGAGAAAGAGAGAAAGAGAGAGAGAGAAAGAGAGAGAGAGAGAGAGAGAGAGAGAGAGTGTCAACAAACCCAAAGAGCCTTCCAGTTCTCAAGATCAGTGTGTTTTCCTGTCAAGCTCCGAGGTGCGAAGCCAAATACGGGGTGTTTGTGTGTGAGGAGGAGTAGGATGAAGAGGAGGAGGAAAAGTAGGAGGGAGGAAGAGGAGGGGGAAAGAGGAGGAAAAGGTGGGAAGAGGAGGAGGTGGAAGGAGGAGGAGGAGGGGTGGGAGGAGGAGGAGGGGTGGGAGGAGGAAAGAGCAAGAACAAGGAGGAAGAAGAAGAGCAAGGAGAAAGGAAGAACAATAAGAAAGAACAAGAAGAAGAAGAGACGAACCTGAAGATGATTATGATGATGCTGGTAAGGAGGAGGAGGAGGAGATAAATAGAAGAAGAGACGGATGAAATAAAAGAAATAATGAGAAAAAAGAAGGGAAGAAGATTAGCAGAAGGAGGGGGGGGGGGGTCAGGCAGACGAGTAGGCCAGTAGATTAGGGTGGGGGCCAATTTTAAGTGGGCCATATTCAGGTTTTACGTTCTCTTAAGCACTCTTTACGAAGGCTTGGCAAGCTAGGGGTGCAAGAAAACGTCTTTTACACTCCGCTGTGATGGCTTGGGAATAAATAGAGTACAAAGTACAAATGAAATCAAGCAACAACAGGTCTAGTGACCCTTCTAGGCTGCTTGTCCTCCAAAACACTGAGGATCAAGTGTCCAAACAGTGGTTTAGAGTGGGTAAGGGAATATTGGAAAGGGATATACTGCCCTGGAACTAATGTCCATGGCAGGATTAGGAAGTTAGTAGGGGACAGATGGGTTAGTATAGAGCAGGGTAGAGATGCTATAGGGTTTATAGCAGGAAAGAGAGGGAGTGTGTGTGTGTGTGTGTGTGTGTGTGTGTGTGTGTGTGTGTGTGTGTGTGTGTGTGTGTGTGTGTGTGTGTGTGTGTGTGTGTGTGTGTGTGTGTGTGTGTGTGTGTGTGTGTGTGTGAAACAGTAGTGCTTAGTTCATGGGTACAAATTTAATTATATTTGTAGGTAATTGTAAAAGTATATTGACACTAAGTGTACAAGCACGTTAAAAAATACTTAAAAACAGTGTCTTAGGTTAGGTTAGATTAAGTATGATAGGTTAGTTAAGTTTATGTTAGGTTTGATCTTGATAGTTATAATTACGTTTTAAAAATGAAGAGCGTACTCGTAAGCATGCAAAGGTCCAATGTGCACCCATAAACACACCGTTGTTTACATGTGTGTGTGTGTGTGTGTGTGTTTGCATGTGTGTGTGTGTGTGTGTGTGTGTGTGTGTGTGTGTGTGTGTGTGTGTGTGTGTGCATGTGTGTGTGTGTGTGCGCGCATGTGTTTGTGTGTGTGTGTTGCATGTGTGTGTGTGTTTGTGTGCATGTGTGTGTGTGTGTGTGCATGTGTGTGTGTGTTTGTGAGTGTGTGTGTTGCATGTGTGTGTGTGTGCATGTGCGTGTGTGTGTATGTGTGTGCATGTGCGTGTGTGTGTATGTGTGTGCATGTGCGTGTTCGTATGTATGTATGTGTGTGTGTATACTGTAGTTTGTTAATGGAGGAGGTTCGGGGATCTGTGTTACTATAGGGGTTAACTCCAGCTCGTTATGCCCCTATACGTCCTTGTCCTGGTGAGCCATGCATCGGTCTTCACTAGTGTCGCTTATATAGTTCACCTCACACCCTAGTTTATCACCAGCGATCATACCCGCAGACCATATATTTCTGGAATATAGACTGCTTCGCCCTTTCATGATAACAGGACACATTCTTCCATATCATTCAGGCTTTTATTGGACAGTTTGAGACAGAAGTTAAATCGAGAGAGTAAATTATAAACCTTAAATTCCAAGGTATCCTTCATAGGCTGCATAAGATCACCTAATGATGGCATGAAAAAATGCGAAACGTATTCATAGATAGCCAAGAAGTTAACCATAATTGTCCCGATGGGAGTCTCTTTGGGCCTTCGGCCAGAACATTTTATATCGAAAAAATTACAAATTCATCTAGGGAATGTTTTTTTTAAAAGTTTGATGAAGTTCCAGCAAGGAAACTTTAAAAAAACACTAACGTAAGAACTATAGTAAAAGGGTTCGGCCAACCTCCGCCATATTGGAACCATTGGTGTCATTGACCCCCTCTTAACATGTCCATACCTATAATAAACTTTTGGCGATAATGGAACAGGATATACAGTTTATACTGATAGTTGAAACCTGTCTTAGTATTTCGTCCTGACCTGGAATCGAACCCCCACCCCAAGATCTAGAAAGTATATCTTGCCCAACCCTTTCGGTTATGAGCCAAACGCGCTAACCAATCCGCCACAGAAAGCCCAAATAATAATATCCAAATCATCGAATATTTTAACAATGTACTAAGTCCATTAACCCTTAAGCTGCGGCTATGTTTGGGTTATTTAGGGCATATTCAGGCACTCCTGAATGATAAATCAAGCATCTGCATTAAATGAAGTGTATTCTGCCGAAAACTAGGCGAAAATAGCTTCAAAATGACACCAGAACGGACCCTGTACGTGGTCTGGTTTACCCGCAGTGGTACCAGTGAAACGCGGGAACCCTGTTATTATGTAACACTCGCTCGCTTGGCTACATTGGTGAGAGAGACAGAGAGAGACCCGCGCGAGACACAGCCTAGCTCAGTGAGCCGCTCGGTGCTCTGAGGGTCGGAGGTGGGCCCCTCACGCTCCCGCCCACTGACACTCTATTTTTATGTTTTTTACATGCTTTTAAAGCCTGGAAATTGCTGTAACTTGCCAAAACATTCCAGAATGTCACCCGCAGCGAAAGGGTTAAGGGAACGTTTTTTTTTTTTAGCTTGCTGCCTAGACCTCCATCAAGCATTACAAAAATATATACCCTCAAGACCAGATAAATTTTGATAACAAAAATATCCCGGCCGAATGCTGATCCCCCCTAAATTACAGGCTCGCTATCGGTAGCCAGGAAAGAATCGACACCTAAATGGCACATAAGGTCTTAAAATCGCCAAATTAAGGGGCAAATATCTTAAAATCTCAAAAACTAATGGGGATCAACATGAGGGAAAAAGGGGGTCCAGCAAACCTCCTCCCCCCCCCCCCCCCACACACACACACACACACTCCTAAAACGATGTCGGAAAAAAATAGTCTGCGGGTGTGATCGATCGAGATAAAATAGGCTGAGCGGTAAATTTACGAAGCGACGCTAGTGAAGACAAATGGTGGACCGGCGCGAAGACAGTGACGTAGAACCATAACGAGCTGGGCAACGCGAAGAAAAAAGATGGTAAAGTCATGGCTTGATAAAAAAAAAAAAAAAAAAAAAAAAATCTAACGAGCTGGGCAACGCTAGGAAAAGAGGTGGTTAAGGGGGGTAACCTGTATTTTTTCTCTTTCTCTCCTTGTCTCTCTTTCTCTGGCTTTATCCATTCGGCCCCATTCAGCCAACTGTTTTAAGACGTTTATCCCCATTCAGGTGTCGATTTCTTTCTGGCGAGCGATAACGAGTCAGCATTGCATGAAGAAAAATTTAAAAAATTTAGCTTGCTGTAAAAATAATTATATATATATATATATATATATATATATATATATATATATATATATATATATATATATATATATATATATATATATATATCGGTATATACAGTATATATACGCTGGCTCGCTACCGCTCGCCAAGAAAATATAAACACCTGGATGGGGTAAACGTCTTAAAACAGTAGGCTGAATGGTGCCGAATGGTTACAAGCCAAAGAGAGAGGGAGAGAAAGAGAAAAAAGCGAGGTGGGCTCTCTTAAGTCTTGGCTGGTTAAAAAAGAAAGAAAGATATGTCTCCACCTAAAACAAATATATCATGTTCATTCACACTCTCTCTCTCTCTCTGCCTCTCTCTCTCTCTGTCTCTCTCTCTCTCTCTCCCTCTCTCTCTGTCTCCATCTACCTACCTACCTACCTACCTCTCTCTCTCTCTCTCTCTCTCATACTATTGTTTCCTTCCATACATAAAATAATGGAGTGTATACAAATGACTGTAAATGAGTATAAAACAAAGGAACATGCGGTAAAGGCGAAGAAAACAAATATGGAAACTTTGCACACACGCGGAAAACATGGTGGATGCCGGTAATTTCTCTTGCTAAAAAAACAACTTCAAGGAAGCTGGGTGTACTCAATCGCCTCCGGGGGTTCTTTACCTCTGCACAGCTTCTTGCTCTGTACAGGGGCACAGTGTGTTCATGTATTGAGTATTGTTCACACGTAGGGGGAACAACCTCTCAAACAGCACTTCTAGATAAAGTGGAAAGGAAGGCCTTCCGTATCATTAACTCACGTCCACTCACCAATTTTCTGCAGTCGCTCTCTCTCCGTCGCAATGTTGCATCTCTCTTACTATTCTACCGCTATTACAATGGTCAGTGTTCCTCAGAGCTCTCTCAGTGTATACCACCCTCTCTTCGTAGAGCACGTAGCACCCGTCTTGCAACACAATCCCACCCCTACTCTGTACAGCTCTCCAACCCAAGAGTGAAACGTTATTCTCAATCTGTTTTCTATTCAACAGCTGAGCTCTGGAACTCTCCCAGAATCAGTCTTTCCCTCTTCCTATGACTTGAATTGGTTCAAACTCCGTGTGTCCAGGCATTTTGGCTCGAACGTCCCTTGATTTTGGCCTTGTCACTCTTTCAACTCTGGGAGAGGCACTCGCTACAGGCAGTTCTGCCTTTTGTCTCCCTGACTCACATAGAAACAAAAAAACAAATCTCCTTGAATACTCAGCTATTACGAAAATTTCGTAGCGAAATATGTTGTTAAGTAGAGGGGCACTCGGTAGAGCACATACCTACGCCTACACTGGTTTTGTCACACAATAAAACCTAAATGCTCAACAATGACACTAACGTGACATATGATCCGAATCGTCTCCTAAATTAAATCACATCTTCCTTGGCGCATATCCTATCTGCCCAACTAATTTCGTGAAAATCGGTTCATAGCTTTGTGGAATATTTTGTTTACAGACAAACAAGCAGACAGACAGACAGACACACAAACGGAGGCGACAACATAACGTTCGTCTAAATTTGTTGGCGGAGGTAATAATCAAACAAAGAGTAGTGTATATTCTTAATTAGTATCGAGAAATCAGTTAAGGGTATAATTATATTTCGCCAGGTAAAAATAGACTGCAGTATCGGGAGGAGGACGAAGAGTAAACAAAAGTACAAAGGAAAGACGCAACAACAGATCCGTTTATCCTTACGAGGGTGCTTGTAATTAAGCTATCTAACCTATGTGAACAAACGGTAGCACAGTCAAGAGTGGTGCTATGCGTTTGTAAACGCACTTAATCGGGGGTTAAGAGCGATACATTTATCAAGTCGAATTTTGAAAGTGGAAAGGAAGGGGAGGAAAGAGGAGAAGGAGGAGGTGAAGAAAGGAGGAAGTGAAGAAAGGAGGAGGTGAAAAAGGAGGAAGTGAAGAAAGGAGGAGGTGAAGAAGGAGGAAGTGAAGAAAGGAGGAGGTGAAGAAGGAGGAGGTGAAGAAGGAGGAAGTGAAGGAGGAGGAGGTGAAGAAAGGAGGAGGTGAAGAAAGGAGGAGGTGAAGAAAGGAGGAAGTGAAGAAGGAGGAGGTGAAGAAAGGAGGAGGTGAAGAAAGGAGGAAGTGGAGAAAGGAGGAGGTGGAGAAGGAGGAAGTGAAGAAGGAGGAAGTGGAGAAAGGAGGAGGTGGAGAAGGAGGAAGTGAAGAAGGAGGAAGTGGACAAAGGAGGAGGCGAAGAAAGGAGGAGGTGAAGACAGGAGGAAGTGAAGAAGGAGGAGGTGAAGAAGGAGGAAGTGAAGAAAGGAGGAGGTGAAGAAAGGAGGTGAAGAAAGGAGGAGGTGAAGAAAGGAGGAGGTGAAGAAGGAGGAGGTGAAGAAGGAGGAAGTGAAGAAAGGAGGAGGTGAAGACAGGAGGAAGTGAAGAAGGAGGAAGTGAAGAAAGGAGGAGGTGAAGAAAGGAGGAAGTGAAGAAGGAGGAAGTGAAGAAGGAGGAGGTGAAGACAGGAGGAAGTGAAGAAGGAGGAAGTGAAGAAGGAGGAGGTGAAGAAAGGAGGAGGCGAAGAAAGGAGGAGGTGAAGAGGATAAAGAGGAGGTAAAGGAAGACGAGCATCTGGGCACACGTATACTGTAGGTTGGATGAGAGGAACCATTGAGTAAAGAAGGGGAGGTGGTTCTTCTCTCTGGCCCACAGTTAGTTTGTCTGGGATAAACACAACATTCCTTCCTTCCTTCCTTCCTCACACGGGCTCACAGTCGAGGAGGAGGAGGAGGTGGGGTTAGGTGGGGGAAGAGAAAGGATTACAAAGGAGAACAAAAGTGCAACAAAGGAGAGGAAGAGGAGGGGAAGGAGGAGGAATAGGATAGAAGTGGTGAAGGGGAATATAACAAAGGTGAGGGAGAGGAGGTGATGTTGGGGAAGAGAAGAATGAGAGGAAAGAGGGCTGAAGTGGATAGGGGGAGGGGGGGGGGGGAGGGGGAAATAGTTGGTTTGTGTGTGTAGGTTATTAGCTATGTCATCTATAGTTGTGTCATATCCCTCCCCCCTCCCCCCTCCCCAGACCCGAGCACATCATGTTGCTTGACAATAACGGCCTGAGAGTTCCTTACTAAACTGAACTAAACAGAGGGAAAGGTTAAACGAAAATTACTGCGTATGTGTTAATTATATATATATATATATATATATATATATATGAGAGAGAGAGAGAGAGAGAGATTGTGTGATGGATATATTGAAAGGAAAATCAAATGAATACGACAACAATAAACAGGCCTGCTATAAGACAGAACAGAACTCTTACCAGATACCTCGATAAATCTTACTAGAGTTCATTAGCATACAGTTAAGGGAGCCCACCTAGCTTTTTTTTTTTTCTCTCTCTCTCCCGCTCTCTTTGGCTTGTATCCATTCGGCCCCCATTTAGCCTACTGTTTTAAGACGCTTACCCCCATCCAGGTGTCAATATTTTCCTGGCGAGCGGTAGCGAGCCAGCATATATATATTTTTGTTTTGACAGCAAGCTAAATTTGTACATTTTTCAATAGAAAAATGTCTCCGGCGAAGCCGGATTTCGCCATACAATGCTGGCTCGCTATCGCTCGCCAGGATGAAATCGACACCTGGATGGGGATAAACGTCTTAAAACAGTTGGCTGATTGGGTCCGAATGGATACAAGCCAGAAAAGGAGAGAAAGATAAAAAAAATAGCCGGTGACCCCCCTTAAATTTGCTTAGGGGGAAAATATACCAGTTTGTTCTATTTTCCATCAGCCTATAACAGCAGCATTAGTCTCATATTTATAGATCAATCAATAACATCGACAGAAGCTTGGATAATATTCCCGCTATATAATGTCTCTGTTCTAAAATGTGGTCTAGATCGTAACTTTATCATGCACAGTATAGGAAACAATACCCTTTATCGTGCACAGTATAGGAAACAATACCCTTTATCGTGCACAGTATAGGAAACAATACCCTTTATCGTGCACAGTATAGGAAACAATACCCTTTATCGTGCACAGTATAGGAAACAATACCCTTTATCGTGCACAGTATAGGAAACAATACCCTTTATCATGCACAGTATAGGAAACAATACCCTTTATCATGCACAGTATAGGAAACAATACCCTTTATCATGCACAGTATAGGAAACAATATCCTTTATCGTGCACAGTATAGGAAACAATACCCTTTATCGTGCACAGTATATCATGCACAGTATAGGAAACAATACCCTTTATCGTGCACAGTATAGGAAACAATACCCTTTATCGTGCACAGTATAGGAAACAATACCCTTTATCGTGCACAGTATAGGAAACAATACCCTTTATCATGCACAGTATAGGAAACAATACCCTTTATCATGCACAGTATAGGAAACAATACCCTTTATCGTGCACAGTATAGGAAACAATACCCTTTAACATGCACAGTATAGGAAACAATACCCTTTATCGTGCACAGTATAGGAAACAATACCCTTTATCATGCACAGTATAGGAAACAATACCCTTTATCGTGCACAGTATAGGAAACAATACCCTTTATCATGCACAGTATAGGAAACAATACCCTTTATCATGCACAGTATAGGAAA